>OZ026606.1:12943296-13095796 GCA_964020085.1 Micromussa lordhowensis
CGATAATAGAAAATGGGGGCCACCGAGCTCGTTTTCGAGTTATAAGCGCTGTTTTTTCGAGTTATAAGCGGTGTTTTTAGCAGGTCGTATTGTTGCTATGGTAACCAATTGTACCATAAAATTGACAGCAACTTGTTCACCAATGATTGGGCAGTGTTTTGATACCATGATTTGGGTATCAACTGACATAGAGTGGTTACTAGTAAAATGACCCATCAAACTCTAAGTCTTGGAAAGTACTGGAAACTGTTTCGAACCACCTTAAATCATAAGGCTTTCCTTCCTGCTCGTTAAAAAGCTGCTTTGTACCGTAAGATGGCTACACAAATAATATCAATAAAGTTAAAGAAATATTAAAATGTGCTGCACTTAAAGATTTTTTGCATCGCATGTATGTTGGCCTCTTCTGCCGCAATGTTTAAATCCAGTTCTTAACCTCGTCTGTGTTTGGTTGGCTGGGGAGCAGTGCAAATGCCAGGCCAAAAAAGGTCAAGCTTTCTTTTCTTCCCAACTAACTAAACGCCAGGGACAGGCTTGTGAAGTATTGATCACCAAAACACCAATGGTTGGATAATCGTTTTCAATCGGCTGTGTAAATGCACAAGGACCATGCTAGGAAGTTAGCATGAATAACGATCACGAATAATGAAAGCAACTACAATGTGTACAGGCTTGAAAACATAAGCCTGGCATCTGTGAGACTAGCTTGCATTGCATGTGACATTGCATTGCATTCAATGTGAAAATATGGAATAATTATACAACAACTCTCTATCATTTAGCAAGATCATAGAACCATGTTTCAATTTTAAGGTAAAGGTAGGTAAAGTCCCCATACGAGTCAAGTGGCCCCATCAGGCCGGAGCTCATCCCGGTTTCTGTAGCACGAAGCGACTAGGAGTATTTCTACTTCCCCCTGGATGGGATGCTGGTCCATCGCAGGGTTACGCCCAGCATTAAATTCGCCGGTACCCATTTATACACCTGGGTGGAGAGAGGCACCGTGAGAGTAAAGTGTCTTGCCCAAGAACACAACACAATGTCCCAGGCCAGGGCTCGAACCCGGAGCGCTCGCTCCGGAGTCGAGCGCACTAACTATGAGGCCACCGCGTCTCCGTTTCAATTTAAAACAAGAGATTAACTGAGAACCTTGGCCACTTCCGGCATGTGCTGAACAAGGAGCTGGATCTGAGTGTGAGACCCATGTGTCGTGCTTCGAAGGACTTCTTTCCATCTACAGAAGAAAGGAGAATTGTTTCTAAAACAATATTCCACGACTTGATTCGCCTTAAAAGTCCGTGCTTCAATGCAAATTTATTTGCATCACTCACAGTACATAAGCATTAGAGCAAGGCATGGAAAAAGTAAACATCTGTTAAAGTTCGAATACTCGGAGTAGCCGGCCGCTTCATTGGCACAGCAGTCAATTCTAGTTATTGTAACAAGACACCACTAGGGGTATTGTCTCCTCCCCTGCATGTGACTAGAGGGCATTGCGGGTTACTCCCCTATAGGTTGCTCTAGCAGTTCGCAGTTATCCAGTTACAACTACAACCCTGGGCGGTGGCAAGAGAAAGGGCATGTCTTCCCGAAGACGACAACGGTCCCGGCCAGAACGCCCCTCCCCCCCCCCCCCCGCCCCCGGAGAACTCGCTCCAGCGTCCAATGCACTAAAATTAGACATAGAGAAAGAGCCGTTGCGTATGCGTGTACAGCGATCAAGCTTTCTAGTTCATATTCGAAAGGGTTACAGCGAGGGAGCTTACCTCTTATGTTCTACGATCCCCATGGCAACCGCTTCCTGCCTTGCTTCGATGGCAATATCCAAGATATTCTGGTTTCTCTCGTTTACTGAAACAAGTTGTTCCGATTTGGAAAGCAGGTACTTCAGAATTTCAGCATGACCGCCCTTGGCTGCCATGTGTAGTGCCGTATTCTGCAAAAAAAAACATCATTTTACAATATAAAGTCTAATCAGTAAAATTCTAATAGTATGCTGATGCAAACGCTGCAATCTGAGCTACTCGTATACCATTACTGTACAGTGGCTGGAGGTCGTCTGCAAAATAGCAACTTTTTCTCGTTTTCGCGAAGTTACGAAAGACCATTTAGATACAAATGGATAATTAAATTCCTGAAAACGCTAAAAGAAGGACATTCACGATTTCGTGACCATAAAAAAAGCGGTGAACACACCTACACAAGCTCGTAATCTAATTGTCAATTAAAACTTTCTTAGCCACAGAGTAATATTGAATATTCTGGACTCGCTTTCAAACTGATCTTTCATTAAGAAAACAAACCTTCTGCTACGTTCGACTATATGTTGTGTCGAGTTGTGCTTCAATTTTACGACTCTTAATATATTTATATATTACCATACACCAGAACAAAGGAAGATGCCAAAAATTAAACTTGTCAAACTCGCTAATAAGCTAAAAAGGGACCGTAACGGTGCTTGGATATCTGATCTTAATAATCATAGATTTTTTTCTTCTTAATTTTAAAATAAATCAAACACTCCAGACAGTGTTTAACCACATTTCCAAACACCTCGTGAAAAATACTCCGCTACGCGTCGTATTTGCAGCTCTCTTCTCAGTGTTTCGGAGTGTAGTCACACACGGTCTTTCGTGTTTGACATGTTACATATACATAGCTAGGTCGCTATTGGTAGTAACTTTCTACATACCTGATTTTTGTCAGTGACGTTCAGACTCTCTGGCTTACTCGCCAAAATGAGTTCAGCTGATCTTTTAGATCCTTGAAGCGCGGCATAGTGTAAGGGAGTTTGGCCGTGTACGTCACTAGGTAAGAAGGATATAAAGTTTAAAATTCTAATATCCGATGGAATTTGGGAGGCAGGAAAACATTTTGGTTACGTTTTTTTTTCCTGGAACACCTGAATACTGGGCTTATTTGAGGCCAGAGAGAACAGGGGTGTAATCTCAATCGTGAACATACCCATGGGGATATTAGGGGATATTATTCGTGACGAACCCCTCAATTATATTTTTTACAACTGATTATATTTTGCAATTTCAACGCCACAACTTATCATATGAAGTCAGAATTTGATCTGAAAGTAGCAATAGCATAGCGAGAAAAGGAAAAGACTCATCTGTAGTGAATAATACAGAAAATACCGGCACGAAAGTGATGAAGCGTAAGGCGAAACAATACACAGACAGAGTTGTTAATACGTGTAGCTCATGCGAGAGAGTTACGAGGAACTGAGGCGTTCGTATGTACCATGTCTGTTTGTTTATGAATTATATGTGTTTACAAGAGATTAGGATCTGTATCTCTTGATGTGTACATAAAACTGTATCTAACTTTTAAAATGTATAAAAATTAATACAATACAACAAAATAGATCATGTTCCAACTGGTACTTACAAATCTTTTACTACAGATAGATATTAACCCTGTACAGATGAGTCTTTTGTATTTTTTGCTCAGGTGTCTTGGTTAGCTAGAAACTGGTCAGCTCAAAGTTCGTACAGAACGTTTACGTTGGTGGCAAGTTATCAGTTGCATCGCTCTCACCTGTCGATTTTTCCTCCCTTCTTTAGAAAGAACTCCACTAATTCATCGTGTCCTTGCTGTGCGGCGAGATGAAGAGGTGTTCTTTCATACACGTCATTAGCATTCACTGTTCTCTTCCCACGCCCTTCCATCAGTTTCTTAGCAACGGATACACATCCGTATCTGTAACAACAAACCAGTTTGACAGATTTATTTAGCATCCAAACAAGAAAAATGTCTAGCCGTAAACTATAGCAGCGTTAATACCATAACTCAGACGTGTGACGTGGTACACTTCAATTAACTTAGATAGGAAACATGTCTGACATAAGTCCGATGAAAAGAGAATTGCTTTACAAGCTAAAAAGGATCGAACGTGTTGAACATAAATCGTTAAGCATGTAAGGGACTAGACAATGTCATTTTAGGCAACCTGGTTGGTATGAGTAGTATAGTAAGGTACCTGGTTGGTATGAGTAATATGGTATGATACCTGGCTGTTATGAGGTTTTGCGTAGTATAGTAAGGTATCTGGTTGGTACGAGTAGTACAGTAATGTACTTGGCTGGCATCAGTAGCACAGTAAGGTAACTGGCTGGTATGAGTAGTATAGTAAGGTACCTGGCTGTTATGAGTAATATGGTATGATACCTGGCTGTTATGAGGTTTTGCGTAGTATAGTAAGGTATCTGGTTGGTATCAGTAGTACAGTAATGTACCTGGCTGGTATCAGTAGCACAGTAAAGTAAAAGGCTGTTAATGAGTAGTATAGTAAGGTACCTGGCTGTTATTAGTAATGTGGTAAGATACCTTGCTGTTATGAGGTTTTGCGTAGTATAGTAAGGTACCTGGCTGTTATTAGTAATGTGGTAAGATACCTTGCTGTTATGAGGTTTTGCGTAGTATAGTAAGGTACCTGGCTGTTATGAGGTTATGCGTAGTATAGTAAGGTAAAAGGCTGTTAATGAGTAGTACAGTAAGGTACCTGGCTGTTATGAGTAATGTGGTAAGATACCTTGCTGTTATGAGGTTTTGCGTAGTATAGTAAGGTACCTGGCTGTTATTAGTAATGTGGTAAGATACCTTGCTGTTATGAGGTTTTGCGTAGTATAGTAAGGTACCTGGCTGTTATGAGGTTATGCGTAGTATAGTAAGGTACCTGGCTGTTATGAGGTTATGCGTAGTATAGTAAGGTACCTGGCTGTTATGAGGTTATGCGTAGTATAGTAAGGTACCTGGCTGTTATGAGGTTATGCGTAGTATAGTAAGGTACCTGGCTGTTATGAGGTTATGCGTAGTATAGTAAGGTACCTGGCTGTTATGAGGTTATGCGTAGTATAGTAAGGTACCTGGCTGTTATGAGGTTATGCGTAGTATAGTAAGGTACCTGGCTGTTATGAGTAATATGGTATGATACCTTGCTGTTATGAGGTTTTGCGTAGTATAGTAAGGTACCTGGCTGTTATGAGGTTATGCGTAGTATAGTAAGGTAAAAGGCTGTTAATGAGTAGTACAGTAAGGTACCTGGCTGTTATGAGTAATGTGGTAAGATACCTTGCTGTTATGAGGTTTTGCGTAGTATAGTAAGGTACCTGGCTGTTATGAGTAATGTGGTAAGATACCTTGCTGTTATGAGGTTTTGCGTAGTATAGTAAGGTACCTGGCTGTTATGAGTAATGTGGTAAGATACCTTGCTGTTATGAGGTTTTGCGTAGTATAGTAAGGTACCTGGCTGTTATGAGGTTATGCGTAGTATAGTAAGGTAAAAGGCTGTTAATGAGTAGTACAGTAAGGTACCTGGCTGTTATGAGTAATATGGTATGATACCTGGCTGTTATGAGGTTATGCGTAGTATAGTAAGGTACCTGGCTGTTATGAGGTTATGCGTAGTATAGTAAGGTACCTGGCTGTTAATGAGTAGTACAGTAAGGTACCTGGCTGTTATGAGTAATATGGTAAGATACCTTGCTGTTATGAGGTTATGCGTAGTATAGTAAGGTACCTGGCTGTTATGAGTAATATGGTATGATACCTGGCTGTTATGAGGTTATGCGTAGTATAGTAAGGTACCTGGCTGTTATGAGTAATGTGGTAAGATACCTTGCTGTTATGAGGTTTTGCGTAGTATAGTAAGGTACCTGGCTGTTATGAGGTTATGCGTAGTATAGTAAGGTAAAAGGCTGTTAATGAGTAGTACAGTAAGGTACCTGGCTGTTATGAGTAATATGGTAAGATACCTGGCTGTTATGAGGTTATGCGTAGTATAGTAAGGTACCTGGCTGTTATGAGTAATATGGTAAGATACCTTGCTGTTATGAGGTTATGCGTAGTATAGTAAGGTACCTGGTTGGTATCAGTAGTACAGTAATGTACTTGGCTGGTATCAGTAGCACAGTAAGGTACCTGGCTGGTATGAGTAGCATAGTAAGGTACCTGGCTCGTAATATAGTAATATAGTAAGATACCTTGTTGTTATGAGGTTATGCTTAGTATAGTAAGGTACCTGGCTGGTATGAGTAGTATAGTAAGGTATCTGGCTAGTATAAATAGTAGTGCAAATGAATTTATGAAAGATCATATATTTGAGCTGCGGAGAAAGATATGAAGACATCAATGATCATCGCAGTTATGATCACGAACACAACTTAATCACTTGATCGCTGGTGTGCTCATAAATAGTAGTATAGTAATGTACTTGGCTGCTATCAGTAGCATAGTAAGGTACCTGGCTGTTAATGAGTAGTATAGTAAGGTAACTGGTTGGTATGAGTAATATGGTGTGATACCTGGCTGTTATGAGGTTTTGCGTAGTATAGTAAGGTATCTGGTTGGTACGAGTAGTACAGTAATGTACTTGGCTGGCATCAGTAGCACAGTAAGGTAACTGGCTGGTATGAGTAGTATAGTAAGGTACCTGGTTGGTATGAGTAATATGGTGTGATACCTGGCTGTTATGAGGTTTTGCGTAGTATAGTAAGGTATCTGGTTGGTACGAGTAGTACAGTAATGTACTTGGCTGGCATCAGTAGCACAGTAAGGTAACTGGCTGGTATGAGTAGTATAGTAAGGTACCTGGCTGGTATGAGTAGCATAGTAAGTTACCTGGCTAGTATGAGTAGTATAGTAAGGTACCTGGCGGCAATGTGCAACGGCGTCTCTCCCGCACCGTTTGTAATTGTTGCTCCTGCTCGATATTTCATCAGTATAATGGATGCATCCTGGATTCAAAACAAATACATTTTACTCTTGTGAGACAGATATTAGTACTGATGAAATTGATAAATTACTGATACGTACAAACATCCGAAGAAATTTATTTTCTTATCAATGCCACCTACAACTTAAACAACGTCAACGTCTTCCCTTAATATATCTTGTTCCAGTTGAAATGCAACATTTACATAATTCATATAAGTGCTGCTTTGGCTGACCTTTGTTTGCTGAGTTGAAACTCAACACTCCCAAGTGGGAGATCTTGACCACAGGTGTAGCCGTTTATTTTGATAACAAGCTCAGAAAGCTTAAACTACAAACATATCAAAAATCTGCCAGCTAATGTAGAAATTAGAGAAAATGGAGTGTAGAGGGAGGGAAAATTCCGTTCACTTGCTGAGAAAGCTGCGCA
The DNA here is from genome assembly GCA_964020085.1 of Micromussa lordhowensis. Taxonomy (NCBI): domain Eukaryota; kingdom Metazoa; phylum Cnidaria; class Anthozoa; order Scleractinia; family Lobophylliidae; genus Micromussa; species Micromussa lordhowensis. The sequence goes on from OZ026606.1 coordinate 12,950,450, forward strand.
AAAGAGGTGAACAACATTTAGCGAGATCTATATCCCGGATATCTATATCCTCCAACCAAGTAGTTGGCCAAGTTACGTCAAAAGGTATATAAAATCGCTTATTTTTCTCCAGCTGTCGTCCGTGAAAAACAAACAAAACTCAGTGACGTACCTTCACGCAGCCTTTGCACGCTGCATAGTGAAGTGGGGTGTTGCCAAGACGATCCTTTGCCCGAATAAGAGAATTAGCTTTCACGTCCTGAGAATAAACAACGTTAGACGATTAGAAATAGCAATTGGCAACGGACCACACTACATTCAATATTCTCTTGAGGCACTTGTCGCTTTACTGATAATGAAATGAGGAAACCAATTCCCTTTTTTCGACATGTGTGCGATGAAACAGAATTCAACTCAATGTCAGCAACCAACTGGTCAACCTCCATTTTACAATGCTACGTTTCTTTTTGTTTTAGTAACATATCTCTGTATTCTGAACTACTTCATATGTAACAATGTTAACGCTTACCTTTAAGATTTCCTTGACAATATCAGAACTTCCGATAGCGTAGTGCAAAACGGTTTTATTCTCAGAGTCTCTAACATCCACATTAGCTCTGTTCTCGAGGAGAACTTTGGCGGTCTCATAACAATTGCACTGTGCCGCGAGCATCACTGACGTCCGACCCTCGTAGTCCGTGGTGTTAATTTGATCCACATCCTAAAAGCCACAAACCATTTAAAACATTTTAAATCTGTGGCTTATCGTTCTGAGGCTTGACTCCGGTTTCTTTTAAAAGCTAAATTAACGAGGAGCATTTTGACTTTTTTTCTGGAGAGACTGTTCGCCCAATTACCAGTTTCTCCTCTCGGTATTTTATCCCTTACCCTAACCCTAACTCTTGGTCGAATAATGTGTCGAAATCCATTTATGCTCTCTAGCGGAGAGAGGCATTACGAGATAGGTTTCCCGCCCAAGAGTGCAGCAAAAATACCATGGACTGAAATTCATACTTCTTTAGCTAGAATCAAATGGACCAATCTGTCCAAAAGGGATTTTCTATAGGGATTTATTTAAAACGTTCTTACAAGTCAACCAAGGATCGCTATCTAATGACCGACCTGTCTGAGAAGGTATGAAATCACTTCTGCATGGTTTGATTGAGCAGCCCTGTGGAACAAGAATGGAACAGCCACATCAGTGAATTATGTTCCAAAGAAGCTGCTGTAGGCCGGTAGTCATACGTACTATGAATAGTGAATTGTTAAACAGTTAGTAATGGTAATAGGACTGAGTGGAGTCCAATTCGGTCTGTAATAATACGAGTGATAACAAAATCGGACGACCGCGCAGCGGGAGTCCGATTTGTTAATCACGAGTATGATTACAGACCGAATTGGACGACACGAAGTCCTATTACCAATTAATCATAAAAATTATAATTTCCGAGAAAAGAAGAATAGCCAAGTTATGGAAGATAGGGAAAATTTGCATTAAAATACCTACAAAGGAGATGTAAACATTCTAAGGCCACCGCACCTACTACCGGCAATTAGGCGCCAAAAAAAGCAAGCGTGTGCACGCACGCATGTAATTACAACTTTGAATGTGATTAGTTGATTTAAACTACAACTTCGAATGTGATTGGCTTATTGAACTGTCCGATAACAAACTGCCCAATAACAAACTCTCCGATAATAACTTGGCAAGTGAATTAGTGGAAAATAGGAGTTTTTTAAACCAATCACAATCGAGGAAATTGTAATTTTTATTCGAGAAAGGGAGCTTATTTGGGACAGGGCGCTTATTTCTTTTTGAGAAACAACCGATTGTTCAAAATAAAACTTTAATACGGAATTTATTAAAAAAGGAGCAATAACAGAAACTGTAATAGTAACAATTAGTAAATTCTCAGCTCCGACTATTGCATTTGTAGCTTTTTTATTGGCTAAAAAACTCCGACTATGAGCCAATAGTCGGAGTTTTACATCATATGGATAATAGTGCGCCAAGTTTAAAAATTTTCCGCACGATGTTTTCAACTTCAGCCCTCTATAATGACCGAAATAAAAATCGGCAGCAAAACCCGGTTTGATAATTTACTAAAACAATTATTCTATTCGCCCTTGTTGGATATGAAGTGATTATAACCAACTCGCGCTTCGCTCTCGTTGGTTATTTTATCACTTCATATCCAACTCGGGCTCATGGAATAATTGTTATATATACGGCGAATGTTCAGTTGACGTAAGGGAATTGTAATCTATTTCGACGCCGACAGCTTTGACACTAAATCCCTTTGACACTTTGACACAGCTTTGACACTTTGTCACTTAAGATACGTCAATACGTAAATAAAAAGCTTCCTGGTGCGGCATCTTCAACGTCCGATTGGTGAACCCGTCAAAAGGATACTTGTCGCCTGAAAAGGTTATAATATTAGAGTAATGGCGCTTATTAGAATGGGGGCTCTTTTGGAAGGAGGGAGCTAAATCGAATTATTACGGTATACCTTATGAAGTTATCGTCTAGCAGTTCACAGTTATGTGAACTGTAATAAAAGATGAGAGTTTGCTGCAACTATTAAACGTCTTACTTGTGAATGGGCAGCATTCCATCTTGATCTGGAGGTGGGTCCAAGATGAACGCCACAGCCTTCATCAAAATATCCAGGATGTCCATGTACCCGTATGAGGAAGCCAGGTGAACAGGTGTGCTACCGTCAGATGACTGCAATGAACACGGAGTCAATTTGCACGTATAAAATCATGTTGGTATCCATAGACCATGCAGTTTCGGAACTGAATTTTCAATATAAACCCCACAACCAAAACGGATTTTTTTTAAATCTCGCAACCAAAGCAATCCACATCTACCCTTCATCCATCCAATCACAATACATCCAAAAACCGTAATGAACGGATAAAATCTTGAAGTCAGTGGCGAGCCCAGGAAAACTCGCGAACCCAATTCACAACTGTTTTTTTGGCTTTAAGTTGCAGATGGTTGTCACAACTGAATGAAAATACTAATTTATAAGAAGCTCTCCTTTGCTGGAAGGTGTGCTCAGCGTCAGTCTGGCATCCTCTTGTATGTGCTTCTTAATGCTACGGAAAAAGGCCTGACATGATTCTAAAATTTCGGACAATTTACAAAAAAGGTTCTACATGTTGACATCTTACCTTTACTGAGTTGGGTGCCGCTCCTTCGGTGAGACAAAGTTCAACAACCTGTAGAGGACCGAACGTTATCTATTAAAAGCACAACTATTCGCAATGTAAATTTATTAACACGAAAACACTAAAACATCTACGAGATTGTCTGGATAGTCTTGAGTGTAAAACCAACATTTTCAAATTCCAATTCGATCCTGGAATGCACGGGCATAGACCTTTGCATAAATGGCGCCTAAATTTGACTAACAATACTTATACATCCTAAGCCTCACATTCATGTGAAACGTCCTTTGTCTGAAAACATGAGCACGAGGTCTATTTCTGAACGAGTTCTTGTGAACTTCTTGGTGCTCCGTGGGTAAACAAATCACATATTTTTATTTTTACATTTACAAATGTCAAGGGTTAGTCCAGTGAAAAACCAAAGAGGTCGGCTTAATAGGCTTACGACTGGCCGTCAAACCAACAAATGAGGGTAGTATTTACCATGAATTAAGAAATAGAAAACATGTGCTGTGGCTCTTTCGAGTTATAGAAACATGAGTGAAAGTTTGGGAGAACGAGAAATGCCGTGGGAACACGAGCTGCAGGCGAGTGTTTCCACAGCTTTTTCGAGTTCTCCCAAACTTCCACAACTGTTTCTATAACTCGATAGGAACACGGAGAACATGTTTTCTATTTCTTTTAGAAAATACCGCGACGAAGAAAAAGAAAAACAACTTCGCGCCATCATTACGTCAACAGCTAGTTCTGTGTTTCTATGGAGTTCTAAAAACGCGGTTTTAAACCAATCAGCGTGCGTATTTGCTTTGGGTTATTTTCTGATCGACAAATGATGGTCTTAAAGGTTTGGTTGAATTTATCACAGCTAACGGGATAAACGTTAAATAGTCAACTGCCTGACGTATTTTTCGCTTAATTTTTATCAAGTAAGGCCATCTCCTCGGAAGTGGTCAACTTTGTGTACCTTAGCCACTCCACTTTCCACCGCCAAATGAAGCAGCGTGCTGTCGGTGTTATCAACGTGTAGGAGAATGTCATCGCGGGGAATCCCTTGGCCTTTAGCTGCAATTAAAGTTACAATGTTTAATGATTTCATTGAATTGTATGAAGCAATGAAAGTTTAAGTACATTCTAGTGCTTTCGTTTTTGGTCTACGTAGGAACAACCTTTAGCTAGGTATTTTGTGAAAAGAGGTTTCAACAAAGTAGCTTACTCGTTCCGTTGACCCTCTCCTGTCGAATTCAAACCGTATGCTAACAAATGATGTCAACTCTGCACAGGTTAAGCTATCAAAAGGGTATAATCATACTAGAGCAACTAAATTTCGCCATTAATTATGTTTCTCACCACGAGTGAACCCTACTGAGAGATTTCTTTAGTATTTCGTCTCTTTGGCTCCAGTTGTTCAATGGGTGTATAACGCTACTCCACAGGATAAATCACTATCCAGTGGATGGTGTAGTTTGTTTTGTCAACACTTATCCACTGGATAGCGATTTATCTGCTGGATATCGTTACCAACCCTTTAAACAACTGGCCCCTTGTCGTCCTTGTACTAGGATGTTAATTTCTTAATAATACACATGAAAAAATTACTCGATTCTGATTGGCTGAGAGCAGTGCAATTCAAGCGTAACACCAGTGCAAAAAGTGTAACACCGGTGCAAAAAGTGTAACACCAGTGCAAATTACACATCGTAATTCTGGATACTGATTGGCAGAAAGACAATGAGAAATTTTGTTGGCCAATGGAATCATGTAAAGCAGTAAGGAAAATTTTGTACGTAAACTCTGAAAAAAGTTTTCTCAAATGCGAAAAAAATGGCTTCAAGAAACATCTTCCGGCAATTTTTCTGCGGGAATTTTTTCATGTTTGTATTATTAATATGTAATCATACGGTTTTTCTCGTTCAATTTGAAATTAATTTGCACTTGTGAGTTTTTCAAAAAGCTGAAATTGCACTCGCCGAAGCTTTTTGAAAAACTCACTCGTGCAAATTAATTCCAAATTGAACTCGAAACCGTATGATGACCTATACTAACTATTTCCTGAAGCTGAAACCAACTGGATCACTGAATGCTGAGTGAGCGTTTACACGACACTGCCACACCTATATAAAGAAGCACCAAGCTGGTCCGAAAAAGATTTCGTTGTAAAGGGTCGTTTCAGCGGGCTTCTGTTTAATGTTCCTTATTTTTATTGTTTTTGGTCGTACTAGAAACTATCGTTTGTTGTTCCAGAGATTATTATCGACTATCTTTTTCTTCTTTACTGAGTTCTAGAAGTAGATCGACTAAACCCGTTACAGGACCAGAAACAAGATTACACAGAGCAGTCCAACAACGCCGCTAGGGAGTTTTAGCGTAGCAATGACGACGGCGACGCCGAGGACGACGCCTTGCAAAAAAAGTATTAATATTTTACCTTCGAATGTCGCAACTGTCTAGATCTGTTCAGCTCGCCTATCAGTCTAAAACCCTGCTCAGGCTAAATATGTAATGACAGCGTTCAATTCCAAAGGAAGACACGAAAAATTAGCCATTACGGTACACATTCTCCAAAATACGCACGACTTTGTCATTTCACGTTGTTGTTTTGCAGAGGACGGCAAAGAAATGGACAAAGATTCAAAATGCACGTGCAGAACAATTGTTTTGCTCATTAAACCTTTTGTTTGGTGCCGTTCTCGTTGCCGTCGCCGTCGTGGTTTGCTAAAACTCCCTAGTACTACTACTGTAGTTACTCACAGTAATGGAACAGGCAGACCATGACGTCATAACAACCGTGCAAGGCAGCATGGGCAATAGGCGTCATGTTCTTATGATCCCGTGCTAGAATCTTGGCATTGTGTTGTAACTGTACAGCAGAAAAAGGAAGAGCTGAAATTGCAGAATAACTACAAAGCTAAATTGCTAAGTAAAGTAAGCCTCAAAATACTTTTGGTGGAGGACGATAATTCACACTGCTTAGAAGGATTTTATAAATTTTATTAACTAAAAAAGAAGATGAAGATCAGTATCTTCCAAACAACAGACGCGCACACACTTAGACAGTAGCAGACCTCATTAGTACAAATCTATAAAAAGTAAGCTTTTTCTCATACAGGACCTCATATCAAATTTACCAAAAGACCTATCAGTATAACACCGGAAATGAAAGCTTAAGAACAAAGTGAACACAACACAGATGTACTGATACCAGTAGTTTACAAATAGCCACGCTGTTGGTATGATCCACGTGAGCGGCAATGTGCAATGGAGTGCATCCTGAGTTGCCGACAGCATTTGGGTTTGCGTGACCTTCACGCAACAAGGCCTAAAATGATAGGAGGCGACACTGAGTTACAAAGCATCGAATAAAAGGAACTGTATGACACTATCACAAGGAAATTAAGTAGGATTCTAGCAGGACGGCTTTCATTTTTCGAGGACAAGCTCGAGACTATTATCACAAGCCAACCTTCGTAGGAGGAAAATGGTAGGAGGCGATACTAAGTTACAAAGCATCGAATAAAAGGAACTGTATGACACTATAACAGGGAAATTAAGTAGGATTCTAGCAGGACGGCTTTCATTTTTCGAGGACAAGCTCGAGACTATTATCACAGGCCAACCTTCGTAGGAGTAGAGAAGAGAGGAATAATTGTGTCATTTTACTTGAAGTGACTATGGGAGGTAAAAGGTTACATATCAGAGTCCTCGATTCAAACCCTTGCCCTTGGGGGAACAAAGCTTATACTCTCGAAGTGTTTCTGAAGCTCCACCCTTGATTGTAATTGGGTACTGGCAGGGTTTTTTGGAGGGTGGAGGATAGGTAACTGGTGATCATCCCATCACAGAGATAAGCAACGCTCCAGGGTCCCTCTAGAAATTATAGCACCCATGGACGTGCTGCTTTGCCCAGTTCTTTGCACTAGAGAGGGATTAACCTGACTTGCACTAACCTTAACAATGTCGAGGTTTCCAGTCCTGGCCGCGGTGTGAAGCGCGGTATCATCTCTGTCATCATGGGCATCCACATCAGGCCTGTACCGGAGCAGACATTGAACGATATCAAGCTTTTGAGCCCCCACTGCACAGTGCAGTGGAGTTTTACCATACTCGTCATGCGCATCAATGTCTGCAAGGAAATTTCCAAGAAATCACTACCTATAACATTTGAAAAATACATGATGAAGTCGGTATTTTTTTAAGGCAAGCGGAATGGTTGTTATTTGCTGTTTTGAGGGCCAAGATGTGTGATAGCGCACGAAACAATGCTAGTTGGTATGATTGAGTAGCAGTAGTCTGGTTTCGCGTGACTTGACGTTCACGGTGTCTCAGCAAGAAGAAAGGAAAAAGCATGAATACACTGTTCTGTACTGTTTCCTTCTATCACGCTGAGACAACCTGACCTTCAATCAAGCAATAGTAAACCACCATTACCCATAGTAACTTCCGACATTATTTTGTAATTCAGGAGGCAGCGTGGCCAAATGGTTAGGGAGCCACACTTGAAATCCGGAGGTCGCGGGTTCAAGTCCCGCTCTGACAACTGAGCTGGAGTTGTTTCTAGGTAGACCCTAGTTCAATTACTCGGTCATGCTTGTAAATTGCCAACTGGTCTGCCACCTGCAGGTTGCGATTTTCACGCCTATTATGTTAAGTTCACATATTTGTGTCATTTAGTTTAAGTGGCATCCCTGTAAACTAGCTAGATGTAGCTAAGCGCATTGACCACTGTAAACAACAACATTTGAACATTTTCTATAATTTTCAAATATTGAAATGAAGGCATTGAAATATAGATAATTCACATTAAATACTGTTGTAAGCGCTATAAATGAGAATGGTAATGCACAACAAGTTATGTATATGTTGTTGGGCAAGTAACGTGTAAGTAGAATTATAACTGTTTCTTTAATTTGTTTGTATCATTAAAAAACATTGTCTCGTTATGCCGGCTCAAGTTTGTGCAACCTTTCTCGAAGCGGCTGTGTATCCATATCAAGAAACGCACGCAGAACAGTGAAATACGTATCGCCTCTGGGGCTCTTAGGTAATGTATACGTATGTGTTAATTAACGGTCAGTGCGTTATGGAATAACATCAGAACTCTCAGTAACAATAATGAGTGGTGTTACCCTTTCCAGAGGACAGAAGATGCTCCACGTCACTTTCTTTGCCATTAAGAACTGCCTTGTGAAGGCCTCCATGATTATCTCGGTTGGTAAATCGCAAGTTGATTCTTCCCTATGAAATGAAATCCATGATCACCTGTTTGCTTAATACTGAGGTTAAACTCTATACTTACTAACTTCAAAGCAAGACCATTCCACTCCAGGGCTTCCACACTGGGAAACTAAGGCACCCTAATCTAAAACATACAAAACCCTCTAATATTTCTCCTTCCGAACTCCCAGCCAACACATACAAGCCCAAATTATCTTACATAGGAGAAGATTTTACCCTTATCTTCTCTTTCCTTACAGTAACAATAAGATTCTGTTACTTTCAGCCGATCAAGGACCCCCCCCCCCCCCCTTGTAGGTTTGTCTTGTTGCGAAATGTGTAGAGTTTGTTCAACCACTGCTAAACTTATTCCAAGTTTCAGATCGTTATATTTGGAGATTTTCTATTCACTTTTGTTAACTAGCTGAGTGGAATTCTTATCTGCAACCAAAAAAATCCGGAGTTTTGAAAAAAAAAATGCATTAAATGTTTTCCGTCCACATCTACGCCGGAGAAACATGAAAACGCATCGTGTCCTCACCGTTATCGAAAAGCTCCGTTTTCAAAATGTTTTTCGTCCAAATGAAAACACAAAGAAGCGTTTTCAAATTCCTTCGGTTTGAAGGCGTTTTCGAAAAGCTTCGTTTTCGTGACGGCTCATCGTAGAAATAATTTCTCTGGCGTAGTATGGACGCTTCCTATGTGGATGAATGTCTATCGAGTTTGATTTTGGGACACAAGAAATCAAATATCTGAAGGCTTCCAGTGGAACTAGCATGGCACCGCTGGCAGTTGCCAATTAAATAAATTATATTTCACAGTTGAATATTTATGAACGGCGGGAAAATTGGCACGCATAATTTAAGAACACCTGCGAAAGCAACATATTCATGAGCATAAATTATCTCCAATCGTTTCATCTGTTAGCACTTCTGACTATCTCTTGAAGTTTTAAGTCGGTTGAATTTTTAAGTCAATTGTTGTCCCTTATTTATGACAAAAGCAATCAAGGACACCAGATCCTGTAATGTTAAAAATTTTACCCGTAAAATGAAATATTTCAGTCCAACTGATTGCATTTGTTTTCTATTGTCTTCCTCATAATGTTTATTTGAACTATGTAAATTCCATTCCTTTTTTCATTTGAACGGCTTTTTTTGTAAAGATTCAAGGAATAATTTACCTTGTTTCTGTAATAAGCTTTAACAATTCTCAGTGAGATAGAGTAGGTTATATCAAAACCAATATATATTAAAACTAATTCCGAAATGTAACCTTTAATTTCTTATGTTCCCTGCCGGCCCGGCTATCTCGGAAGGCAAATTAAAATCATGACCTCACGAGGGTAGGAAGAAAACGTTATGAGGGCGATTTTCAGTAACGACCATGAGCTGACATAATAAACGACATTTAAATTTTCTCATCTTGGTCGGTGAAATTACTGTAGACTACATATGATTCGCAAAATCTACAATTACTTCTTAGAGAAACAAATCGCCTCTGAATCACGATTTCTGGAAGTGACTAAACAGAATTGAAAAAAAAAATCTCCATTACAAGAAACAAAGGTCTCCCATTTGATTGTCTTTAGCGGACAACATGAAAAATCCACAACATGTCACTACTTGTTTCAAAAGCAAACATTGGTACTATGTTAAAAAAACAGTTATTTTATCATAAAATACCCGAAAGTGTACAAAATGCGCCAGGGTTTGCCAGTTTTCCTCTCTTGTCACGCGTCCCTCCATGCAACCGTTAAGTGTGTTAGCTGTTGCCTTCACCAAACCTGACTGACATCTTGATCCTGTGAATTTACTCTGCCTTTCTCCTTTCCGCCTTCAGAAGTTGGCGTTGCACTCTTGGCTAAATACTGACAGGTTCGCGTGTATTTCGTTGAAGACAATTTACTCTCGACATGAAACTGTAGGAAAGTCCAACATATTTTCTAAGCGGAAATTAACGGCGGTCATTTTTCATGCACTTGGCCAATGAAGAAATTGAACAGTTTGGTATTTACTTTTGGCACATCAGAATTGCATATCTTAAGTGCTTTTCGTTTGACAAAAATTAGCATAACAAAATTGCTTTTTGTATGTTGAACCTTCATCAATTTCTTACTACCTTTATGAAGCTGGATCTTGCTTTCTGAGGGCAGGTTCTCTCTGAATATTGTAACTAATAAGCCCTTTATTACTTGATGAGCTGAGAAATCGAGCTTCAGTTTGAACAATGTTGTTTTGCTGATGGCAAAAAAGTGACAACCATAAATTACACAGGAGTACAATGTCAATAACAGTCTTTCGCCGCTTGTTGCAAGCATCAGGCAGGTTTTATCGTGCTCTGTCGCGCGAAACAACTTTTGATGTTTTTCCACAGTCTACTATTGAGAGGAATTTTCAAAAAATAAAAACAACAACAACAACCTGGAGAGTGTTAATAATTTGTTCCCTGTAGAAGGTGGGTATATAACACATACAACTGCGATGTTTTAACGCAATAAGATCACAGTGCTTCTTAAAATGATTATCAAAAGAGGAATATTTATTCCTGTAAAACCAAGTAAATCCAAGCAAACACATGTACCAAAAGAGGTTACATGTACATTAAGGCTTTTGCCAGATCTATTTTTGGACGGCAGTCAGAATAACGTTTATTATCAATGAAGTGCTTTGTATAACAAACCCTTGAATTGTGACACTAATGTGCCATGTGGGCGACCCGCATATAGACAAGCGCAACATCAGTTAAGTGGGTCAGACATTCCCACACCAAGTCTCCAAAATTTGGCATGTTTATACCTTTCAGTCAGATTTAATTTGACTTGATCAAAACTAAAAATACCTCCGCGTACGTGATAAAGCCAAGAAAATATTCTTTGCCGTACGAAGATTGAACGTCGAAAGCTCTTGATGTGTTGTTCCTCGTTCCATTTCATCTCATTAGAGACTTTTAGATTGGACTACGACCTTGGACTACGAGAAGGAGATTGAGTACGGGTGAAAATGATTTTCAATAAACCATATTCGTAATCTCGGTATGGGACTGGAACTAGCTTGCAACTGAGGCTAATGAAGGGAGTCTTTTCAAATGCAAAGGACACAAGTCTCTTTTTAATGATATTCCCCCGCCAATACCGAGGACACGAATATGGCATATTTGAAACCAGTGACGATTTTTCACGTCGGCTTTAGGAAGAGAGGGTATGTGATGCGATAAAGTGGATCCTGCAAACTTCAATTGAGAAATCGTTCAATTCTCGTACTCGTTCTCAAATCTAAAGTCCTCTAATGATTTTATAAGTATGTAAGGTTAAAACCTTTTTGTTAAACTTTTTTTTCTGGTTTATGTTCGATGTGAAAGTCCAGTTTTGAAAAGTGTTCAAAAAAACGCGAGCACTGACTTTAATAGTATTTCATAACAGATTTGAAATACAACAACTTCAAAATTGAAATTCAGATAAATAAATGCAGTGACAAGTAGAACTGCAAAGTAAATAAAAAAACTATGTAAAACGTGGTTCACATTTTCTCGTATTTTTTATTCTGGTAGTTTTATTTAATCATCAACCTATGTATTTCAGTGCATTTTCTAAAATATTTGATTATCCTACTACTAACAAATTGCTAAACATTAAAGTCGCTGTCATCGATAAACAGAGTATTTCATTTCGGCTGCGTTTGGATAACCTAAATTCACATAATAGCACTAAACTCTCAACTGTCTAGAATGTTTTCTGTGCTGGAAAATTCACAATCTTTGAACAGTAGAGTATTCAGTTTACATGTAAATGCTGTACGATTGAAATTTGCCATGCTTACATTGATCCTCAGAAACGCATTGTAGACTCGAATTTTAACTAGTTGCACAAAAATGATGATCCGAAACTATGATCACTGTAAATCGATGATCGTAGAATGTTAATCTAAGTTTGAATGACATCAAAATGAAATATAGCCTGTAGCAAGACGGTTTCTATAACGAGATCTTTGTCACAGCAATAACGCTAAACACGGCATGTGGCATGGGCATGAATTGTTTAGCTTTAAAGTATCCATAAGGCCTTCTTTTAAATAATTTCCCTTTTCACCAATTGCTCGCTGCGCAGGTGTAACAGTAGGCATAATTTTGGAATCAATTGCATTCGAATAAAACAAACGAGAATGTTTTGTTTTTCGCGTCAATTGGCACGCAGCAAGTGTATGGATTAGTGACGGTGTACAGAACAAAATATTGCGTGCAACGTTAGCCAGTCTGTCGCGTTTTCGTTTAAGTGTTCATCTTTTTTAGTTATGACAGTTATTAACATTTCCGCTGCGCGATTCCTTAATTGATTTTGCCAAAAGCAAGGGTCGCTGCATGATTTAGTTAGTGTCCATTGTTTCGTGAATGTAAACTTTTCAGTCAAATTTTCGACGTTTCGACGTCTCAGTGCCTCTATGAGTGAGTACAGACTCTCTCGTTAATTGAACCTGTTTCTTTCTTTAGTTACAAATGATACCGTATTTGAAGGATCTTATCCCATAGAATTGAACGTGGCGCCTTGTGTCGCGAAAAACGACTGCGGTGCTTTGTCCGTCCTCTCACTGAGTTGGGGGCAAAATATAAAACGACTTCCTCTTGAACCTTCCGTGGAAACTATAAAATTCGCCATTTTTCCAGACAATGGTGTCGGTTACAAATTGGCATAAGCAAAAACCAAGTGTAATAAATATCAGCTCAACGTACGCATGAACTAAAAAGATGAACCAAAATTGGTAGTACAACATATTTCGTTCCTTGACGCTAAATATGAATCAAGAATATTGTTTTTAAGAACCTATATAAAAGAAAAACTTAACCGCAATAATCAAATGCAAGGGTCTGTAAAAAAAGAGCGGAAATAAGGTAAAAAAACCTTTAACCAAGATGTTTTTGTTCCTTTGAGCAAACGCGAACAATAACGAAATACGTATGGGTAAGGCAGTGTAGAAAAGATGATAAAAAAAAAGCTATACCTGATAGCCAAATAAAATAATAAGTTCGAAAAGATTTATCGTGTTTTGCGTACGAATTTTCAAGTGTGCGTCATTGCGATCAGGTTTTAGCAGGTGCAACGTTTAACTGCTCGCTTAGAAATCAGCAGAAATAGATCTTTGCTTTTAGAGACTGAATAAAAAAAATCTCAGGGCTCGTGAAACTACCTACTGTAATTTAGTCTCCGCGATAATAAATTGTTTCGATTAGAATCTTGGAAGAAATGAGCAAAGATATTAGTCGCCGACGATATTAAATCATTTAGTACTCGCAATTGCAAGAGCAGTGATCAGTGCAAGCGAACAAACCAGCTTTAAACGAACGAGTCGCTTCCTAACGATCCTTACCTTTATGACCGCAATGTTGAAGGCATGTCGAATCAGTTCAGGCGTCGATAACCGAACACCTTCTTCGTTGTTGGATTTTCGGCGACGATGAGCGGCAGTGAAAGCACCTGAGTCACTGTCCGTATCTGTTTCGTTCTCCGACGCTTGAAAATACGATTCAACCCTCAAACCGTTTTGATGCACCATTCCCTGTGAATCGCTGCTTGTCGATTGCATGTTGATTTCAGTGCGGTTTGTGTTCATTTCGCTGGGAATGTTTGTCGTAGCCACTTGCGTGAATAAACGCGATGTTTTTCCATGTAAAATAGATTTACCTTTCACTGCATATGCGGCTCGAAAACTGTTGATCAATATCAGCTTAGCCCTCAGTAGAATCCCCCTCGCAAAAATGTACTAATTCTCGTCAATTTAGGCGACCTATGAATTATGTATACCCGCTGTGTGAATTTTGATGTATTTAACATGCGAGCCCTGCATGATACAAAGCAATATATTGAAGATCAACCGAGGCTGTATGAAATGAAAACAAAAACAACAAAGAGAAAGAATTCCAGTTAAGCTAGTCTTACTCTATACTTAGAGTATTTCTTTAGACATTTCTTTTTTCGCCAAGATTGACCCAAAACAAGCTCATGTTTCATTTATGAGTAGAGCGATCAAAAGTAAACTGTAATAAAAAGTTCTAAGTTGATATTTTCATTTGCAAATGAGGACTTCGCAGAGTACAAGGCTTAAAAGTAAACGAGGCCTTTATTTAAAAAAGAAAGAGTTGAACGCGCGCCGTTGGATTTGGTTTGTTCCATTCTGGAAAAATTATGCAGTACAAATACATTACGAAAATAACCGTGACTATAAAATGATTCTTAAATTAAGGAATTTTTTTTAAAAGAGTCACCTTGGTTTCAATGAGAACAAATTTTTCTGTTTTTATCGTGAACTAAAACATGTTTATTGCAGAGTAGAAAAAGGTTAATTTAAATACATGCAAAATATGTATAAAATAAAGGAAACAAATATTATCTTCGCTCTCGATAAATACCACTTCTATTATCAAAGGTTATTTTTTCTTGTTGCAATCCGCCTTCAGCTTGATCGAGCGAAAAGTTCGTTCTCGCACGTTTATCTCTATTATATTAAAGAGAGTGTTTTCGATGGTATGTATTTTGCGTCCAGTTACGAAGAAACTACTTTTTTACGATACGGCGTAATTATAACGTTGTTGACTGACGAATATATACGCCTGTATTTCCGGTCGTAAAACAAGGTTTATAACGTGTGAGACTGTGAAAATGTCTTATGGGTAGCTATAAGCACCATTACTACACAATAATTTAGGTATTTCAAGTAACAGTTAATTTTTAAAAAAAAAACGTTGTACAGTGTCTCGTAAGATTGGTAGAGAGTGAAATTTCTGCCTCACACCACTAATTATTTTGACAGCAGAATAAATCAATTTCCTTAATTTTTTAGCTTCGGAAGTATCAATTTCCGCTCTTGACAAGAAAGATAAAATCCGGCGTAGTACAGAGAAAGAAACAAAAATGTTCATGGGAAAATGTTCGAAAATGCTTCGGTACATAACGCAAAAGCATAAACTACATTTATCACTGAGTGCGACAAAAATGCACTTAGGCCCAAATCACCAGCGGCGGAAAAGCTTGAGTGCACCCTTGAGGTTTAGAGTTAATAGTTTTTTTTCCAAATGTTTTCCGTCCACACTAAGACTAGGTTTACACTAGAGGAGATTTTTCCGGATTCGTAACTGTTTCCGGATTCATCAATTTTAGAGTGGTCGGATTCGTTGGCGTTTATACTGAAAGGATATTCGGATTTCTAACCGTTTACACACGACCACAACTCTGGGAACATTCGTGATGAAATAGTTACCAAGCTGTTCGTTGCCTCGACAACGAGAAACAAAATGCCGCCAAAAGAAAAGGTAGGGGTAGGTTGAGACAGTCTGAAGTTTTCTTTCCTCTCGCCCACCACGTTGTTGCCAATCATGTAGTCCCACCAGACATTGGGCCGGGTCTTATCTAGAATCGCCCAGGTTTTCGATCGTGCCATCGTCATCTCCGATGAAGTGTCGCGGGCGCCAACATTATTTGAGTCGACAATTTTGGTTTCAATTCTGAGGAATATGGCGTTACCCATAATAAAAGATTGCCTGGACCTGTAACGGATTGAGGCAGCCAGCGACCGCCATCAATGGTCATCAAATGACTACGACTACTGGACTACGACTAGATCCACCATTTTGATTCTACCGCAAACTCTAAAGTTCGCAGGCGAAAAAATATCTAGTTTCTAGAGAAAATCGTTTTATACACGACACAACTCTCCGGATTCAAAAGTTTTCGGATTCAAAGTTCCCACTTTAAATTCCGGATTCAAAATCTCCCGGAGACAATGACCAAACCGGAAAGTTTTTATTTCGGATTCCGAGTCGTCCACTTGTGTATAAACGGCAAAACCAATCCGGTACTAAAACTTTCCGGATTCGTCACGAATCCGGAATAATTAATTTCCTCCAGTGTAAACCTAGTCTAAAACGCAAATCCGGCAATTTTAAATTCCTGCGGTTTGAAGAGCGTTTTCGAAAAGCTCCGTTTTCGTGACGGATTAGAATAGACGGTAGGCCTAGTCGTAGAAAAAAAGTTGCGTTTTCAAAGTTCTCCGGCGAGGCTATGATCATAGCTTCTTGCTGTAAATTGTTACAAGTTACAACTTCGAAACCAAGTAGCAATTCTTATTTACAATACTAAATTGTTAACAGAATGCGTGCAAACGATAGCATTGCAGTTTAAGGTAGACCTGAATTTCCCCCAAAAAAATGGCACTGAATCTTTTTCTGATAACAGTTCTAGTCATGTCTTGGCTTAAAGATGATTTCTAGTCCGTACTGCGCAGTCTCAGCACCCTCATATTTATAAGCATTGTATGTTCTCACTCGATGGAATGCGAATCAATGTTAGTCGTTACCAACCACATACCCTGTCTTTGAGGCCTTTCTTTTTCAGATATGTCCAGGTTTGACCCTAATTAGATGCACGCGAATTTCAATAAGCGTCATGAAGTGTCCCCTTGCTCTTCTCCCCAACTTTAACATCACTCGTTTCTCAGAATACAGACAATTAATGTCACAAAGTGTCCCCCAAATGCTGCTCCTCAAGTAAGGATTAACAGCTGCATTTACCCTAAGATAAAAATAACACTAACCTTTACCCTAACCTTATTGTTAGAAATAGGTAGCAAAGGCTTAGACTTAAAGGGACACTTTGTGTTAGATGTCAAAATTCGCCGTGCATCTAATTAGGGTCAAACCTGGACATAAGTGTTCTTTTTCCAACAGCTTCACTGATTTTTACAACTGTGAAGCTGTTTCATCAAGTGATACGAGAAAGAACGAAACATAAAGCTTTGAAACATAAAGCAACATAAAGATTTTTACAACTGTGAAGCTGTTTCATCAAGTGATATGAGAAAGAACGAAACATAAAGCTTCGTTCGACCGCTTCGTATCCATAATGGCGATTGTTTTGAGAAATTGAATTTACTTCATGTAAGTAGTTGCGAAATGTTTACATTTTCTGATGTCTAACATGAAGCAAAACAAAAAACGCAAACGAACTCTCGAGAGTGCGCAGTACGGTGGGAAATCATCTTCAACGTTGTCACTATGATGATAACATTCTCGTCCCCAGAGCCTACGATCCTTCTGGTCTGTGGTTGGGATCGAGAGCTCTGGCCGGACCCGATATCCTGAGCATGCGCAGAGTATTCGTTTCGCATTGTCAACCAATCAGATTTGCTGGATTTGACGGGAAGTCCGTGAATCACGGACTTCCGGTGTTGGACAAAACCAGAGCTCTCGACCCCAACCACAGGCCAGAAGGATCGTAGGCTCTGGGGACGAGAATGTGATGATGATTCCTCATTGATTAGTGCCAGGGTTTTGATAAATTCGGATTTTATACTGAGCATGAGGTGACTCAGGACTCAGGAGAGTGTTTTGTCAGCTTGACCAAGCCATTTGCTCACCTGAAGGGACAAGCGAGAGGTGCTGTCAGAGGACAGTTTCTCATTCAAGTAGACTGCGCAACCGCGTCTTTGCCAAACTCGGACCTGGCCCACTTTTGACGGGATCGAATAAACAAACTTTAGGCGTTAAGAAACAAAAACAGATGCAAGAGAGGATAAATTCAAGATGCCATTTGCATTTTGTTTCCACCAAGCCAGAGTTTACTGTGATAGCGCAAAGTTTTTATTGAATGTGTAAACAAGCATGCAACTTGCAGCATTTGAAAAATCCCACTTCATTTTATGGTTAAAAATGATTTAAATTTGTCATTTGCATGCATTCCAAAGCTTCGATTTTTTGCGGCGACATGCATATAGGGATGCAATAAAGAGACATCCCAAAGTGTCCCTAAATTCCAGGTTTCCAAAGAGAAGACGCAATCTCAGCTCATTTTCTCTTTTCAAAGGACCTCAAAGAATAATCTTCACTGACTTATGTTTTACTTAGTAAATAAAGACTTAAGCTTGCAATTAAAAAGTAACTAAACGATGTTTAATGCCTTAACTTAAAATTCAGTTGAAAACTAAAGCCCTGACTCGACGAGCTCATTTTATGTTTCGCACTAAACTTTATTTACTGTTCTCTGGTCAACTTCAAAACCTGCAAAATGTTCATTTAAGGTCCCGTTCACACGTGTCCGGATATTTTTTAATTCACAACTTTTTCTTTCCGGATTCAAAAATTTCTCCGTCCACAAGTAGCGTATTCATGGAGAGCGGATTCAAAAATATCCGGATTCGCTGCCGAATTCACCGGATGCGTTTGGACGGAAGCCGTATCCGGAAAGAAAAAGTTGCGGATTCAAAACTATCCGAATACGTGTGGACGGTACCTAAATAGTCCATGACTTTTCTCATATCTTGAGCTGTAGAAGGAGTTTTTTTCTCTCAGGCTGGTACAATTAAAAAAAATGAAAACCTGCCATCCGCCGATGACCAGCGTTCGTTAAGAGTTATAACTTTGTATTATTGAGAGTGTCGCAGTATGTCCGTATTAACTGGTGACCGTATTATGCGGCTCATATGGGACAAAATATATGAGTTGTCGTCGGCACAAACAAAAACAAATGAGTGAGTGTCCATAATAAACTAGTGTGCGGATTGCGGAGTTCCACTGCATTTGCGGTCTAACATTCATGTCCTTGAGTTATTTTTATGATAGCGAGTTAAAAACGTGCAAAAATTCAGAATAATACCTGAGAAACGAACAGCCGACGACAGCTGTTTCTATAGCTCTCGTTCTCGTTAGACCGTAGCTTTTGCTCATACAGGACCTTTAGTATACTAAATCATTTAATTTTTGGAATTTGTTTTTTCTCTCTCGCTTCAGTACTCCAGGCTATCTTTCCTTCCTTCCCTATCAACCTAACTTTTTATTTTTCGATTTCCGCTGTAAAACTGAATATTCACTTTCACTCTTGTACAAACAGAAGAAGGATAGGATACAAAACGACAAATTTCAGTTCTTATCCCGCGCGATATCACAAACAAGTCCTCGAGACGGACATTTGATGACCAAGCTTCGTTCCCGTTCGGCAATAATTCATTATATATATTTAATATTATATATATTTCTTTTGACCTAACTTATTAAGCCTTTTTTATGCACAGCTTTCTTTATTTGCGATATGCCACTGAACACCAGCCAGGGATCTTTAAAATTCAAAGTTTGATTGGCATTTCTTTGCTCAGCTTTCGCCGACACAGGGACTTCGAATATCGTGTTGTGAAGTACACATGTGAAAAAGCTATATTGCTGGATTTCAGTTACGTTCCTTGCATAACCAAGTTCCTTTCAGCTTTTTATTCAAAATTTCACTGCACGTCCGACTTGGTGCAACCATAAACGGTTATTTTGATGGTTAGAAAATACTGAAATAGGTGCTATAAAGAATTCTGGCAAATTTGTTCACGGATCGGGGTGATGCTTTATAGAATTATGTTTATGTGTGATTATACAACGCCAGCGAATCAGTCATTTAAAATGAACCCTGCGCAAAAGACTGCACTTCTTAAAAACATGACTATGAAAGTTTTCCTCTAAACTGTTACGAAAATCTGAGCACGAGGGGCGAAAAGCCTAATCAACATTCATTACTAGCCACCACAACCAGTAGTTTTAATGGCAACATTAATATATTTCATGGCTAAAATGTGTTGTTTTTCACTTTGAAGGAAAACAAAATAAACTGGCATTCAACGCAAGTTGATTAAGAGGGAAATGTCCGATCCGATTATCATCCTAAAGATGCGTATTTAGTCGCTCACGTGGGCTTTTCGGATTCCCTCAGATGCAACGACAAAATTGTACAAACATCAAAGAAATTAAATTGACTTTCTCACCAACGTTGCTAAGCTGGGAAGCCGCGAGTTCGAACCTCGTCGTCTACCACTTTCCATTGGTGGACTTGCATCTGGGGGTTCGCTATTCCCTTCAACAGCTCTGCGAATGCTCGGACTTTCCGGTGCTAGTAACATATTAGAATTCTCCATTTTCCATATCGAAGCCATTCCTGTAGCTCTGTCAGCCATTCAACCCCAGCTTCGATATTGTTTTGAGATTTCAGCGCATGCAATTCAAACGAAGGAACTCCAGAGCCTTTATTGATTAAGTCGGGTCCACTCACCAATTTGACTTTTTGCGATCGTAAATTTTCTAAGAGCAAACATTCTGACAGGCAGACAATGCGGTTCATTCAATCGCGTAGCAATGCAAATTTTGCTGGTCCAATGTTTGAGAGTTGATTCGCCCCTACGCGAATTAATGACCAGTGCAAAGAAATCAAATTTAAATAGATTTGTACTGCCGGCTTAGCGTTGCAAATAAAAAATAAAAATTTGGCTTTAAATTTCAGTGGAAGCGGGCGTTGCGTGAATGACATTTGTATTCCTTCTTTTTTCACCGTGGCAAAACCCAACAAGAGTTGAAATCACGTGAATTTTTTTCCTATTGGAGACTTTATAATTGAAAACTTCAAGCTTGAGGCCAAAAAGAAAAAAACAAGATAAAGCATTATTATTATCATAAAGCTAATGGCATTCCCACATCAGTTAAAAACAGGTGCATGTTACAAAGGAGCCAAAGAACTGTAAAAGATAAAGATTGGCTTGCCACAATTGCATTTCAAATTATATATCTCTATTTCCTGGCAGTAATTGTATAATTATGTAATACTTCGTGTGTGAGCCAGAAGTGAAATTACAAATTTTACAATTTGGGGAAATTTGGGAAATAGAAGTCTTACAACTTCGTAGACATAAGTGAAACTTACGGAAATTTGCTGTAACTTGGCTTGCAAACATGTTTGAGTGACATTATTTAATTAAATGATGAAAAGGAAAATTTGACATGCTGGAAGGATGGACACAAGCTTGGCCAAGCCAGTTCATGGGCGGCTAACATCAATGAGCACGTTATCTGTCAGCAGAGGAAATACCGAGGAGAAATCTTTCACGAAATCTCCTTGCGCAAATAATTTGAAAAGAAATCTTAAAAATATTGATTTAAAACTCAACATTTCTTTGTTTGAAAGAAACGATTGTTTCGTATTTTTGTGAGGTGCATCAACCAAAGATGGACATAAAAGGAGCCGAATTCTTGAGCGAATGGCCTGAATTTAACATTTGAAGTCAATGTGATTCTGTGTTAAATGAGACGAAGTATCTAGCTAAGAACTAGAAAACGCCGTTGTAAACCCATTTAAGATTTATTATCATTTCGCGTTAATGTCTCCTTTTTCATTGGTCGAGAGACCGGTACGTCAACCGCGGGTAACTTCCTCCTGCCATCTCGTCCCCAGTGCCCGAGGCCACGCGTTGTCTAGGTGCTAAGTAACGAAGTCCCACCTAAACTTTAAGAAAAACAGAGAGCATATATCTCTCACTACATCTTCAAAGCTACTATTCAAAGAACAGAACTCATCAGTCGTATCGGTAATTATTACAATCACAAAAATATCGACACTTATCAGTGTCTCGCAGATCATTTATTTAGCAACCCCGTTCTTGTCCTGTCTCCCGCTACTCTTTTAGGAGTAAAGAAAGACTGAGCGTACGTATTTCTCATACATCTGTCTCAACCGTGTCTTTCTCGACCGTGTCTTTCTCATCTGTGACGCGATTGCCCGTACAAGTACTAAGTTCCTGTTTTCGTCGTGAAGAATCTAAAAGCAGAGACCGATACAAACGTAGGATGTTTTTTTTTTAAGGTGTGCTATGTTTCGGATTGCCAAGTCAGTCTTCCTATGTACAATGAGAATTTTACATCGGAAGGGTTGTTTATGTAGTATGTTTGCGCAATACCGGAAATACGTAAAACTAAACTGATTGACGGTGTAAATTAAAGATAAGGTAAAAAAGAACTAATAAAAGCTGAAGAAATTGCTAATATGTTTTTTTTTCGCAGATGTTAAGACCGTCAGGATCAATTGCTTTGCAGTTTGGGAAATAAAAGATCATCCCTGGCACCACGGATAGTCTCGGTTTATGGGCCGTTCTAAACCTGAAGTAAACCCATAGTCAGCTCCCTCTACTAACTATGGTAAACTTAAATTAGCATGGATGATTTTGCTTATGGTTAAAAATGCCCCGCATCAACGTCCCAAAAAACAACAGAAAATGTCTGGTTGACATTTGTCGATGGCAGTATTTTTGTGCCTTGATCTCTCGCTTCAATAACTTGAGCTTCGGCAATGAACCCAGGGAAATGTTCTGTGCTTTTAGGCTCTAATGCAATGCCACTGTCAAATTTCAAGGATCGCCGGCAACCGTGCCCCACTCCGCCCCGGAGGGTACTTCCTTATATTGGCTATAATTGTATGTGCGGCATAGATCACTTTATTTATACACGGTAAATTCCACTCAGTCGGATACAAGCAAAATACCTACAAATGTAAAAATTAAAACTATATGATCATTATAAAAATATATAACAATTATTCCATGAGCCCGAGTTGGATATGAAGTGATAAAATAACCAACGAGCGCGTAGTTCGAGTTGGTTATAATCACTTCATATCCAACAAGAGCGAATGGAATAATTGTTTTAGTAAATTCTCAAACCGGGTTTTGCCGCCGATTTTTATTTCGGCCATTATAGGGGGCTGAAGTTGAAAACTTCGTGCGGAAAATTGTTAAACTTGGCGCACTATTTTCCATATGACGTAAAACTCCGACTATTGGCTCATAGTCGGAGTTTTTTAGCCAATCAAAAAGCTAGAAATGCAATAGTCGGAGCTGAGAATTTACTAAATACAGAGATTAAAAGCCTAATCTAAACAAACTGAGCTAACTACTTATTAGAATGAAAATAAAAGTACTGCTTTTCAGGGACGCCGTGCCATTAGTTCACTCAAAACTGAAGTTACTTAGCTTTGTCTTAACTCACCTAATGTTTTAGATACTCTAATATCAGTCGGAAGACTATTCCACAACGCGGCACCGCTATAAGAGAGACTTTTACCAACATTACGTTGTTGTTAGCCAGTATGGTTATAAATAGGGTATGGTTTTTTCACTCGTCTTGTATTTGGTATGTTTTTAGAAGAAGCTACTACTATATTTCATCGTTATCGATAAGACCATGAAGACCACGAAAGCCCTTCATAAATTATTTTTAGGGCGGCAACGGTCATAAATAGGGTATCGAATGTTTGCCGTCTGTTTGGTCATGTCATAAGTTAAACTGTTCACAGTCCCCTATTTTTCCGTGAAATCGTAGATGCCGATCGTTGAGTTCGACGGGCCGCCATCTTGGTCTCTCGATGCGAGCGAAACTGGGGAGAGTACAAAACGATGCGAGCGAAACTGGGGAGAGTACAAAATGACTGTGGGACCACAGGAATTTTGTACTCTCCCCAGTTTCGCTCGCATCGAGAGACCAAGATGGCGGCCCGTCGAACTCAACGATCGGCATCTACGATTTCACGGAAAAATAGGGGACTGTGAACAGTCTAGTCATAAGTAGGGTATCGAATGTTTGGTCAGGTCATAAACAGGGTATCGAATGCCTGGTCAGGTTATAAATAGAGTAGGGAAATCGCAGATTTTGGCCTTAAATAGGGTAACACATTTCACAACTGGTGGGTTGTGTCCTGGTGTACCGGTACACAGAGGGAATAACTATTGTGCTCCTTTGTTTAGAAGCCTTTGTTTAGCTGTTGCATATTGTTGGGTCTATTGTATCGGTTCTTGTGTACCGGTACACGAGGACAGAACCCAACTGGTGGGTCAGCATTTACTTGAAGTCGTTACAAATCTGTGAAAAGTTGTCTTGCGCAGGTCTACGCCGCGTTACAGATTACGTCATTAATATTATTTTATGGTTGTCACTGTTATCAACCATAGCTCTTGACCAATAAAAAATACCTACTAGTTTTGACGAAAAGATAATGCTCTCCAAATCGCTCCTTTTGGAATATTCCACATCTGCTGCCAAAGGTAAAGACCTTAAATCTAACCTTGAAAGATCACTTGTTTCAAAGAATTCGTTCCTCGACCATTTTAAAAAGATATTCGTCTTGGATAGTTTAATTGAAGCACTTTGAGCGTTTAACTAAAGCGAAGTGTTGTAAATTTAACGACGAATGAAACTAACCACGGACTGCTTAACTCATTTTACTTGGCCAATACCCGATCTGTTAAATATTGAAACCGATTCCGAACGGTGTAATTTTTGAGCCGTTTTCGTCTAGTAGCGTTGACGATTCTGTCAATACAATACGATACAATACAATTTATTTCCTCTTGATTCAGTTAATTATTTAATAATTACATACATTTGTGGATGCTGATGATGTTACTATTGTACTAAATTAGAGTGCTTGAGCATGGTGGCCAAATAAACCATTCGGTTTTCTAGTTGGCCCCCATGTTACTTTTTGATGTTACGTTTGATACAGGCGAGGAAAGCAAAATAGAGCAGAAACATAGAACATGGTTAAAAATAATAGTCGTTGTAAAGTAGAATATAGTAGAGGT
This sequence comes from Micromussa lordhowensis, assembly GCA_964020085.1. NCBI lineage: Eukaryota > Metazoa > Cnidaria > Anthozoa > Scleractinia > Lobophylliidae > Micromussa > Micromussa lordhowensis. The sequence goes on from OZ026606.1 coordinate 12,975,238, forward strand.
ATGGCGGACAAGTGAAGAGATAATTCTTTATTTCAAGAGACAAATTGCTCTGAGAGTAGGAAATTTTTGATATTTTTAGAAAAAGTGTACACGTTTGAATCTTTAAGGTTTTGTGGGATAGACTTCCAAAGATCAATCGCTTTAAATGAAATCATTTGTTTGCCAGTGTTCGTTTGGTATAAGAGTGTATGATCTTCACAAGAACCAATTCTGGCCTGGAAACGGAATCATGTATCAGACACAATGGGTGCTTTCCATTCAACCAAAAATTCCGCTTATTTAGACACGGGGACAAATCGTGCGGACATTTCCTGGAAAAGTTTCCAGAAATCTGGGAATTGTTGACTTTCCGAAAGGCGAACCATTCAACCACAAATTCCGGAGATTCTGGGAGGAATTTCAAATGGAACAGAATTTTTCATTGAATGGAAACCGCCCATTGGACACTTATCAGAATAGCTTTGAATTTTCTATAATCGCGTTAAAATGAACTCAAAAACAGTCGTCGGGTTTGGTGGTGAATTTTACGCCTGAAAAAGGCTTTAAATAGACAATTATACTAATACAGATGCTGCAATCTAATTGGCTGAACTATCAGTCATTGATGTGCTTTGGCGTGCATTTTTGTTACCTCGAAGTTTTGGAGAAGGTTTAAAAACATTACTGGATAATTCAATTTATAAGAGAATTCAAATGAAGGACAACTATTGAATTAAATGCTGAGCCTACACAGCTGCAAGTTTTAAATGACAGTTTCAATAGAGTGTGTGCGGCTGTCACGCAATAAAAAATAAAATAAAAACTATGCAACGGACAAGTCAAAAAATTGTGATATTGTAGACGATAAATAAAGAAGACAGTTCTCCAAGTTTAAGCTATGTGCGTTGTCCCAAAGCTGAGATATTCGTCGAAATGTTCCGCACAAATTTACAGAGCGTAGTATGGAGCCGCCATGTTGGAGGACCTCTTTACTCCTCCAACATGGCGGCCAGTAAATAGTGTAAACATCTGGAACTTACTTTGACTCTCTAGTCAACTGATTATCTAAACCGAACCAAAAAATATTTACAAAAACACTTTTCCTGATACTTAAACTCCTAAAATGGACGAAAATCACGAGATAAGTGTATATTTTTCGACAAAAGCGAGCTTCGCATTATGTCACGCACCGCCATAACTTCGAAATTCAAAATGTTATGGTTTCCAAACGAAGGATGCTATTGAGCTGGAAAGTTGTAAACAGAGCTAAATTTGGAACCTCTTAAGCCTGATGAGGATAAAACATTTAGTGGCTCTTTAGTTTTGATGACGTCACCCGCACACACTCTATTGCACGCTCAAGCTTGCAGTTTAATACTATACACTTAATGTATGGTCCCGAGGGAAACAGTTAGTTTTGTTTTCCAAACAAAACTAACTAGTTTCCCGATGGACCATACATTAAGTGCTTTGTTATATATTTAGACTCTCCCTTAAACAATCATATAGGGGAATCCTTGTTTACAATATTTGCCTCATTAGCATAAGCAATTCAGTTTCTGATGGAGCTACAAATAAATCAGTTCTGAATATTGAAAGGTCATAATACTATTAACTCTGCCAGTGAATATGGGCCTGATGTATTGAATACTTTTTGTGCAACACGGGTTTAAAAACTCAAAATTTAACAAAGAATGTATGAGCTCATTAGCGCTTTTGCCACCCAGACATTTTGCAGTTTTTGAAAGACAATTTCTCCTTGAATATTACACCCAGAGCTAAAAATTTCACCATGTACTAAGTTCCACCAGTTCTTTAGTAGCCTGAAGTCAATTCATATCTAACATGTTTCCTTCTATACGCAAAGCCGTATGCAAATGAGCAAAAATGTAAACAATGACGTAAGCGTGAATCCGCCGATAGCAAAAACAGACAAACAAAGACGGCGTGCGGGCAACAACTGCGCAAATGAATCGCGGTCGGGATACATTTGAATTTGATCAGGGGCACGTGACCAAGAATCAACCAATCACAGTGCTAGTTTTGTTGGGTGAAAGTCCAGGCATATAACAACACTTAATATGCAGTTAAATGACTGGAAATCAGACGATACCTCCCGATTTCAACGGGATTACAGCTGAACCAGCTTTCGGCCTCATAGAAATCTGGAGCTCGAAATCCAATTGTTAAATAGTAGCTGCAGCTCTGGTAATCGGTTAGTACAATTATAGGGGAGGATTTCAAGAGGTTGTCACTGACAATCGAAATTTAGCATAGACATTTAGAAAATAATCCAAAGCAAATACGCACGCTGATTGGTTTAAAACCGTGTTTCTATTTAACAAATCGAATGTGGCGTAGCGCGGTATGTACTCTTATCGACAACGATACGCGTCATGACAGTGGTCAAAATGTTGTGGACTCACGAGGCGCAGCCGAGTGAGTCCGCAACAAATTTTGACCACTGTGATGACGCGTATCGTTGTCGATAAGAGTACATACCACGCTAAACCACATTCGATTTGTTTTTTACCACAATATCAAAGATAACGAAGGAAATCTTTGTTAAACACGCGGACTTGAAAGTGCACGCGCTGCATTATGCAAACGAGCTATTTGTACGCGTCATACTTTCCTGTCAAAAACTTTTGCAAACTCGCTCAACATACAGAAACAATACGAAAAAACGTCTGGGAAACGAGTAATGACGCGTACTCGTTAACGATAAGAGTTTAGAGCACGATTAAGCGCATTTCGATTTGTTTTTACCACAATATCAACGTCAAAGAAAATGGTTTTTTTTCAGAGCACGAGCTGAAAAAGGCATATAACAGTTGCATATAACCACTGATGAAGAGGCAGCAGCCTCGAAACGTATGGTTTTTTACGATTTTTACGTATTTCAGCGCAAAAAAACAATATTTATTAAGTTTATTTATCCTACAAACTTTGCGCTACACAGTTTTCTTTTTGTTTTACTTTATGCTGAAAAAGGCACTGCGTGACACAATGACGCGAGCAGCGTGGTATTGACTCTCATCGACCACGGCAAATTAGCCAATCAGATTGCGAGACTAGCAGCAATTGTGGTAAAAAACTCCATAGAAACACAGAACTAGCACGAGCTGTTGACGTAATTTACATTTTGACGATCGTAGTAAACAAGTTGTTTTTCTTTTTCTTCGTCGCGGTATTTTCTAAAAGAAATAGAGAACATGTTCTCCGTGTTCCTATCGAGTTATAGAAACACTGGCGAAAGTTTGGGAGAACTCGAAAAAGCTGTGGAAACACTCGCCTGCGGTTCGTGTTCCCACAGCATTTCTCGATAACTCGATAGAAACACGGCACATGTTTTCTATTTCTTAAATAACAATCAACACTAAACTCTCAAAAAGAAAGAACCACTTCTAATTTTCACAACAATGTCATAACAGTTCAAAATACATAGCAACGACAATTTACAAGATCTTGCATAAAACCAGGTCAGTTTTAAACTCTCATTCACACAAGCAAAGCGCGCACAATTCAGAGCTCTATCAATGTTAAATACAGCATCTTGATCAAAGAATTAATATTGTTCTTTTACTTTGTATGCAATCTTCCAACATCAGTGGTGAGCTGGTGAAAATAGAAAGATTCATCACTGAATAGACCAGACAACCTTTATTTAAGCACAATTAAATTAATGCTCAGTAGCTAATGGGGTAAATACAAAAGCCAAATAAAATCAAAATTATGCAATAAAGCCAAAACCCACAATTTGCTGATGGAAACTTGAAAAGAATGGTCTAGTTGTGTTAAAAATTACTATCCAAGCAATGTCAGAATGAAAAGGGCTGGCAGAACGTTTTGGAATTATGTCTTTGTTTCCAGGAAAAGCCTCTCAAAACTGATGCGTTAAACAATTTGCTCTCCCCTCTAAATTACAATGACCATAAATTATGACTCTAATTTATGGTAGCTGTTAATTTATGATAGCTGTTACCTGATTCTAAATCATAATAGCTGCAGCCTAACTCAAATTTATGAGAGCTGCTGCCTGACTCTAAACTATGATAACTGTTGCCCGACTCTAAATTATGATAGATGTTGCCCGACTCTAAATTATGATAGATGTTGCCCAACTCTAAATTATGATAGATGTTGCCCGACTCTAAATTATGATAGATGTTGCCCGACTCTAAATTATGATAGATGTTGCCCGACTCTAAATTATGATAGATGTTGCCCGACTCTAAATTATGATAGATGTTGCCCGACTCTAAATTATGATAGATGTTGCCCGACTCTAAATTATGATAGATGTTGCCCGACTCTAAATTATGATAGATGTTGCCCGACTCTAAATTATGATAGATGTTGCCCGACTCTAAAGTATGATAGATGTTGCCCGACTCTAAATTATGATAGATGTTGCCCGACTCTAAATTATGATAGATGTTGCCCGAGTCTAAATTATGATAGCTGTTGCCCGACTCTAAATTATGATAGCTGTTGCCCGACTCTAAATTATGATAGCTGTTGCCTGACTCTTAAGTTATGATAGCTGTTGCCTAACTCTAAATTATGATTGTTGTCGGACTCTAAAATATGATAGCTGTTGCCCGACACTAAATTATGATAAATGTTGCCCGACTCTAAATTATGATAGCTGTTGCCTAACTCTCAATTATGACTCTAAATTATGATAGCTGTTGCCTGACTCTCAATTATGATAGCTGTTGCCATACTCTAATTAATTGTGCCTCTTTGATAAATTATTGTCTTGAAAGTTAAAAGAAAGTGTTCTCTCACCTTTCTGTTCGATTGCCTCTGAAATAAGAAAACATGGACATTGTCAGTTTTAACAGTGATCATTTGAATGTTGAACATTAGAGGTACATTTTAAAACAAGGGACATCTCTGCAGTGGTCACTGGGGACCTCTAGATTGGACTTCAAGTAAGTTATCGAGTATTGCTCAGTGTACTTGATAAAGCCAGAAACATAGGATTCTTTGCCCCATGAGATTTAACAACGAGTACAAGAATGAGTACAAGTATGATTTTTAAATTTCAAACCAGTGATGACTCCCAGAGCCCTCACTCTTCGTGTTGGTTTTAGGTAGAGAAGGTAGCTCAGGGGATGAGATGGGTATGTGAAGTGATAATGTAAAGCTTGCAAACTAGAATTGAAGCCCTCACTCTTCGTGTTGGTTTTAGGTAGAGAAGGTAGCTCATGGGATGCGATGGGTATGTGAAGTGATAATGTAAAGCTTGCAAACTAGAATTGAAGCCCTCACTCTTCGTGTTGGTTTTAGGTAGAGAAGGTAGCTCATGGGATAAGATGGGTATGTGAAGTGATAATGTAAAGCTTGCAAACTAGAACTGAAGCCCTCACTCTTCGTGTTGGTTTTAGATAGAGAAGGTAGCTCAGGGGATGAGATGGGTATGTGAAGTGATAATGTAAAGCTTGCAAACTAGAATTGAAGCCCTCACTCTTCGTGTTGGTTTTAGGTAGAGAAGGTAGCTCATGGGATAAGATGGGTATGTGAAGTGATAATGTAAAGCTTGCAAACTAGAATTGAAGCCCTCACTCTTCGTGTTGGTTTTAGGTAGAGAAGGTAGCTCATGGGATGAGATGGGTATGTGAAGTGATAATGTAAAGCTTGCAAACTAGAATTGAAGCCCTCACTCTTCGTGTTGGTTTTAGGTAGAGAAGGTAGCTCATGGGATGAGATGGGTATGTGAAGTGATAATGTAAAGCTTGCAAACTAGAATTGAAGCCCTCACTCTTTGTGTTGGTTTTAGGTAGAGAAGGTAGCTCATGGGATGAGATGGGTATGTGAAGTGATAATGTAAAGCTTGCAAACTAGAATTGAAGCCCTCACTCTTTGTGTTGGTTTTAGGTAGAGAAGGTAGCTCATGGGATGAGATGGGTATGTGAAGTGATAATGTAAAGCTTGCAAACTAGAATTGAAGCCCTCACTCTTTGTGTTGGTTTTAGGTAGAGAAGGTAGCTCATGGGATGAGATGGGTATGTGAAGTGATAATGTAAAGCTTGCAAACTAGAACTGAAGCCCTCACTCTTCGTGTTGGTTTTAGGTAGAGAAGGTAGCTCATGGGATGAGATGGGTATGTGAAGTGATAATGTAAAGCTTGCAAACTAGAATTGAAGCCCTCACTCTTCGTGTTGGTTTTAGGTAGAGAAGGTAGCTCATGGGATGAGATGGGTATGTGAAGTGATAATGTAAAGCTTGCAAACTAGAATTGAAGCCCTCACTCTTCATGTTGGTTTTAGGTAGAGAAGGTAGCTCATGGGATGAGATGGGTATGTGAAGTGATAATGTAAAGCTTGCAAACTAGAATTGAAGCCCTCACTCTTCGTGTTGGTTTTAGGTAGAGAAGGTAGCTCATGGGATGAGATGGGTATGTGAAGTGATAATGTAAAGCTTGCAAACTAGAATTGAAGCCCTCACTCTTCATGTTGGTTTTAGGTAGAGAAGGTAGCTCATGGGATGAGATGGGTATGTGAAGTGATAATGTAAAGCTTGCAAACTAGAATTGAAGCCCTCACTCTTCATGTTGGTTTTAGGTAGAGAAGGTAGCTCATGGGATGAGATGGGTATGTGAAGTGATAATGTAAAGCTTGCAAACTAGAATTGAAGCCCTCACTCTTCATGTTGGTTTTAGGTAGAGAAGGTAGCTCATGGGATGAGATGGGTATGTGAAGTGATAATGTAAAGCTTGCAAACTAGAATTGAAGCCCTCACTCTTCATGTTGGTTTTAGGTAGAGAAGGTAGCTCATGGGATGAGATGGGTATGTGAAGTGATAATGTAAAGCTTGCAAACTAGAATTGAAGCCCTCACTCTTCATGTTGGTTTTAGGTAGAGAAGGTAGCTCATGGGATGAGATGGGTATGTGAAGTGATAATGTAAAGCTTGCAAACTAGAATTGAAGCCCTCACTCTTCATGTTGGTTTTAGGTAGAGAAGGTAGCTCATGGGATGAGATGGGTATGTGAAGTGATAATGTAAAGCTTGCAAACTAGAATTGAAGCCCTCACTCTTCGTGTTGGTTTTAGGTAGAGAAGGTAGCTCATGGGATGAGATGGGTATGTGAAGTGATAATGTAAAGCTTGCAAACTAGAATTGAAAAATCATACTCACACTCCATCTTGTGCTCAGTTCTAAAGTCCCCATGATTAAAGGCGTAGCTAAGACAATGTTATTGCTGGAACATAAATTCTTAACCGCTTTTGATTTAGAATGAGGTTTAGCTGTGTAGCACCTGCAACATGTGGTACAAGACACTTCTGTATTTCATTATTTAGCCACCTGACAAACCAGTCCATACATTGTTCTCTACAGATTTTAAAGTAGTCAGCTTAAAATTTAAAGTAGCCAGCACTTGCAAATTGAGCATCCAAAGGATGAGATCTTCTAGGGCAGGACAGGGGCATGCTCCCCCGGAAAAGTTTCAAAAATAATATTGTGGCTAGAGATGCGATCTGACACATTTAATCACTTTTGTGGTTTTGTCTAACAAAAGTAGCCGGCAAAAACGCTGGCTGCCAGCACTTCTGCACTGGTCCGTCCTATTTGCACTTTGTATTCATTTACACTATTGGGCCATTTCATTTTCGGTCAGCACCACCCCCCACCCCCAGGTCCTGTTGAGGCACTAGGAAAACTGACAGGGAGGGGGAGGGGGGTCTTGAAAGGCCATTGATGAAGGGGCTATTGTGTGGGTGCCTTTGATCTTTCAATTAATTGTGAAGGGGGAAGTGTGTCTGCAGTTTGATCTTTTTTTCTTGGAGGGGGAGAATTCAAAGTACCTCATTAGGAAGGGGGTACAGATATTAAATGGAATGGCCCATTGTGGCAAAAGAAAAACCAATCTATTTCTGCAAAATGTAAGTTGCAAGATCACAATAAAGTTCTCTTCTTTCCAAACCCCAAAGTGCAGTACTTTGTCCACGTGAAACTCACGCCGAAGACTTCAAAATCTACGAAGGATTAAATAATCTAAACAGCAAAATATCGACGGAGAGCATCTTCGATGTAACCTGCACCAAAGTGCACCCTGACCAAAGCCTGCTCGCTGTTACATGTATAAGCCTCGACTGACAACGTCTCGGAGCTCATGACCGAGCAGATCTTCCAGTGAAACATTCGGAAATTTACGCAACAACTTACTCTTATTTTTAGAAGCGTTAACAATCTTTATCACTCCATAGCCAGTGATACAGAAGCCAGCAATCAAAAATCTGTAATCGTACAAGTACGGCCCAGATCGCACAGCATAGCTCTTAAACCTCGCGAATATCCCTGACATCTTGATGTGCTGAGGAAAGTCAATCACAGGGTTAAGCAGAAATTAAAACTTAACTAATTTTTGGCAATTAAACACAGAAAAAACGAGTATAAATACCTTATTTTGCACTCTTGAAGAGAGAGAATATCAAGAAACAAAGATAGTGACGATATTTCGTACAGCGCATGAATTTAAAGAGCAAGCGCTGACCATTCTGTGAGCCGGCTCGTGTTAATTTTCAAAATGGCGTGTGCAGTGAAAGATTCCACAAAATGGAGTTTGCTAAAACAAGGCGCTGAGGCACGTGTCTACCGAACGGAGTTTTACAAGAAAAAGGCAATTGTAAAAGAGAGGTTTTCAAAATCGTACAGGCATCCTTCTCTCGATGAAAAGCTAACGCATCGAAGAACCACACAGGAGGTCCGATCGATGCTTCGATGCAGGAAGGCAGGAATTTGTACCCCTTCCGTCTACTTTGTCGATTACAGCACGCACTGCATTTTCATGGAAGAAGTTGAAAACTGTGTGACAGCCAGAGATCACATAAGCACTCTTTTGGATGTGCCGTCTGAAGAATCCGAGAAGAGTTTACAAAGTTTTGCCCAAAAAATAGGTTCCTCACTAGCTGCCATGCACAATGTGGATTGCATTCATGGAGACTTGACCACTTCAAATATCTTGATTAAGGAAGGCGATGACAACATCATTTTGATTGATTTTGGACTGAGCTTTATCTCATCGCTGACGGAAGATAAAGGCGTAGATCTTTACGTATTAGAAAGGGCATTTCTTAGCACCCACCCGAACACTGAGCAGTTGTTTAAAATTGTTTTGGAAAGTTACGGAGAGAAAGCAAACAAGGCTGATGAGATCATAAAGAAGCTGGATGAAGTAAGAATGCGGGGACGAAAGAGAACAATGGTGGGATGAACTTTCACAACAATTTACTTGAAAATAGAAATAGTTCACATAAGAGTTTGTCAACAAAATTAGCTAAGTACAGCTATAAACCAAATTGAAAAAAAGGCATGACTTGTTGCCTTGGGAGCTACTTCCTTACTTCTACTACAGGGATGTGTCATTGCCTCTCAGGACCTGTTTCTTTAAAAAAAATACATTTTATAGATTTGTAACCCTGTTCCAGCACAAATTGCAAAATAGCACACTTCCAGACAAGAAATAACCTGTTGGGAAAGAATATCAGTTGGCTCAGCAATGAAGCAGTGGTTCATTTATAAACCAACATGGGTTGATTTAATATCCCATTCAAGAGTCAGATAGGCAGACAGTATACCCTATTAAGTGAAACATCTCATTACAGCGCATGTATTAGAGTACCCCGCTTTCACACTGCAATACTGTATGTGAACTACAATGTTAACTCTATGTGTATTTGAAACTCAGACAAAACTTGATTATGCATCACATTTTATGTTTGTCTTTAAACCATAACCAAGTGTTTTTTTTCCTTTTTTTGAAATATGAAAAAAGTGACAATGTGATATGTGTAACATGTTCTCCCATACGATGCATCTTGGTCAATGTACATCATTCGAAATAACCTTCACAGCTCACTAAAGCTGTGTTCACATTAAAGCCGAAACATGATTAGAGTAAACATGTTTCATGGAAACATGTTTTTGTTATTCCTCTGTTCACATCAGATGTTGGTTTCAAACACGTTTCTTGCATAGTTGTGAATTTTGGTTTTGCATTGCGATGCTGTACGCTTGTAACTGCTGTCATTAAGTTTTGCAGCAATGTTCTCCCAAATATTCTGCTTTTTTCCCATAGCTGATAATTGCCATTTCTTCATTGGCCCATATTTCAACTAGCCATTTGGCCTCATAATAGCCCCGATTTTGGTTCTTTTGGGCACTCGCCTCCTCTCCGCATCTATCTGCCATTTTGAACGTGTTTGATCTAATCATGATTGAAACTACCTCACGAGGTTGTTTCAATCATGCTCAGAATAATCATGTTTCAAACATGATTCACGCAATGCACTGTCTGATGTGAAAAATTTTCATAATGAAACATGTTTCATTCGTGATCAGACTAATCATGTTTCGGCCTAGTGTGAACACAAGATGGTTTCAGAAGATGGTTTGATAGATAAAACACAATTTACAAAATCACAATATATTTTATTTCCTCCTTATTTTATTTTTTTCGAGTAACTCACATCCACATGTTAAAAAGAACTATGATCTTTACTACTTTAACAAAGTAAGATTGAGGTACAGTCCTCTGTTCCACTAATTCACAGTCTTGAATGCATCCCTCCGGCAATAACTAAAGTTTCTCCTGTGATGTAAGATGCTTGATCAGATGAAAGAAAAGACACTGCTCCGCCAATATCTTCTGACTCGCCTAACCTTAAAGGTGATAACCAAAAACAGTCTTGTAAATAGCAAATAAGACGCCATTATGCATGTGCACACAGACTGAAAACAGTTTGCATTGTCCACAGGTCATGTAAGAGCAATAGAATCAGATATACCGAATCACAGAAGTTGTGATCATCACCATTACATAACAAGTTATCATAGTAAACTGAGATCTTTATTGAAGGAAAGGAACCTAAAAATACTAGCTAAAATGCTTTCTTGGTATAATTGCCAGCAGTTAACAATTACATAGTTTTACAAAATATGCAGCAGTCTGATAATTATTATTGAACCACCATTAAAAAGAGGTTTTAAATCTTGTGTTCTTGCCTTCCTACTGGAATATTAATAAGTGCTTGTTCCTGTAATGCTTCATTTTTCCAAAGCTAAAAAAAAGACATCCTTAATTAGTACAGTTCATCAAATAAGTATGGGTTATTGACCAAGTGTGAGGTCAAGATGGCTGGATATTGGCCGAGTTCTTTTTTTGCGTGTTTATGGACCGAGACGGAGTCGAGGTCCATAAACACGCAAAAAAAGAACGAGGCCAATATCAAGCCATCTTGACCGAACAAGCTTGGTCAATAAAGGATTTATTATATGGCTTTTGGGGAAATTTTTCTCGCGGGACAAGGCGGGTAGTCCCGAGCGGGCAAGATGGCTCCATCTTGCCCGCTCGGGTAGCCAATCACAGAGCTGGATTTGATTCATCTTGCCCGCTCGCGGAGCTAGCCATATAATAATTAGCAATTATTGAATGAGGCTTAGTAGGATATGAAGAATTCTACAGCTCCCCAGGTTTTCTCAGTCAATGGCTCAATAATCTGCAGCGGGCTGCACTTTTGACGTCATCAGTTGAATATGACACAATTCTTTGCAAATTTGGTCAACAGCAGCTGGTTATGGTGAATTATGCGTGTAGTTTTAACCAATCAGAAATGGGGAAATATTTTGAATGAATAATCAGTATTATAAGTACTCTGATTGGTCTAACAAAAATTACACTTCAAATTAATGCCAGAATGAGAATTGATTTTCATTCACCATGCACTGGAAAACATTCTGAAAACATCCTGGGACTTGAGCTAACATTACATTTGTTCAACAATGTGTACACACTTGAAGACATGATTGATCGCCGCAGTTACAGGTATATACACAACTTAAGCAGTTGTGAAATTAAAGCCTGAAAAAAAATTCGGGCCTGAACGGGATTCGAATCCAGGACCTCTGCGCTACTGGTGCCGTGCTCTACCAACTGAGCTATCAAGCCAACTGGGAGCTTATCATGTTGTGAGTTCATAATATACCCATAGATGGTGAAGAATGCAAGTGAATATATGAAAGACCATATATTTGAACTGCGGAGAAAGATTTGAAGACATATAACTGTGATGATCAATTGTGTCTTCGAATCTTTCTCCGCAGTTCAAATATATGGTCTTTCATATATTCAGTTGCAATGTGTACACACAGTGGAAATGACCAAGCTTCAATAAATGTAATTGTTATATTATTAATTTATCAATCAATTACTATATTTCGTTTCACTTACTGCTTCACTGAATCTCGTCTTGATGATACCTGGTGCCACACAGTTCACTCTGACCCCCATACTGGCACATTCATTACTTAAAACCTTCATCAGACCTAGTAGAGCAGTCTTGCTTACACAGTAAGCACCTAGACCCTGAAACCAATTGGAAACAAACATTTAGTAAGAGATTGATGAAAGTTGATTGAGGTTTAAGGAGATCTCAGCCAACTATGGAGTTACAACCCTGGGTGCAATGAAAACTGCATTGGAAACTGGCAAAACATGCACAAAAAGTTGCCAATGAAAATGAATTGTAACTTATTGTTCCTAACCCCAACGTACCTATTAATCTACTGATTAAGCAATAGAGCACTTTTTCCATGTTTATACAGCCTCATATAAACACGAGGAGGGTTGGTAGAATTCGAGACAGTTATGCAAACCCGAGATGTAGTCGAGGGTTTGCATAACTTTCGAGAATATTACCAACCCTCCGAGTGTTTCGATGAGGCTATATAAACACGGAAAAGTGCTCTACTGCTTTTATAATAAAATTAATTTTCAAAAATACGCGCAAATCTAAAACGTCACAACCATGTTTACATACTCTCATCGAAACACACCTATCGACTAATTAGAGGCTCATAGTGGCTCAATTATTTTATAAGAAGTGTTGAATGATATATTTAGTTACCTGCATTGATGGTTGCAGACCACCTATTGACGAAACAAAGACCACAGATCCACCTCTAAAACAGTCAAATGAACAAACAAAAAGAATAATTCAATCTTGACCGCAGTGTGCATTAGGACATTATTTTCTGGCTAGATAGTTCACAAAGAAGTTATTTTTAAAAACATGTTTACTTATTCAACAGTGACTACGTTTTAGGTTTGCATAACTTTCAAGAATTCTCCTAACCCTCCGAGTGTTTAGATTAGGTTATGTAAACACGGAAAAAGTGCTCTATTGCTTTTATAAATAATTCTTAAAAATATGCGTGAATCTAAAATGTCACAACCGTGTTTACATACTCTCACCTAAATACACCTATCCACCAATGAGAGCGTGCGTAGTGGCTCAGTTATTTTATAAATAGCTATACAAACCCTCTTTTTTCCATCAGTGGAATCACATCCTTTGCCAGAAGGAAGGCTGATTTCAAATTGACATCAAATATCTGTAAATTCAATTAGTGATTATTGAAATTTAAAAAACTACACAAACTAGTCCCACAATTTGATGAGTTTGAATTTTTATTTCTCAAGACTTGTGGACTCCGGACAAATGTTGACTTAGCCATCAAGGTACATCAGAATGTAAATCTAGTACATCAAAGTAGCAGATCAAAGTACTAGAAAGTACCAATGATAAAATGTATTGACATCTGTGAAGTCACAAGAAAATATTTAAAAGCTAGGTTCTGAGTATATATCACATGAATTACCGGGTAAGTGAAAAGTTCATCCATTCCCCTCCCCCTCACATATTTTATCACCACATGGTCTCTGTTTGGTCTCACTTGTTTTACCAAAAAATCACATCGCAATGAAAGACCCTTGGATATGTGCAAACGACACCAATGACTGTTAGCCTGAATATGGCAGTTATTTCCTTTCCTTCTCCAGGCGGAGAGATCAAACAAGCAAGCGGGCGAGCGAAAGAGCACACCTGGAGTGAGCAAAAAACTGGGGAGAAGTGGGAAGGGGGTGAGCGAGAAGGGGGAGGGGTGGGGAGTAAAGGAATCGCCTGCAGTCAACCAAACATTTTACCACTCCCTGTTTGCCCACGAATGTGGAGCAACAGTGCAATTTGATTGATTAGTAGCTGTTTATCACAAAGTGGCATCAGAAATTTGACATTCATGCATAATCCAACACCGGAACACAACAAGATCAAAATAAATATGGCCGAGTCCGAGGAAGCATTCGGATTTTCTGTTCAGGAAACATTGAAAGATCCTTCACCAAATGGCAAACACATCGATCTAAAACCAGAGCAAGAAGCTGCCATTAGAGTCTAGTCCATGGACAGGATATCCTTGCAATCCATCTATCAAATACTCGTTGGAGTGCAGAAGAAAATTTCAAAAGCTTCTGCATGTATTCTCAAGGTCTGTCCAGTGTAAAATGGGGTTCATTTGCCTACACAACTCCTACGGTTCGTGACATTTGTGCATTGACCATTCTCTTTTCGGTCTCAACCTTTCTTTGCATCACATGCGTTTATGAGGGGAATTTTATGTTGTGTTATTAGCAGTAATTTCATGTAGAGTGACGCCCGCGTCAGACAGCGCTTTTGAAAATATTTTGAGGTCACAGGTCTTCATGGTTACCACTGTTATCTGCATGTCACTTCACAGAGTTTGACACCTCTTTTCAAAATTTGCCTTGTGATTACACTTTGTGTCAGCTCATTTCTATAACTATTGCAAGATATGTTTTGGAGCTTCTAAGTATTAGCTTTCGATTGAAACAGTTTGACATATTTCGTGAACATGACTGTAAATATTGTGCACATCTATTGTGCCGCTCAGCTGGTTGATTCAGTAGAACTGTTTGCATAAAGTACAGCACTTTGCGTCTTATTGCGGATATCATATCTTTGTCCGCTTCTTTCTTCAGAGACTGCCGTCGTTTTACTTTGAGAAAGCCATACATTTGTATAGAGACGTTCTTATGGTTCTTGCATCAATTTGATCGAACTTATGTATCTCCATTTTCCAAACTTCTTTCTTTTTAAACGAACAATGACAGACACAGCAATTGTCCAAAGCCATATCAGTATAAACAAGAAGCGTATTTACGCACACCATTTCCTTTTTGCAGACTCTATCAAGCCCATGCTAGGCGCTTGTCAAAAATGATCTACCTGACATTAATGATCATTGGTTCTCATGCGACTGTTGGCACCCCAAGGGAACACAGCATATTTGGGGGTGTTTAGCAAAATGTGTAGGATTGATTGCAGGCGTTTCCTTCGCTCACCTCACCCCCTCCCCCTGCTCCCTTTTTTTTGTACATTCACTCACAGTTTTGTTCCCTTTGGATGCTTTTTTGGAACGCAGGGATCAAGACTGTTGGAAGGAGAACACTTACGATTAATGGGGAAGGAATCCTTAAAAGTGTCTTTTTAGAAAATCGCCCAGTTCAGGGGCCAAATTACATTTACCTTGTCCCAGGCTTCCTCCGGAACCTAAAATCAACAACAGAATAATGAGTCAAATTGTAATTAGCTTATGAGCTTATTGACTGAGTGGAAAGGCTGGATGAGAAAAGTTTTGGTTCAAGGTCATACTGTATGGATTTAAAATGGAAATTTGAATATTTTCTGGTCCATTTAGACCTAACTCAGTCAAAAAACATTTTATCATTGACCTTTATTGAGCTTGACTTTATTGGAAAGATGTAACAGTGCCTTGCACAGATGTTCTGAATTATACATGCTATATGAACATGTAATTGCTGTTGTGTGTGGGGTAGGACAGCTTTTCCCATGCAGGTGGTAAACAAGTAACTAGTCAACCTGTCTTGGCCTTGCACATGTCACCATAGGGTGTTGTGTTGTAGGATTGCATCAGTTTGGCTGTATATATAGTGGTAAGGTCTCTCAGACAGGAAGACAAGATCCTGGAAACAAGGTTGTGAAGTTCAACCAATAAAACCAGCCAGTCCTCTTAACCTGTGGATGGTATCACAGCTGTACATGTACCATACCAAAGGCAGTTGAAATTTTATTAAGCAATATATTGCCATGGCCATGAGGTCACTGTCATTAGCGTAAATATTTCTCTTACCTTCACAAACTAATTATCAGTTGAACTTAGTTTTGTTTTTAATTTACAGTACCTGTAAAATTGGTCCAAATGTAGGATTGGCTGCGGCATTGGACACCAAGATGTCAATACCTCCAAAATAATGCAGTGTCTGTAAAAAGGATTCAGGAACAGATCAGTTAGACTTGAA
Organism: Micromussa lordhowensis; assembly: GCA_964020085.1. NCBI lineage: Eukaryota > Metazoa > Cnidaria > Anthozoa > Scleractinia > Lobophylliidae > Micromussa > Micromussa lordhowensis. The sequence goes on from OZ026606.1 coordinate 12,991,404, forward strand.
GCAATAAATAAAACACATATTATAAAAATATATACAGTAGTACCAAATATGCCATCAGCTGTAGTTCAATACATTACCAGTGAAATTCGTAGACATACATGTTACGTATATCTTAGAAAATGGTGGAATAAATTGAACAATGGTTTTTTTTAATGAGATCCTGGAGTAAATGAAGTTCATGTCTACATACTAACTATAATCACCACAATGTTTCACATTTATAAATAAACAAAGCAACCATGTACAAAAAATTGTGGAATGCATGATGACCTTTAAATGGTTAACAGGCTATACTAGAAATTGAATAATCTAAGTTTACGCCCCAGTCAGGGTCATTGTGTCTGTTCTTGAGCAAGATACTTTACCATCATAGAGTGTCACTCAGGTGTATAAATGTGTATTTAGTTACTAGTGGATTTAATGCTGGGATGCCTGAGAGTAACACACAAATATTCACTAAAATACTCATGCAAGGGAAACTAGAGTTTGAAGTGCCAGCCTGATTGAGCACAACCCTCGAACGCAAACTTAATGTTACCTACCTTTCTTAAAGATTTTTACCTCTTTGATAAGATTCTTACGATGCTCAGGTTTTGCAACATGGCACACAACACCTTTTACAGTACAACCTGGTTCCCTCTCCAACTTTGCAACAGTGTCCATAACTTTATCTTGTTTACGACTGCTAACCATAACTTTGGCTCCATCTTGAGCAAGCTGTTTGGCAATTGCAAAACCTATCCTAGGAAGAAAATGTTCAGCATAATACTCACTGAGAGCATTCCAGTTACCTAGTAAACAGTACCCAGGTTAGTGTAAATGGTGCTTAATGATTAGACTGAATATCAGAGGTGACAGAAAGAGTATTTAGTGGGATTTTGTGCCAGGGCAACAAGTTGTACACAGAAGACAAATTGTGCCTTCATGCAAGATCCTTTCAACCTGGACCCTTCTATGCTATCTGTCAGTGGAATAAAGTAAAGAAAATTTAAACCTGAGAAAAACTAAAAAGTTTGTGAACTCTTCCTCTATCTACCCATTTTTAATTTATTATAACGGTACCAATACATAGATTTAGCCAAGCCTAAAAGTGAAGCTCCTGATTGCAATAATTAACCATATAGGAAAAAGAGGATGTGTTTTTCTTGGATGAGAAACTCAAACAATGATCAACTTTATTACTGTGAGCATGTAATTGTTCAGTGTATGGTTTCACTATTTTTCCAGTTAAATTTTAACAAGGTAAGGTAAAAAAGGTAAAGTCTGCATATGAGCCAAGTGGTCCATCAGGCCGGAGCTTATCCCGGTTTCCGTAGCATGAAGCGACTAGGAATATTTCTACTCCCCTCTGGATGGGATGCCAGTCCATCGCAGGGGTTACCCGCAGCATTAAATTCGCCGGTACCCATTTATAAGACCTGGGTGGAGAGAGGCACCATGAGAGTAAAGTGTCTTGCCTAAGAACACAACGCAATTGACGTAGCAGTTCATTTTATTCATTGGCTACGTGTTTACATGTAGATTATCCTCTATGTAAGCTTAATTGTAGTGTCGCGCTATTGCACAATAGCACATGTTGATTGCGTCAGCAGATTGTCAAAAGTAGTGCCCGAACCGCACAATAAAAGTTTGATCTTCAGTGAACCAAAACACAGAGTTTACTTCATGGTGACCCCGACGTGACTCACAGGAGGATCAAGAAAGACAGAAGAATAAGTTGGAGCCTTCGAGGATACTCCAGAACAAAAATTCAAAGGGACACGGTGAGCGAAACAGTAAACATTGGCCGCCATCTTGAATTCTGAATTCTCTTCACCGAAGCCATCCCAGCACAGAACAGCAAGTCAAGATTATTAATACGATTCTTCCAAACGGAAATCCAGCCCAGTGAGGACGAATAAGGAAGAATTCTGACAGTAAAGTACACGAGAACAAGTGAGACTTCGATCGATCGATCGCTGTAGCTAATTTTCAAACGTCACTATGCCTGAAACAGCCGAGGAAAGGAGAACACGACAAGCAACCATTGAACAAGCCGCTAGAGCAAGACTACATGGAGTTGAAATGCCCAAAAGGTTAGATTTCAATGCCAAAAAACTACACCATGAATATTTGTGCTTCAAAACTTTGGCTAAAAAAGTGTTAGATTGCTACGAAGGGCTCGAGGACAGTGTGAAAGTAAACAAAGTACTAATGTGGATGGGACCAGAGGCATGCGTCAAACATGAGCAACATCCATTTGCACCAGGAGACAAGGAAAAACTCGAACCCCTTTGGACCTTCTTTGACAACCTGTGTTCCAAGAAGGAAGGATTTCATGGCTCGTGGAATGCTGCGAGAATGACCCTGAAGTTCATGAGACAAGAGAAAGGAGAATCAGTGGATGTTTTCTATGGACGGATACGTGATGTACTTCACCAATGCGAGTATGATCCCGAAATGGCAAAATCCCTCGAAGCAGAAACCCTCAAATACGGCTTGACAAACGCGAAAATCATAGAGAAAGTCTACGCTTTACCCAAAGATGCAGACGCGAACCGTGTTCTCGACACTGCCAGAGCTGAGGAACAAGCTCAGACTCACATACGCGAAGTGGAAAAAATCAGAAGGGACCACAATCCGGGAGAAACTAAAAGTGCAGAGGAGCTCAAAGGACAGAAGAAACCCCCCAGAAAAAAGCCCAAGGATTCCAGTGATGGACGTACCAAGAGTCAGTACAACTGCACAAGGTGTGGACGCAAACATGGCCCCAAACAATGCCCTGCCTATGGGAAAGAGTGCAGCAAATGCAAAAGAAAAGGCCACTTTGCTGAGCAGTGCCGTAGCAAAAAGAACGCCGATTCTCACAGCAAGAAACCTAGCAAAGAGCAACCAAAATCCGGACCCAAGAAGAAGTTTCACGAAGCAACTGCAGACTCGGAAAGTAGCGAAGCAGACTTTTCAGAGTATGACACTGATGAGGTCACAGTACAAGTCGACTCTGTGGAAGCAAAGGCTGAAGAAACCAAGTGTACCAAGACTCATTTTGCCAAGAAACTGCCCAAGCATGTCACCAAAGTCTATTTAGATGAAGACCAATCACCAGATGTATTGTATGCCACTGTTGAACTTGAATTGCCGAATGGGAGTACAAAGAAGCTCAAGGGCAAGGTCGACACTGGAGCTCAGGTGAACTTGATGAATTACATGACATTCCGAGAAATCTTTGGCAATGACACAGATAGAATCCTGCACAACAGTCATGTTAAGCTCACAGGCTATGGAGGAAAGCGTTTCAAGAATCACGGAAAATTCCGCCTTGACTGTGTTCGACACAATGATGTCGTTGGCCGACGTGTCGAATTCTTCGTATCCGATTATGGCAGCAACTTGTTCTCACTAAAATTCACCCGTGCAATGAACATCATCAAGATTATGTGTGAGGAGAAGGACTGCAAAGACTGTCATGGTCCTTATGATGTGAGTGAGGTCAGAGATAGTACTGAGGAACAAGAAAAAGAAAGTGCAGGAGACACACCCAAGTACTCTCTCAAGGTGAAGAAACCCATCGAAATCAAGAATACAGCCCAAGTCGTCAGAGATGCCCATGAGGTGTTCGAAGGCATTGGAAAGCTAAAAGGCTACCAATACCAGATTGAGATAGATGACAAAGTCCCTCCAGTGGTCAGTCCCAGATTCAGTGTGCCTCCACCAATGCAGGAGCCTCTGAAAAAGAACTTAGACTGGATGGTTGAAATTGATGTCATCAAGAAGCAACAAGAAGCAACACCGTGGGTAAGCAATGTACTGTGCACACCTAAACCCAATGGAGATATACGAATATGCCTAAATCCAAAGCCACTCAACCAAGCAGTGAGGAGGCCACATCACTTTGCACCAACAATGGAAGACGTCCTACAGAAATTACATGGATGCAAGTATTTCTCCACCCTTGACCAATCATCTGGCTATTGGAACATTGAAGTTCATCCAGACAGCGTGCACTTACTCACCTTCAACACACCATTTGGACGATATGCGTACAAAAGGCTTCCATTTGGACTTGTGAGTAGCCAAGACGTGTTTCAACGCGCTGTCGACGAAACGTTTGGCGACATCCCCGACGTCTACTGCATTGCAGATGATATTCTAGTTGCTGCAAGGACAAGAGAGGAACACGACGTTGCAGTAAACAGAGTTATCCAACGATGCCGAGACTCAGGCTTCAGGCTCAACCCGAAGAAAGCAAGGATCCTCTTGGACCAGATAAACTTCTTCGGCCACACCCTAACAAAAGAGGGATTAAAACCAGACGCGAAGAAGATCCAAGGGATAAAGCGGTTGGCAGTTCCAAGGAACAAGCAGGAGCTACAGTCACTGCTAGGAATGTTCAACTACCTGGGAAAGTTTGTACCCAATCTGGCTGCCAAGACACAGGACCTTCGGGCTCTAGTAAAGAAGAATGCAGAATTCGTCTGGGAGGAGACACACACCAAGATATTTGAATCACTGAAGGCCGAGCTCAAAGATAACATGACATTGCAGTACTTTGACCCAAAGAAAGAAATCGTCATCGAGTGTGACGCCAGCCAAAAGGGGCTGGGTGCATGTCTACTCCAGGACGGCAAGCCAGTCAATTTCTCATCAAGGAGCTTGATTGATGCAGAAAGTAGATACAGTAACCTGGAACGCGAGATGCTTGCTGTAGCCTGGGCAGTCAATCACTACCGACAGTACGTTTATGGACGAAGATTCAAGATAGTCAGTGACCACAGTCCACTCCAACAGATCATCAAGAAAGACATCAGAGCCGCAACCACCAGGCTGCAACGACTACTGCTGCGATGCCAAGGCTTCGACTTCACGATTGAATACAAGAAGGGCGTCGAGATGCACATATCTGACTGCCTCTCAAGGTGCGTGCCGCCACCAGCTCCCAATCAAGGACCAATATTCCCAGAGACCAATCAGATTGGAATATTTGAGGTCACCGCAGCGAATGAATCGGACATCCAGAAGATCCGATCAGCTCAAAAGAAAGACCCAGTCTTCCAGGAGCTAGAGAGCCTATGCCAGCAAGGATGGCCAGAACACCGCAATCAGGTGCCTGAGTTGGCCGTAGCTTACTGGGATTACAGACATGACATTGCAGTCATCGATGGAATTATTGTGAAGAGCCAGAGAATTGTGGTGCCGCAGAAGATGAGAGATTGTCTGCTCCAGAGGTTGCACCGAGTCCATCAGGGAATAGACAAATCAATCCAAAGAGCCAGAGACAAGTGGTTCTGGCCCGGCATGACTGAACAGATCAGGAGGTTAATCCTCACCTGCCCATCCTGTCTGGAGCACCAACCTAGACAGAAACAAGCAGCAGTCATCCCTGTGATCACAACCAACGCCATGCAGATACTAGGTTGTGATATTTTCCACCATGCTGGTCGATGGTACAGTTGCATCGTCGACTACCACACCGGATACCCATGGGTGCAGCAGATAAAAAACCAAGAAGCAGATACAGTTATCCAACATTTTCAGAGTGTCTGCAACCAGTTTGGTTACCCCATGGAGGTAGTGAGTGATCGAGGCTCACAATACACTTCCACCGACTTCCAGGAACTCTGTCTGAAATTCAACATCATTCAGAAGCCAGCAACCCCCCACTCACAGTGGAAGAACGGGCGCTGTGAAAACGCCATTGGGAGGCTCAAGAGGTTACTTGAGAAGTCCAAAGAAGAAGAAACAACTATGGAAGACATACTAGTGAACATCCGTGACACACCGCTAGACGCCAATACTCCTTCACCCTATGAGCTGATGTTTCACAGGAAGGTCAAATCAGACCTACCCTCAATACCTCTCAGCCTGTTCGACAGCACGAACAGCATCAATGCAGGCCATAGGAGTGTGAAGCACGCTGAAAGAACGAATGAAAGTGAAAACAGAGGTGAACCACCAAGACTGGAGCAACAGCAAACAGTCATGTTCATGAAGAAACCTCAGGAGAAGAAGGCCCGATGGTCAAGTGGGACAGTCGTCACCGTGGACGGTCAACGGTCATACACCGTGGAGGACGACAAAACCGGAACACAATATTCCAGAGATCGAGTCCACATCAAGCCAATTCCTGGTAATTCCGCCACTAAACCCACTGTGAAAGGTGATTCCAAAGGAAGAGAAGAAAGTGCATCAGTCCCAGTTGAAATGCCAAACACCAAAGATACTAGCCCGCCAAAGCCAAAGGCAGAGACCCCCATGAAGCAGAAAGCTGAGAATCAATCAGAAAGTACCAAAACATCCCGACCAAGGCGTGTTATCAAAGCACCAGTGAGATACGGATTTGAATGACACCTTATGTGTGACATTAATGAAAGTGACTTACAAAGGACAAAAAAAAATTGTTCTTCATATGTATCCTTAGATCACAAACCTATTTTTTTTTGTTTTCTTTTTATTTTGTTACAGTTTAGATTCACCATCCCCAGTCTTAAATTTGATTAGGAAATGACATTTTTTTGGTAGAAACTTTGTTTGTTTTGTTCTCAACAAGGGGGATGACGTAGCAGTTCATTTTATTCATTGGCTACGTGTTTACATGTAGATTATCCTCTATGTAAGCTTAATTGTAGTGTCGCGCTATTGCACAATAGCACATGTTGATTGCGTCAGCAGATTGTCAAAAGTAGTGCCCGAACCGCACAATAAAAGTTTGATCTTCAGTGAACCAAAACACAGAGTTTACTTCAGCAATGTCCCTGGCCCAGCGGTCAACTTCAAAAACAACATATTATCTCAATGAGCTGTAAACCTGAGCTTGCGTTATGGTCACATGATACTGGTCAGCAGATAACTTGTTTTGACAGCTGTCAATTAACCATAACATGAATTTGCAATGTCAAAGATGTACCTATGGTAATGGTGCTCTTACTTGTCATGGGCTTCGCGTAAAGACGCAAGTACAGATGTACCGATGTAAAGACAGTCGCATGACAACCAAATTTTCCTAGATCAATGGGTCACCCTCGCTCTAGTGTAATTATGTTGACCATGTTTCGGTATTTTCCTTTTACATTATGTGTTATGTATAATATTTCGGTTTAATTTTGTTTATCTACTCAAGTTTCTTTAATTTCCTTTTTCTCTTATTCCCTCTTTTAACTAAACTATATAATACTGTTAAAGTTATAATAGCTCGCCCAAAGTAGTTTTTCTAGCTGCGAGCTACTAAGGCTTGTAAACCTATTATATATTTTTAAGGTATGGGGCTCCACTCGCACGACTTTGGCGTGGAGGAGCTTCGATTCGGCCGCTATTAATTAAGATACTGAAGTAATGGCAAATAATTTATTATTAAATCTCTAGCAGGCTATCGTTGTCCTGTGAGCGCCTTCCATTAGCCCTTGTTCCCTCAAATTAATAATAATAATAATAACTTTAATAGTCAAATCCACAAAAGGCTTTTCATCAACTATTTACAACAATATATGCATACCTAAAAACAATAAAAATATAGAGAAATTTAAAAATCTAAAGCTCAGGGAAAGTCTGCCTTAATAGCGAGTCTCTAAGTGCACATTTAAACGATGTGAGAGAAGTGCGTTGCTTAAGGTCGTCATCCAAGTTATTGCATATATTGGTTCCTCTAAAAGTAAAAGAACGCTGACCTGTTTTTGTTCTAAAAAGCGGTATCTGTAAAGAGTCCCTTGCGCGAGTATCACGGTTATGAATGCACGAGCGCTTAGAAAACTTATCCATTAAATACTGCGGCGCGAGGCCATTTTGACACTTATAAGCTAGAACAGTATCTCTATATCGTAATTGTTCTCTAACGGGAAGCCAGTTAAGTTCACGTAATAAAGGTGTTACATGGTCATATTTCCTGGTATTTGTTACAATCCTACACGCAAAATTTTGGATAGATTGCAATTTATTTACATTCAGAGATGAGGTAAAATATCCCCAAAAATATCCCCAAAATATCCCTTGTTCCCAAAATATCCCTTGTTCCCTTGAAATAAATGATCAACAACACGTTCCGTTGTTCCCAAAAACCCTTGGAAGGCCCTGACTCTAGTGAAAGTCTCAGCAGTTCCAAAAAACGTCTTTTATCTTAATAACTGGTACAGCCAAAATTCTTTACGAGCTTGCATATGTGCTTACATGTATTGTAATAAAAGCATTTCAGATCAGGGAAGGAAAATTATTGAACTCGTCTCAGCAAATTATCAAAAACATACAAGACACAGAGGCTTCCATTAAATTCTTTAACCTACCCTTCTGTAGATGCCGTAACAATTGCAACTTTTCCTTCAAGTCTGCGACTGGCAGCTACAGTAGAGCTCATTCTTATCGCCCTCAATGTTCCAAAACATAACTTTACACTCGAACTCCGCAGTGTCATCTTTCAGGCGTCTTCGCAGATTTTCGCGTGGGACTGGAAATTAGCTCCCTCCTGCCCTCCTTTTTGGGTCGTCACGCAACGCTTCTTCCCCACTAATCGAGAAGCGTTGCGTGACGGCCCCAATATAACGACAGCGAACGTAGACTACCATGCTTCTAACTTCGTTAGCTTCCGATGTCCTTACAAGACGTGCGAAAATTTCCGTTTATTTTCATGAAGACCTCCGAAAGTGTCCCAGCGGTTGTCAATAATCAATTATCTGCCGATCCACTCGGCTATCGCCTTAGCTCGTGGATGTTATCACGAAATTCATGATCAATAACAGGACAGATGCATGAATTAGTTCCAGAGCAGGGGTGCTGGGGTGAGCTAACACCTGTTCCCGACAGTACCCGTGCAAGTGCAACAGGTTATTTCGTGAAGTCAACACTTTGCTCTTCCTTCTGAGGTAAATTTGGAAAGAAATCGAGGTAAAGATTGTCTGTTTCGGTTAAATATGTTAGGTAATTTTGTCTATTCTAGAGCTATGCAATGTGAAAAGGTACGACAACTAATTCATCTTGTTGCAGCTGGGTGGAATTCAACTGGATATTTCGTGCTTATTTTACCGAACGTCATAAAAAATACTATACAGTTCTCAAAATTTCGTAAAGCTCAGTTGATTACCTCAAATATTTCGAACCTAGTTTTAATTTCGGGTTTAATTCTTCAGTTATTCGATATAACAGTTCTGCAGTCGCTCACTGACGGCTTTAATAATCCTCCAAGACTTGTAACCATTACGTAACCCTATCTGTACATGCCTTTCTTTCCACGAGCACTGCATTTTTATCACATTTTTGCTCGGGAAATGCGCAGAAATCACAATTTCGAGATTTTGGACGAGTGACAACGTCTTAGACTTTTGTTTTTTTTATTATTATTATTATTTTTTTTTACGTTAATTTGTTTTTCTTCTTTTCTTCTCTTTGTGCTGCAGTGATTGACCTCCTACTGGGCTTGCTTCCAGTTCAAAAATCTCTGACAAAGCATCATCCAGATGAGCAATTTTTACCATGGAGTAGTGCAGGGGGGTGGGGGGGCTAGTATGGAAAATTGCGTCACGAAGGTTCTCAAACCCTGACCCTATTTAAGGGTAAAGGAAGGGAAAACGGATATCCTTTTTAAGGACCGAATTCGAAAAAATGACACCCTATTCTAGGGACCCAAATAATAGCTAATGTGCACGGATAAACACAAATCTTTATGAAAATCGCTTTTCTAATACTTCAGTGGACACTTCAGTTAAAAAAAAAAAACATTTCTTTTTTGTTAAACATGGCGCTTACAAGCTTCAATTTAACTGATACAATTTAGGTACCCTATGTAAGGACTAATCCAGGAAGTTGCTGCTAAATGAGGAAAAAATGATACCCTATTTAAGGACTGAGAACCTCAAGAACCAATACCCTATCTCGTGGCACGTACCTATAGAAGCTTTCACGGTCGCGGAGGACATCTTGGTAGTGGGGCAAACGCGGCGAAATTTACAGTGAATGTATGGGGAAAATCGTGATTTTGATGCTCGATAACTCGACGAAGTTTGACATTCTACTGTTTCTATGAATTACAAACTAAAAATGCTAGCTAAAAGAGGTAACCGATCAAATTTGAGAATTGTACTCTTACAAAGAAAGCTGCAAATTAAAATCCTATTTTTCATATATTTGTCTGTAAAATGGAGCCGCCATTCCCGGGAAAATTTAGAAGCATTTGTATGAAAAACTAAAAACACGATTTCTCGCTTCTCAGCAAACGGATGCTCTTCAGATTTAATCGGTTACCGCCTGGCTCTATTCTTGATTTGACATCACCGACTTATTTACTTTCAATTAACTCTTTGTAAACATGCATGCAAAACAGTTTATGACGTCAAATCAAGAATAGACCCATTCCCCTCACCAGCTCGGTCGTGAACCAATTGATAAAAAATTTCAGCAACTTTCTGCCAATTTTTAAAACCCTTAAAAGTACCAGGTACTGATGAGTTTCATCTCAGCCGAATAAAAAAATTGGGGTTAGGTGCACTTTAAGTAAGGCCAATATCTGTGAGTGGGAGAAATGGCTCCACCCTAACCAAATCAGGCTTTGCCTTAATAGCCCACCCTCCCAGAGAACCAAAGTTACATTCTTGGGAGTGTATATATTCTTATTCTTTACTGAACAACAAATAATTAAACCGGCTACGTTTGGCCATTTTTTGACTCAGTAGTTCATCAAGTATGGCTTCCGAACTCCCTTCTCTGGCAGGAAAGGTGTGCATTGTGACAGGGGCATCACGGGGCGTTGGTAAAGGTATCGCCTTAATTCTGGCTAAAGCAGGAGCTACTGTATATATCACAGGTCAGTTCAAATTTCATGTATCTAACTAAGAACTAGGTCTACAGAATTGTTATAAATTTAAAATATGTTTGAATGGTTCTTTTAGTTAAGTTAGACAAACGTTACCTATATGTCAAAAACATAACCTTTCACACTAAGCATTTATATGGTATGGATTTTATCTTTTTAATTACCAATGGAATTGACACTGCTGTAACAGCCAATTTTAATATTGTAGAAGACCTTAATGTGTTCTCTGGTCAAAGCTATACGTCAAATGAAGGGTTCGGTGGAAAAAGGGCGTTAGGATTTTTACTCAAAAGTGAACTTTGTCAAAAACGCTCCAAATTTCGTATGCAGTTTTGTTTAGGTGCGTTAAACAATGTTCTGTATGTGTTTTCCCTGAAATTTGCTTCGTTTTCGAGATATTACGTATGCAGAAAAACCTGTATTTGTTGTCACGTCAGCGCGTGACCGCAAAGACGGTAATTTCACTTAAAATCCAGCAAAATATTGATCTTTCGCAACGTGTAACCTTAAAAAATGTTGAATTCAGGTTTTCAAAACCATTAAAATGTTGATTTAACGTTAAGGCATGACAGCGAGCACTTTTGTTTCACTTAAAAGCGAGCAAGCTAGTCATTTTACGCAGCGCGGAAGCTCAAAAACGGCCATTTCAGGCCTAAATAGGTTAAAATGTTGATTCAACGTTAAGGCATAACAGCGAGCACTTTTGTTTCACTTAAAAGCGAGCAAGCTAGTCATTTCACGCAGCGCGTAAGCTCAAAAACGGCCATTTCAGGCCTAAATAGGTTAAAATGTTGATTCAACGTTAAGGCATAACAGCGAGCACTTTTGTTTCACTTAAAAGCGAGCAAGCTAGTCATTTCACGCAGCGCGTAAGCTCAAAAACGGCCATTTCAGGTCTAAATAGGTTGAAATGTTGATTTCACGTTAAACCTTGAACGAAAGCATGTTGTTTTCACTTAGAAAACAACAAAATGTTAACTGCTTGCAACGTATAAGCTCAAAAATGTAGGGCTGACAGATAAACAGATTTACGCTTTTGTGAAACCGTCGTACAAGTCTCATCTGCATGGCCTCTGATCCCAGAAATTTGAAACACTACAAATCATGCCGATTTGAAATAAAATCAAGGCAACCTGGATCACAGATCTATGTTTCAATCGATCGCTTCTTGTTGGCCATTATTATGTTGGAATAAAAAAGGAAAAAAACAAGCTCTGCAATTAGTTAAGAAATATCGTCTCGTCTTGTCTTGTCTTGTCCTGTCGAACGTGATCGCAATGCATGCCGGGAAGGTTCCTTTACACCTCGTGCGCGGGTAAACATGGCGGATGATACAAGACAAATTTTATAAGTCTAAAAGCAGTTCTCACTTTCCAAACTTTGATACTAGCAACGCTTGGCAAATGGGCCACAACTCACGACAGGGTTTTTTTCTTGGGCAAGAAATGCTCTTGGACTTTGCTGCCTGGATCGACCTGACTTCAAACGCCGATATCAGTTGCGTTGGAAGTTACAGAACACATTTTGCTTCTTTAAAACGTGTTGGTGACTTACGGGTTATCAAGGCTTTATGATGCCTTTCAACCACCAGGCAGGCTACAAGGTACTTAAAAACAATGCTTAAGATATTAGTCGAAAGAGCTGTAATGCATGGCATCTCTTTTCAGCTCTGAGTGGGATTTGCTTTGACGCTCGATCGAAACTCACGTGTTGTGTTTACGTCACAATAACCTGTATAAAATTTCTCTCTTACGGGTTAAACTCCATATATACGCAATTTCTTTAAATAGATATCTTGATTTTTGATAGAAGTAAAGGAACAGAACGAAAAAAAAGATTGTCCGACCTCGTATCGAACCCTCGACCCGTGTCACGGCAAAACAAGTACGAGTCTGGGCTCTTTAGCCCCTTATCCATTGCGCTAACAAAGCAGATGTAAGAGATTTAGGTATTATAGTGAGTTCATCGCTTAGCGAAACAAAAGGTTTCTTTTGTTTTTCATTCAAGAAAAGGTCCCCAGAGGATTCCCTTGGAAAAATGTGTTTTTTTGCATACGTAATATCTCAAAAAGGAAGCAAATTTCAAGGAAAACACATACAGAACATTGTTTAACGCACCTAAACAAAACTGCATGCGAAATTTGGAGCGTTTTTGACAAAGTTCACTTTTGAGTAAAAATCCTAACGCCCTTTTTCCACCGAACCCTTCAAATATAATTATACAAAAAGAACTAAACATTGCTAAATATTTTATTGATTGGTTAAGTGATAACAAGAATGTCTAAACTATTACGAGCTAGATGCATGTACCCTAGATATCTAATTTTAAATGTAGCATCTTTCACATATGAAGAAATCCTTGTCAAGACGGGGCCGGCCAGAGGAGTACCTGTCCAAGGTACCGGTCTCTGGGAAGATGTCAGTAGTGGCATTGGATTCCATGAGCCGTGAGACGTTGGACTCCATGGGTCATGTTTATATATTGCATCACTCTTAATGGTGCATTGGGACAGGGAGGTCAGAATCTCTCCCTTCTCTTCTTCTTCTCTCCCACCTCCTCACACAGCTCCCACCCTTTCTTGCATTGCTCTATATCGATCCCAGGCTGTGCCATGCCATGTCACTTGACATTTAATGACCTATGATATCAACACTGTGAAAGGGTGTACTAAGATGGTTTATTTAGCTTGAGCATGAATTTTCATTATTACAATATCTTCGGGTTGATTTGTTTTTTATCGTATTCTGACGCTAAACAAAAAAAAAGAAAGTTTGCATTTTCCATTCTTTCTTTCTTGCTACCCATGCTCTTAGAATTCTGGACTGCTTCCTGCCCTTTCCTAATTCCTGACTCTCTTACTCCTCCCGTCCCCCTATTCTCCCAGGCTCCACCCCCTATATCCCCCTCCATTACACTAGTACTGGTGTTAGTAAATTGTTTGTAGAAGAGGCAACTCGCTGAAAACACTCAGGAGGCTAGAAGTGATGGATTAGTTTGTCATCTCAAGTTAATTTTTACGTCATTGATTAAAAGACTTACTGCTGCAAGGGTTTGTGCCGTTGTCACTGGACTGTCTTTTTCAGAAAGACGGCGGTATCTATTTAGTAACCATTTTTCATGGATTTTTTTCCTTGTTGACAGGGAGAACTCTTGATAATGCAGAAGGGAAACCAGGATCACTGAAGCAAACAGCTGAAGAGGTGAATAGCTTTGTTTAAAGTATCACCTGTATTGACCTAATATTGATACATGTCAGGAACCCATCTGTTTTTTCCTTTGCATCATCTAAGCAGCCAAAATATTAAATATTTTCCAAAACAGAAAAATGTTTGAGGATGGGAAAGGTAACATTTTTTCTGAAACATAAAGTTATATTGTTTTTGGAAATAGAGATTTATTAATTACCCCATTTCTTAACACTGAATATGAATGAAATGCCACTGTGTTGAGGTTGTAAGGTTCCTCCAGTCTCCATGACAATGATGCTAGTGTTCCGGGCCTTCTAGTTCCAGACTGCGCACTCCTCCTTCCCTGGAGGGACGCAGTGAGAGGTGGCTTTTCTTTTTAATCTGACTAACTATTCTGAGACGGGGCTGTTTTGATCTTCTTAGACTGAGATGGGCAACTGTAATATTTAAGTCCCAGATAAAGTCACACAGGTTGCCCTCTTTACTACAGTCACCACCTCCTTGGTTTGGATGAGGTTAACAAAGCTTGTTGAAAGCCACACTGGGAGGCCATTTACTGAGTCCATACCATCAAGACTCTCATTAGTCCCTTGCAAAACTTTGTCATGTCAACACTTCATAACAAGCTCATCAAAGGAATTGACATTATTTGCACTTTGTTACTGTTTAACTTTTCAGATAGGTCAAGAAAGTTCTGGTCAATGCATTCCAGTTAAATGTGATCATGGCAATGATGAAGAAGTGAAACAGTTGTTTGACAGAGTTAGTAGAGAACAAAATGGACGATTGGATGTACTTGTGAACAATGCCTACAAAGGAGTTCCGGTAATTAAATAATTATAATTATTCATAATTATAATTTATTAATAGTCGAGAGCCGCTTTATAATATCAATTTAGTATTGTTACCTGTCACATTTCACGCAAGTTAGGTTTCCCAACTAGTGCAATCAGTATCAATTGCATTAACCATCTGCTCGACTAGTCGGCTATATGTCATTGATCATTAAAAGACTTTATTAGTGAGTTTACTTCAAACTTACTACAGTATTATCAGTTAACCAAAGCCAAAGTTATCACTCTGCCAATCACAAAGGTACAGCTGAGTCACTGTCCATTCTAGACAAATTAAACCTACAAGTATAATTCTCCTAATAAAATAATCTACCCAAGAACTCAAAGAACAATCACACTTTGATTCTGTTTGGCACAATGAGAGGTTTAATGAGAGAAATGAGTACAAGGAAAAACGCGAAATGACGAGATCACTCTGCAGAAAACCTCTCGACCCGAAACCGGGTGGGTAGGGAGGGTGCAAATTACAATAGTATATCGTTTATAGAAGACAAGGCAACTTGACTCCAGGAGAATACACACGAAAATGAATGCCTCCGGCGTTACATCCGTATATATAAGCTACAGTTTATCATTAACTGGAATTTGATATATGACTAATACAATAACAATTCCTAATATTGATGGCGTCGAATTAAATATTTTAAGCGAGCTCAAAATAAACCTATTACAGTGTTATTAATAGTACACATGAAAAAATTACTCAATTGTTATTCTGATTGGCTGAGAGCAGTGCAGTTCAAGTGTAACACGGTCACCAGTGCAAAAAGTGTAACAACAGTGCAAATTACACATCGGTTCAGCTCTGAATTTCCACTGGGAAGACTGCAGAATCTTTGCTTGAAATCACTGATCTGTTAACTTTTCTAGTTAGTAAATCAAATGCCAACCTACCACAGAAGCAGCAGGATAAACATTGATCAGGCGGGTTGGTTTTGCAGCAAGCTCCGCCTCAAAAAGGCCTTAAAGTTGATGAATTAGTCGGTAGTTTAATAAAATATAAAATAAGTCTGTGTTTCTTTCTGATCTCGATCGAAAATTTTCAATTGATGATCTTGTTGCGTGCGAGCAACTCATACCAGTCTCTTGTTTTCAAATTTTCTAGGCTGCATTACTAGTTAATAAAGGGGGTAAGTTTCTGTAGAAATTACTGTGGAGCTGAGTCAGTGGGAAGTATTACAAGATAATTTGGTTTTATCAACTGAGTTGATAATGTGAATTGGCCACTGAATCTCTTTAGCTTTCAAATCTTCTTACAGCAACCAATTCACATTTAATCAACTCAGTTGATAAAACCAAATTATCTTGCATTACTAGTGGTCTGCAGCAGTTAAATGCGTACTCAATAAACAATATTTTCAATATGTCGGCTGAGGGGCAGCACATTGTGAACTTTACTTTTGTCTTCCACTGGCATGGTATCAATATGATGTACTCTCCTGAAAATTTGAAGCTATTGAATGGAAAACAAGTTTTATTTGTTAGTAAGCAACTTCAAGATAACACTTGGAAGGGAAAGCTAATATGGTGTACTAGCTGTATTAAACGACTTGACAAACTTGAGTGTTGCTTTTTGCTTGAATGAAACTTGTGAGCAAAATTTTCTTGGAGAGGCCAAAAGGCACATTCAAGTTAAATTTCCCATTCATTAAAAGTGTTAAGCAGTTAAACAGGAATTTCAAAGTGTCTGGAAAAAATCAGAAATTCCAGAGGAATTTAGAGGGCATGGAGTGGGGGAGGGATGGTGGAGCATTTTGGAATTTCCAAAGGTAAGGGGGGTTAAAATGTTCATGCCGCCTGTGGTAGGGTATGGTTATTTTCTGGAATCACCCATCCCTTGTACAAGTAAATTAACTTTCTTCTCTTTTTTTTTCTTGATCAACTCAGGCATTATTCGAGGCTGCTGAGAAACCATTTTATGAGTCGGTAAGTGGGACAGTTCTTAGAGGTTAAAATTTAAATTAAATATGAGAGAATGGCTACCAGTGGCATCTGTCCTTTCTTTTGTACTAATCATTATACAATGAACATCACTTAATGTAACAGAGTAGAAAGTTAATTAGTCACTGCTTAAAAATTTTACATGACCACAGCACCTTGAAAGTAGTAAGTTAGAGTTTAATTCTTCTACAGTTGACTTGCTCAAGAAAGCTAGGTAGTCTACAAAATTATCAAGTTTCAGTTATGTGAAACATTTTTTTTTTAAACTCACACCAGAAGAATAATGTGACATTGCATCACAGGAACCCTCATATTGAAATGTGAGAATGACGTTTCAAACTTAGTTCGTTCAGCATAGCATCCTGGCTATCAATATTGCCCCCTTCCTAGCAACCCCATTATCAATGTTTAAAACATTTTGATGAAATTTTCATGTGTGCAGTATTCATACTACATAAACATTCTTGGAAGTATAATCTCTCCATATAAGTGTTAATGTGATGCCTTAATTTCCTTATTGTTAGCCTGTGAACATGTGGGATGAAATAAATAATGTAGGCTTGAGGTAAGGAATTTATCTATTTACAGACTTTGTCACTTGTAAGGTAATAGCTCTTCTGACTACATTAGGCCACCATAATTCCTCGATCCTTCTGTATACTTTCTGAAAAAAATTGACAGACAGAACAGTTCTTTTGTTAATGAGAACACTGCAGTAGTACAGTTTTACCATTCAGTCTGCACCCCCCCCCCCCCCCAAAAAAAAAATGTTTTGAAAGTATTGTCACATTTAATACTCGGCCTTGCTGTATTGACCTCACTATCGCTCAGTCAATACGGCAAGGTCTTGGTCAGAGATTTTCCCGTAAAGACCTCACTCTCAGTTAATACATGTAAGTAGTTTCTGTTAATAATAATTTATACATTTCTAGTGTGCATCTTTACATGGCAATGATCAGATGCGCATTCTTAAGTTATAAATACAAAAACTTAAATACATAAATAAACTAAAAATATGAAAAGGACTAACTAAGTTAAAAAACTACATATATATATATATAATATGATAAAAACTAATTGATCAAAATGAGCAAAAGAATTATTAAAAGTCTCTGTTAAGTATATGGATGTCTAAAAAGAAAGGTCTTAAGATGCGCTTTAAAGCTAGTTGCACATGTGATTGAGTGAAGCTCACTTAGGCAGAGAATTCCACAATGATGGCGCTGCAATGGCGAATGCCCAATGTCCTAGCGTAGCCTTAGATTTCACTGATGGCATAGCTAGGAGTAAAGTATTAGAACCCCTAAGATTATAGCATGCACTTAGTATATGTTATTTTCTCTCCTTGAAAGGTCCAATTATGTTGCTGCCTGGTACGCATCCAAGATGATGGTTCCCGCAAAACAGGGGCTCATTGTCAATCTGTCATCTTCTGGAGGACTGCATTATCTGTTTAATGTTGCTTATGGTGTTGGCAAAGCGGCAGTGAGTGTTTAAAAAATATATATTTGCAGTAACTGTAAGATCTACACTGTCATTGGTGCATTGATAATATTGGCCATCAATGCCAGTAGTACTATTTAAAAGTTAACAAGTAGTTATGATTGCTGTTATTGTGATAATTCCTTTTAAATTCTAGAATAGTTCTGTTAATGACCGGGCTATAAGTCCTTTGCAGCTGGGGTCATGTGACCAATATTTTCCTATCCGATATTGAAAATGACCAAGTTTGGGGCCCCTGGCATTAAAGAGTAAGTTTATACATCAGTTTGAAATTTTTGCATAATTCAGAGGGTACCTATGAAAATGTTGCTGGAGAACCAGGTCTTGCTCTCCAACAACTTTTTCCATACAAATCTTCTTATTTTTTGTAAAAAAAATTCAAACCATCATAAATCTCAGTCTTTAATGCAAGGGGCCTCAAACTTGGCCAATTTTATATTTTTGACATGTTTTTTTCCATTTCTGGCATTCTTAAAGTTGCAGCCAATTGATTTTATAAAAAGTAGGTCACATGATGGCTTACCTTCGAAGGGTCTATAATGATGATCCAATCAAAACCCAAGGTTTTACTTTTAGTACTAGGTCCATTCACCTAGGGATATTTAACTGTTTTTCAAATCTTAAAAAAGAAAGCTGCAACTGAAATAAACTATAATATGGTTTGATTAATTAATTTATCATACAGAGAATTTATGAGCACATTGGACACAATATTGATGATTGAACAATTGAAAGGGCAGAAAACAAAATTGCATATGTGGTCTTTATCTCAGATCCTTTTTTGATGATGGAGCTGTAACTGATCAATAATTAATTTAATTATATGTTTTTTTGTGAAAATTTTTTTTTTTTATTGATGTGTTTTGTTAGCAAAGAAGAACATGGCTCCAAAAATATTAACTTGGATAACTTAAAAGAGTGCTTGATAAGAAGTACGGGTAAATGTTTGAGGGGACGATACTGTATGAATAATTGCATATTTATATAGAATGATTTGATAGAGCAGTGCAGTCACATGTGATTGTGACAGGGGCTAATGGGTTATGGCCATTTTTAAGAAGATCAATTAACATAATTATAGAGCTGACTAAAAAGGGAAATTAAGTAAAAGGCATTTGTGCAAAAGAAAGTTTCTGAAAACTTAATCCTTTCCCTCAGAATGACAGAATGGCTGCAGACATGGCTGTTGAACTGCGGAAACAGAATGTGGCATGTGTTTCACTATGGCCTGGGCCCGTAAAGACTGAACTGATCCAAGAATTGGTGCTTGACAAGGCTGCTGAGAGCGAAACGGTAATATTTGATTTGAAATGAAAAGCCATTTCGCTCAGCAATTGTGTTCCGATTTGGAGCACTCTTAATTTGGTCACTTTATTTAAACAACACCAACTTGCTTTGACTTGAGCTGAGTAATCTAACAACGAAAACGTTTTTTGACTAGCATGCAAATGTGATCATGAGTGGACGTAAACGAAAGTTATTATCACTGGACCTGGCTGGTATAAGTCACCAGAAGCTGGAAAATTGGCTATATGTACAACTGTACGACCTCTTCAAGCTGGACTTTGACACCCCACCCAACCTTGTGACCACTTCCTTGTACTAATAAGGTTTTTTATTGTTTTGGAAGAAGATTGTAAAAGTTGTGTTATTTCCTCTTTCTTTTATTCACGTCATTTAGCAGAGTGAAGAAGTACGTATTTTCAAGAACAGTGAAGATGTCACTTACTCCGGCAAAGCTGTTGCTTGGCTTGCAGCCGGTACTTTTTCATTTTGTGTTGAAATTCCTTGTCTTTGTTTTTAACATAAATAAATGGACTGTGATGGACTGACTAACTGACTGACTGACTGACTCACCGACTCACTGACTGAGAGAGAGACAGAGATGGACACATGGACCGATAAACAGACAAACAGATAGACAGACTAATAAGGCTGCTACTTATTAACTGACTAGCAACCTGACTTTGTGTTGATCAGAGGTCTTTACTCTAGCTGACAAGTGAAGAGAAAATTAACGTCTTATTTTGATCGAGCCACAAAAATTGGCTCTCGTTAAAAACGCTGACAATAAATTATAGCTTTTTTTTATCCATTAGATCCCAACATCATGAAGAAGAGCGGTCGTATTTTGATAGTGGCTGAGTTGGCCAGGGAATATGAATTCAAAGATGTCGGAGGTGTGTTGGTATATTTAGTGTCAATTCAGGCGAGTTTGATCGAGCCATGGTCTCATTTTGTTGAGATGCGGACAATTCAAAATACTCATGGCCCAAAAACACTATGGCTAGCTCAGTGTGTCGACTAAAAGACTGAGCTGTGATTGGCTACCTGAGCGGGCAATACAGGGCTATCTAATACCTGCTCTGGATTAGCTGCTGTGTGTCCCGCAAGAAAGTCGTATTCTTTCCATTTGATAAATCCAGTATTGACTTGATGGTTGTTTGGTCCAGATGGCTGGAGAGTGGCAAAGTTTCTTTGTTGGGGTCTTCATGGACCTCGACCGTGTCCCGGTCTATAAACACGCCAAAAAACTGAACTTGGCCAATATCCAGCCATCTTCAGCATCAGTTGACCTCATGCTTAGCTTGGTCAATAACCCAGATTTATTGTATGGCTAGCTCCGCGAGCGGGCAAGATGAATCAAATCCTGCGCTGTGATTGGCTGCCCGAGCGGGCAAGATGGAGCCATCTTGCCTGCTCGGGACTACCCGCCTTGTCCCGCAAGAAAAATTTCCCCAAAAGCCATATAATAAATCCTTTATTGACCAAGCTTGTTCGGTCAAGATGGCTTGATATTGGCCTCATTCTTTTTGCGTGTTTATGGACCTTGACTCCGTCTCGGTCCATAAACACACAAAAAAGAACTCGGCCAATATCCAGCCATCTTGACCTCACACTTGGTCAATAACCCAGATATATACTGATGTACTATCACATATCACGTAATTAAAAAAAAACAGACGTGGAGCGGCTTGTGGATACCACAAAATGGCTATCAATTTTGAGACTTGATGTCTTTAATGAAAACTTTTATGGTGGTTTGATAGTGTTCAAAATTGAAAATTTGCTTGAAAAAGGAGCTCGAGATGACAACTTTTGCCAATGTTTCCAGTAACCATAGATAAAAAGTCTGGTTCTCAAAATTGGCGTAATCAAA
This sequence comes from Micromussa lordhowensis, assembly GCA_964020085.1. Taxonomy (NCBI): domain Eukaryota; kingdom Metazoa; phylum Cnidaria; class Anthozoa; order Scleractinia; family Lobophylliidae; genus Micromussa; species Micromussa lordhowensis. Next base: position 13,012,818 of record OZ026606.1, read on the forward strand.
AAATTTCCCTATGCTCTTCAGGTTTTCTGAATTCTATTCGTTCTGGGACCACTGTGAGATTGTTTTAAAACTATTAACATGTCACGTGGCAAGGTTAGGAGAAAAGGCCAGTGCAGGTCGAATTAAATAGCCTCGACTGGGTATTGATGTGGGTATTGAAGATAATTTAATTTCGATTTTCATAGCCCCACCCACCCACCCGAAAGTGAAAAATTACTTGAATGACATGTAATGATGGAAGTTCTTTTAGGTGTTCAGCCATTGTCCATTCGCCAAGTCAAGTTTCACCTTCAGATCAAGTACCCTTCCATGGCGTGGATGGTGCCCGAGTTTGTTTATGTTCCGGCCTGGTTGGTTGGAGCTGTCACTCACAAGTTTTAATCACGTGACAGATCGAGAGGCGTCACCGAAAAGATGCGTGACACCCGCGTGACTGGGAACGGGGTTGAGTTTAATTTTTTATCTTTTAAGGAGGCTGGTAACAGTTTCCAGCACCTTTCTAACAGCTATATTTTGAAGGATGAATACAAGTGATGCTACAATAATGGTATCATACAAATTCTCAATCATTTGTAAACAAGTTATGGTCATCCTTTTACCATAGCAACAATATGGCCTGTTCAAAACACCCTTAATTTTAGCTTTAAGCGCTTGTAACTGAAAAACGAACTCAGTGACCCCCATTTTTATTATTGAATTGTAATCAGAGCCACCTTAAATTTTCGAAACTTTAAAGTGCCACTATGACGAAAATCGCATCCTTCAAATCCGAGCCATTTTAAGACATAAACAAGTAGTCTATACAAGAGTAAAAATGCTGTTTACTGTTTTCAAATATCTCTTTTCGTTCCAGAGATATTCAAGTTTTTAAAATATGCAAATTAGCCAAGTGATGACGTCATAAACTCAAACGCATTTTGATCAAATATGATAAACAAGGATATCTCAGTCAATTTGTATAATAAATGTTTGAATTTTTACAGTAAGATTCTGCTAGAGGTGCTCTGCAATATGAGCTTAATAATTTTGTTACCATAGCAACATACTAGGTTCCAGACCTCCACAATATTAAAGACTTTTCTGACCACTTTTAGGGTTCTATATTGATATTTGTCAATGGTGCCTCATCTGCATAATCCAGCAAGCATATAAACACATTAGGTTGAGGTCATAGCCATGTTTAATGTTTTCCAAGCTTAAAGTCACTAAAATATTGATATCAGACTAGAGGGGACTGGAAAAGAGTGGGTTGCCATGGGAACGGAAATTGTTGCAGCTGTAGATGTGTTGCATTTAGAACTATTAGCCTAACAAGTTTCAATGGTTTCTGCTGCAAATTGACCGAGATAGCGCTATTGATATTCTTCATGTAATATTCGGTTGAGTGTATGACGTCATGGGTAATCTCATTTGCATATTTTACTCATTTTTCAAACTTAAATATCTCCTGAACCAATGCAGATATTTGTAAACGGTAAACGTCGTTTTTAATCTTTCGTAGAATTCTATGTGATTAACCAAAATAATCAAGGGGTAAAAATTTGATCATAGTGGAAAGTACTGGAAACTGTTTTGACCCACCTCAAGTTCCTTTTTTTTTACCAGTATCCTATTAAGTAGTTTAAAAGAGAATTGTCTTAATTTAGCAGTAGTAAATTAAATTGTCTTCGATGTTGTATTGATAATCATATTAACGAGGGAACTCAACTCACCATAGCAGTTTTCAGTAGGGCCCTCTTTTGGTCTTGAATTCTTCATAAGATAGATATTTGCCAGTATTTTTATTTTTTAGTACAAAATATACCCCAGACTCGCTGCAGGTATTCCAGTACAAGGATTTTCCTTCGATAGTGATATCTCTGTTGCTGCATATAATCAATCCCTATATTGGTCTCGCAATTCACTTAAGTAGGAAATATTGTTGTCTAATATTTAAGGAATAGAAAGAAACAATTTCCCTGTTCAGGCCAATTTATGAAAGCTCGAGTAGACGTTTGGGAGAATGAGCAATGCTGTGGGAACATGAGCCACAAGTACAGTATATATTCCACAGCTTTGTCGAGTTCTCTCAAACTTTCACTGGTCTCAATTATCTCGAGAGAAATACGCGGCCAGATCGTTTCTATTTTTAAAGTACCTTGAAATGCATGTTTGTTCAATTTGCCTCAGGATCTTGCTCCCAAATATTTAACCGGTTTAATGTTGTGGAGCATTTTGCAGGGTGGAAATTCTGCTCCCGAGAATGAACTCGCCCATGAAATCGTTGGTACAACACGGATAAGCGTTGCTCGAGCTTTGCTCCCAGAGCATGCCCCTAGAACAAATACCCCTCTTGTGTATCGGACTAAAGCTTACTTAGCTTATTTTATTTTATTTATTTATTTAATCTTTATTTAAACGCGGTTTTTAAAAATTTCGTCAACTTAAGAACTTCATATACTGAATATATATATATTTAATACCTAATTCTTACTATAACGGGAATAATTAAAATAAAAGATCTGCTTTCCACGAATGCCGTGCCTTAGACGTCTCATTTGAGTAGGCGTTCAAATTGCCTCAGGGACTCTGCTTCCCTTAAGTTGCAAGGAAGAGTGTTCCAAAGAATAGTTTGTGCGCGGCAATGGAACATTTAGTTTATTCTCAGAGTCCCATAGGTCAGTTATATGCGGTTTCACGCCTCTCGAATTTAGAGCTTAGATAATTTGGAGCCAACCGTGCAGAGACTTGTAAACCATCGTAGCTCTTTGAATTTGCTGCTGGCATGCTAGATTTTTCCACCCGAGAAGTTTCAACCGGTGACCAGCATCTACCTAATGGTTTGAGCAGGTCAAAACACTGCTCTATTTTGTAACTTTTGTAACTTATTTCGTTAAGTTATCCCACAGTTTTCCCAAACGATATTGAAATAGTCAAAGTGTGGTTGTATCATAGCTTGATATATTAGCTGTAAGGTCGCTTGAGGGACAAGGTACCTTATTCGTTTTATGGTCCCAATGCCAGAAGCGACTTTTTTTGTTCCTTTTTCGATATGGCCGCTCCAATCAAGTTTGGCATCGATGGTCACTCCAAGTGATTTTGTGGTATTGAAAATCATTAATTGCAAGTGTCGGGGATTCTGTGAGAGTACTTAACCTTTGCTTAGATCCGAGAAGCATGAATTCGGTTTTCGTCATATTTAGAGTGAGTTTGTTTGCTATCAGCCAATTGTGAACATTCTCTACATATGTTGCCGGATTTAGATGCAACTGAATATTGTCTGCATTATCCCCTGCATATGTAAGATAGGTGTCATCAGCATACATCCTCGGTTCGCAATTTGATAAACAGTTTGGAAGATCGTTGATATCTAATAGAAATAGTAGAGCCCCTTCAACTGTGACGAGAGCCTTTTTTAGGTTTGGGAAAATAACAGCATTGATTTCGCCGCGGTCGCGCCAAGTGTCCGTGGCCTCAAGGAGAGCCGTGGCAGTTGAGTGTATAGCACAAAAACTTGATTGATATTTACAGATGATATCGTGCTCTTCTCGGTAGGTGTGTAATTGATCCGAGACGATTCTTTCAAAGACCTTGGCCACAACTGAGATCACCGAAATTGGACGATAATTGTTTAGATCGTCCCGATTGCCTTGTTTAAAAAGTGCGGTAACCTTTGCGCATTTCCAATCATCCGGAAATAAACCTTGACTAGATATCGCATACAGGTATGGCAAAGGAGATCCGCACATTCCCGGATAAGCCTAGCAGATATCTTGTCAAGGCCAGCTGCCTTTGACTTATTTAGACTATTTAAAAGTGAGAGAACGTTATTTGTATTGGTCAGGCGGAGCTGAAACCATTTAGAGTAAATTATCATTGATGTTTTTTCCTAATTGGGGAGAGTGGGGAGGTGACCGAGACAATGGAATTTCAAAACAAATTTTACTCACAAAACAACAGACTGGCGAAATGCGAAACGTTCGGGAACAACAGATCTGATCAGATCTGCTATGTCGCAGACTATCGAGTCATATTTTGGCTTTTTGTGGGGCTATTGTAAAACAAAACGATTCTGGTTATAACTATGCCAGTCCGCGTGATTTACTTTCGCCGCTGTTCGTTGCACGTCTGTCAGACCAGCATCAAGCAGTTCAAACGCCGCCCTGTAATGGGAAGACAGCACGTTTCTCCGCTCGCTTCCACTGTTGTTGGGATAGCCTTATCAAAGAATACTGTCTTGTCTACTAAAAGAGCGGACCAAGGCCCATTCCCTGTAACGCAGTGGCCGATCTAGGGGAGCGGCCCGGGGAGCCCCCCCCCCCCCTTATTTTGGGTAAAAAAAAGAAGAAATGACTGAAGGGAAAATGGCCGCCATGGCAAGTAAATCAAGACCGCCCCCCCCACCCCCCCTTAGCTCAAGGTCTGGATCCGCCACTGTAACGTCCTCATCTGTTATTTTACCGCTGGATCATCGGGCCTTATCCTGGAAGAGAATTTCCGATAAATTCTCTTAGGAGTCACAACCTAACCATTGTGTTTGAGAATCATTTCCTTGATCTCCTCGTCAGACACCTTGTTCTTTCCTTGAATCTCTCCGAGCGAAGCTGCCTAAAAGTGAATAAAAAGAGCTCTAGATTAGTAATCGCACACAAAAATTCGTGCAGAGATATGTGTTTGCATGTACATTAAACCTAATTCCACTACGTTACAAAAGGGTACGGTCGAGAACATAAAGAAAATTTAACATATCGTAAAAAAAAATATAACATCAACAATGTTAGTTTTTTCCATGTTCGTCATATGATGTAAAAAAAGACGAGCCGCAAACAAATAACAATTATTCCATTCGCCCTTGTTGGATGTGAAGTGATAAAATAACCAACGAGCGCGTAGCGCGAGTTGGTTATAATCACTTCATATCCAACAAGGGCGAATGGAATAACTGTTTTAGTAAATTCTCAAACCGGGTTTTGCCGCCGATTTTTATTTCGGCCATTATAGAGGGCTGAAGTTGAAAACTTCATGCGAAAAATTTGTAAACTCGGCGTACTATTTTCCATATGACGTAAAACTCCGACTATTGGCTCATAGTCAGAGTTTTTTAGCCAATCAAAAAGCTAGAAATGCAATAGTCGGAGCTGAGAATTTACTAATACTTGTTATCTTGTAAAATTTCCTGGGCGGGGCCCGCATGCCTAAGACATTATAAGACCGCTCTTAAGGCGGCGAAATACGAGATACAAAAACCTTCAACTTGTCGCGCAACATTGTTTCGTTGCAAGTTTTTGTCGATGTTTCGCGTTTTTCACCTTGCGTGATCAACTTGACCCGCAACAAATGTTTTTGTTGCGCGACAAGTTGATCACGCAAGGTGAAAAACGGGAAACATCGACGAAAACTTGCAACGAAACAATGTTGCGCAACAAGTTGAAGGTTTTGTATCTCGTATTTCGCCGCCTTTAGGCTTAAATGGAGCAAAAAGTAACAATTTTCTCCCAAGATTTTTGGAGATTTGTACCACATGACCCAGCCTTTCCAGTCAAGCCGCCATTTTGATAATCGTTGAGGAAAAGGACCTGGGGATGAGGTGTATCTTCTGTTCCCGACGGTACCCGTGCAAGTGTAATCGGTCACCCTTATGTCCGATGGTGTACTCTAGACTTTGCTCTTCCTTCTGAGGTGAATTTGGAAAGAAATCGAGGTAAGGATTGCCTGTTTCGGTTAAATATGCTAGGTATTTGTCTATTCTAGAGCTATGCAATGTAAAAAGGTACGAATTTGGAATGTATCTACAGCCAAGTCTTCTTTTGTAGTTGGGTGGATTCAACTGCGCACTTATTTCGAGCTTATTTTCCAGAACGTCATAAAAAATTTCGCAAACTCGATTGTTTCGAACGCAGTTTTAATCTTCACTCATTCGATATGACAGTTCCGAAGTCGCACGCTGGCAACTTAAATGCCGCATTTATATGGTTTGGGGTGGCCAAGGAAACTTATTTCTTTGCAAAATTCAACCAATCGTTTACATTTAATGTAAACGATTGGTTGAATTTTGCAAAGAAATAGGATCGCGAACCGGTCTCACGGGGAAAGACAACTCGGGTGGGCAAGTTTTCTCGCCTCGGCATCAGACCTTCCAACCCCCATCACATCCAAATCTGCAGGTTTTGAAAAAAAGCCCAGATAAACCTGAAGATTAGGACCTCAAACCTGGAGACGTCAAAAATATGCGTCAAATAATACCTTCCGGAATTGTTTGGCAATTTTAAGGCTAGCGCTTTCTGATTCACCGTGAGATTAAGAGGCAAAGCCGTGAATTGGCATCCCAAACCGTGAGTCTCACGGTCAAACCGTGAGGGTTGGAAGGTCTGCAGGTAGGGTTACCCTGGCAAGCGGGACAACTTGCACATATTTGCACATTTGATTATTCAATAAGGGTTATGAATTATCATGCAGGGTCAACTTTGACTCGGGCTACAGGGACTACGTTTTCACATAATACTATACATAGATTTAGCCAAGCCTAAAAGCGGAACTCAACCCGATTCAGCTAACCCAGGATAAGCGAGAATTCTAATCCACCATTATGTGAGCCTAAAATTTTATTCTGCTCCACATCTGAAAGGGTGAGGACTTACACTACAGTATTTTCACCAATAATGTGGTAGAAAATTCCTCAGGTCTTTCCCAAGATTTCCAAAGACATTTCAAACATTGGCTGGTTCCAATCCCAGGATGTGTTTTTCCAAATATATTAATTCTCTTAAAACGAATCTGACAATAATTTTGGGAGAAGTGTATTTCTGTCTTTTCTTCCATTTGTTAGAGTTCACACAGTTTACAATTGGTGTGAGATCAAAGTTGTTGATCAGAAACTTTCTGTGCAATTGAATGGCAAATGGCTTCACTTTAACCAGATCAAACTTTGCCTATAGCCCACCCTCCCAGAGAACCAAAGGTACATTGGAAGTGTATTTTTTCTAACTTAGACTTCACCAACCAACATTTAAACCAGCATTTGGCTGTTTTGTGATTCAGTAATTCATCGAGCATGGCTTCCGAGCTCCCTTCTCTGGCAGGAAAGGTGTGCATTGTGACAGGGGCATCACGGGGCATTGGCAAAGGTATCGCCTTGATTCTGGCTAAGGCAGGAGCTACTGTTTACATCACAGGTCAGTTCAATTTTCATATATTATACTACAGCATTGTGTTAAAAATATATTGGAATGATTAAAAGTTAAATATGTCAAAAACCAAGTACTCTTATCTTTCACAAGCATTTATAAGGTATGGATTGTATCTTTTACCAATTAAGTTGACTTTGATGTAGCAACCAATTTGAATGTGGGAAATTGAAATGTGTTAATTCTCTATACAAATTTGTAGTAAAAGTAACTAAATATGGCTAAACATTAATTGATTGGTTTAGTGAGAATGAGAATGACTAAACTATTACGAGCTACCTTTAGCATCCAATGTCAGTTTGTAGCATCTTTCACATATGGAGGAAACTTTGTCAAGAGGGGTGGAGCACTAGGTAGCAATATTTGGGAAAATGTCAGTAGTGACATGACATTCTTCTTCTTTATTCTTTGTCCAACAAAAATGTGTGATAGGGGTCCCGCAAATAGCTAGAAAGCTAATCGTGGCGGGGCAAGCCAAGTACATAACAAGTTTTACAAAACAAGTTATCTTATAAAGTCAAAAACATTTAACTAATAGAAAACCTTGCAGATTACAGCTAAAGTAAATAGAATACAGAAGTTAAGTGATTTAGTTAAGGCAGCGCTTACAGAAGAACAATGCAAAGACAAGAAAAGAAGACAAGAAAAGCAGATATTAAAACCTTTAACAAGCGTATCTAATACCCTAATTTATTAATAATCAAGGGGATTTCAATATAGTCATCCTCCATTTCTAATATATCAAATAGTGGAGAACTCTCTTGAAAGCTTTCTTCGGAAGATTCCAGACGGCGACGATCGTGTATTGTAAGAATGAATATTAGACGTTTTCTGAAATAAATTTAAATTGACATTGGACTCCAATGAGCCTGCTAGCCCTTTCTTGCATTGCACCGAGGCTGTGCCATACCATGCCATCTTGGTCTCTTGATGTGAACGAAACTGGGGAGAGTACAAAATGCCTGTGGGTAGAGGCGGTAGGGCTAATAGCGTATAGGTTAAGGGGCAGAAAAAAGAGAGAGACTTAAACAGCTTCCCTCCGTCTCATGTTAGCGGCGTTAGTTGCTCCAGAATGAGGAAAGAGTTTAATCCATCAAAGTTTTGGCAAAGGAAATGGATGAAAGCTCCGTTGGTTGTTCTTCAGGCAAACCTTCCGGCCTGGTAATTGTACTGCTACATGTACATAGCATCATCAAGGAGCAGAACAACTCAAACGAGTTCGATCTTGAGATGAAAGGCTTCTCTTTTTCCAAAGATGTCTTGGAGGACATAAAAAATAATAACTTCCAGGTGATATATGCATTGGCAGAGCAAGCTTTGTTGAGACAGTTAATGCACACTTTATGAAAACAGGGGAAGATTTTCCATCTTGTGGATCCGCTTCAACACCAAGATATATTTTCAAAAGATCCGCTATGTGGATTTTGTCAACTCCAGCCCTTTGAGGGATCTTAATTAGATTTTTGGTTGAAATGTACTTGTTCTTTCTGCCAAAATCACCGACTGAAATTTTAAAATTAATGCCACAAAGACAGCACACATCTGAACTTTTGGATTCCTTTGCGGGCTTTGCTTTTTTGCCGTATTCAATTTGACTCAACTTAGTAAGTGCATCAAATTGTTTTCATGAGCAATGTTCACTTTAAAATGTTCAAAATTGTTATTTACTGGTATTATTTTACAACTGCATAGCAACCTGTAATCAATATCATATTTCCCTGATTTGACAGGTTTTTTCTCCAGGAAAGGAACTTGTTAATTGATTTGATTAACAGAAGTGCCAAAAATCAGCCACGCCCCTTGAACACTAGACAGAGTGAAGCTGTTGCCTGTAGTCTCCCTATTTTTTTCGCTTGCCATGCCCTCCACCACCCTACCCGCATGCATTTTGTATTCTCCCCAGTTTCTCTCGCATCAAGAACTCACCAATCAACATCTACGATCTCACAGAAAAGTAGGGGACTGTGAACAGTGTATGAAAGGGTGTACTAAGGCTAGTTTCTTTGGTGAGAACATGAATTTTAGTTTGATCAGAGATACAATTTGCTCAAGACCTTGGAGGATGCTAAGTGCAATTATAATTATTATATTTTGGGTTCATATTTTTATAGTATTCTAACACTAATAAAAAACAAGAGAGTTATCATTTTGAATTCTTTCTTGCTACCCATCCTTTTACGTGTAGAACTCCCATTTCCTTCCCATTCCTTTTCTGTCTCTTTTACCCCTTCTTCGCCCTATTCTCCAGGGTTACCACTCCCAGAAGTGGCAATGTGCAGAAAACACTGGGAGGCTGTGTGTGATTAGCTTGTCATCATAAGGTCATCTTAAGACGTACATGTAGCTGTAGTAAGATTTTTTAAATTAGTGCTGTTGCAAAGGTTTGGGCCATTTTTACTGGACTGTCTTTTTCAGGAAGGGGCATATCTATTCAGTAACCAATTTTCATGGATCTTTTTCATCACTGACAGGAAGGACTCTTGATAATGCAGAAGGGAAACCAGGATCACTGAGGCAAACAGCTGAAGAGGTAAATTGCTTTGTTCAAAGGATCACATGTCTTGTTATTATTATTGGTACAGATAATTCGCTTTTCTATTAGGCACCCGTCTGTTTTTTTTCCCATGCATCATATGAGTGACCAAAATTTTACTGAATGTCAAATGTAATTGTTTTCTGAAAAAGAAAAATGATCAAGGACAGGAACTTAGGTAACATTTTTTTTCTGAAAAATAAACATTGTTTTTGCAAATATAGAGATTTATTAACACCATTTCTTAACACTGAATATGGATGAAATGCCACTATGGGGATTTTGTAACCATGTGTTGTTGTTTCCAGTCTCCATGACAATGATGCTGGTGTTCCAGACCTTCTAGTTCCAGACTCCTCCCAATAATATGACAAACTGTTCTAAAACCGGGCTGTTTTGATCTTCTTAGACTGGGATGAGGAAACTGTGATAAGTTCCAGTAAAGTCTCAAAGGTTGCCACCCTTACTCCCCATATGATAGTTCGAATATTGTTAACCAAGCTTGTTGAAGGCCATACAGGGAGGATGGCAACCCTGCATGCAGTCCATACTACATCGGACTCTAATTAGTCCCTTGCAAAACTTTCTCAATTGTCAACGCTTCATAAAAAGTCCATCGGAGGAGCTCATCATTTGCATTTTGTTACTGAAAAAAGTTTCATTTTTCAGATAGGTCAAGAAAGTTCTGGTCAATGTATTCCAGTTAAATGTGATCATGGCAATGATGAAGAAGTGAAACAGTTGTTTGACAAAGTTAGTAGAGAACAAAATGGACGATTGGATGTTCTTGTGAACAATGCCTTCAAAGGAGTTCAGGTGATAATAATGATTAGTTATATGCATTGACACTCCTTACATCCTCCTTTTCTTTGGCAGCATTTTGTATCATTTACTAGGTACATGTAAACTAGTAATAAAATAAATACATAATTATAATTACATTTTTACATTGAATAGTCAAGAGCAGTTTTCAATTTTTAGTATATCGTCAGCTAACCAAAACCAAAGTCGATCACTCTGGCCAATCACAAGGATGTAGAGTCAGTCCGTTACAAATCAAACCTACAAGTAAACAGCAATTTAATCAACAACAAACTTATCACTGACAGCAATTAATTATGAATTAATACACTTGCATTTAGCTGATATGATTAGTGCAGTAAAATGTTTGTGACCAAAGTCACACGTACAATTGGTTTAATTTGGTTTAACTTCTGATTGTATGACAAAGATTTTCTAAGCCAATCATGTATGTAGCATTAAGGTGATGCTACACAGGCCGATTTTTAACTCTGATTTTTAATCCATGTTACCCAAGACAACTTTTGAGACAACTTTGTTGTAACAATGGTATGTTACATGAGATGATTTTTAACGCAACATGCAAAATTTGGGCAACAATGTTTGCAAGTGCTTGAATGGCCTTCAAAATCCTGCAATATGTTGGATTAAGAATCGCCCTGTGCGCCATGTTATTCGACATTGATTTTTAACGCAACATTATTGCATTAAAAATCGGCTCATGTAACATCACCTTTAAAGTAATGCAAAACCTATGAAAGCAAAGGTTCTGTCTTATAGAATAATCCATTATTTTATGGCACTTATTAATTAGTGCATAGCTGAGCAGTTTTCAATTGATTGTCATAAAAACAGCTACCAAAGTAGTCACTCTGTTTCATAAAAGACACACACGCGAAAGACACACACACAAAAGACACACACACAATACAGTGAACCAGTCAGTAGTGGTAGGCCTCCTTTGGTCTATGTCGACCATGCAAATTGTGCCCTAACACTGTCAGTTCGTAGTGCTTCGCTCTAAACAATGCCGCCTGTGGCTTGTGAGGCCAATGCGGGAATGGCAGTCCTTGCCGCATTAGGAGCTTAAACACTTGGAGTAATTACATGAGCTGACTCAAAGTGCAGGAACATGTGTGTAAACGAGTCATGTTTTCTCAGTTTTGTTTTTACATAAATGATTGGATGAAATAGTGGGATGAGTTTTTTAAACCAATTGTATAGCAAATCCGCTCCACTCACAAACTCCTTGCCTTTACGCTCATAGTCTTAGTATAAAAGAACATTCAACCATAGATTTTATGAACTTCAAGAGTTCTATGAACTGTCGCATGTACAATCAAGTAGTAAAATAATTTATTGGAAATTCCTTGTACAAGTAAATTAACTTTTTTCTCTTCTTTTTTTTCATGATCAACTCAGACAATATTCAAGGGTGTTGGGAAACCATTTTATGAGCTGGTAAGTGGGAGGTTTTAATTAAATGTGCACTATCATTTACATGTAACAGGATAGAAAGTTCATTAGTCGCTGCTTTAAAATTTGACATGACCACAGCACCTTGAAACTCGTTCTTACTGATTAGTAAGAGTTTCTTCCTCAGTTGATATGACTTGCTTAAGGTGGCTCAAAACAGTTTCCAACACTTATATTTGCATGGGTCGTTATAACCATTCTTTATCACTTGATGCTACAATCATGGTATCAAAAAACTGCCCTATCATTGGTAAAAACGTTGGTACCATTTTCGTGACACAATACGTTACCATAGCAACAGTATAACCTCCTAAAAACACCCTTAATTGCAGCTTTAGGGGCTTATATTTCAAAAACAGCACGGTGAAATTTTTTTATATTATCAACTTTTGATAAGCATGATAAGATGCAACTTTTGGCAAAGTTTAAAAAAATTCTCTACATGGGGTTCAGAGCCACCTTAAATTTTCGAAAAATTAAGGTGGCTCTGAACCCCATGTAGAGAATTTTTTTAAACTTTGCCAAAAGTTGCATCTTATCATGCTTATCAAAAGTTAATAATATAAAAAAAATTCACCGTGCCGTTTTTGAAATATAAGCCCCTACAGCTGCAATTAAGGGTGTTTTTAGGAGGTTATACTGTTGCTATGGTAACGTATTGTGTCACGAAAATGATACCAATGTGTTTACCAATGATTGCTCAGTTATTTGATGCCATGATTGTAGCATCAAGTGATAAAGAATGGTTATAATGACCCATCCAAATCTAAGTGTTGGAAACTGTTTTGAGCCACCTTAAGAAAGGTAGTTCACAAATTGCAAGTTTTGGTTATATTAAATGAATGAATTTTACTCATTCCAAAAGAATAACGTGGCATGGCGGCATCAGGGTGCTTCACACTGAAATGTAAGAATGACATTTCAAACTTAGTTTAGCATAGCATCCTGCCATGCACTTTTCATGACACCACCTCATTGTCAGTGGTTAAAAATGTTTGATAAAATCTTCATGAGTGCAGTATACATGTATATTCTAGTCATTCTTGGAAGCTTCTAATAATTTATCTTTCCACATAAGTGTTAATGTGATGCCTTAATTTGTTGATTGTTAGCCTTTGGACACATGGGATGACATAAATAACGTAGGCACGAGGTAAGAAATTTATTTACAGACTTTGTCTCTTGTACAGTGTAAGCTACATGTAATAGTTACATGTATTCTGGATATTATTTAGGCTCAACAGAGCTGGGCCAGGCTGTTTTAAGCCTGATTAAGCTAACCTAGGGTTAGCAAGAATTTTTATTTCAGTTTTGCAACTTTTCAGAGAGGTTTTCTGTTTACATACATGTATATCGTTTGGCCTTCTCTTTTGAATTTGAATATCTCAAACTAAACAAAAAATAGGAAGCAAAAAACATTTTTATACAGAAAAATTATAACTTCGGTTGACTTTTAATCCTGGGTTAGCGTTAACTGGCTTTCAAATAGCCTGACCCTGGTGATGGGGGCTAATCCCCTCCTTCCTTCTGTGTGAAGGTTAAGGTGAAATCCGCCCAAACAGCTGGAGTTTATCATGGTTTCTGTATTACGAAGCCACCATGGGTATTTCTACTCTTCACCCCTCCCCCTGTTCCTCCACTGGATGCTACTCCATTGTAGGGTTACCCACCCCCCAGCAAATTTGCTGGTAACCGCTTATACACCTGGGTGGAGAGAGGCACTTTGAGATTAAAGTTTGTTGCCCAAGAACACAACACAATATCCCTGATCAGGGCTCAAACAGACTGCTCAATCCAGGGTCTAGCTCACTGACCATTAGGCCATGACACCTCCTCCATCAGTGTACTTTCTAAAAAAAATAGTGGCAACTGGAACTTTACAGTTCCCTAGTTTATTAGAGTACTGACTGTAATTTTACCATTCCCTGTGCCCAAAAAATCTTTTGAAAGCATTGTCACATTAAAATATAGCAAACAGTTCAAATTGTTTCTATTGACAATGTACACGTCAAGTGGAAGTTTGGGAGATTTAGAAATTCTGTGGGAACTTGAGCCACAGAGGAGTTTTTCCACAGCTTTTCAGGTCATCCCAAACTTTCTTGGGTGTTTCAGTCTATAACTCCATAGAAGCAAACAAAATGTTTTCTTTTCTTTTCTTTCGACTGCAAGAAGGAGAAAGGAAAGCAACTCTTTCTTTTATAAAAATGTAAACTCTCTTTGTTTGTGTCGTCATTATGTCAACAGCACATGCTAGTTAAGTTTCTAGTAAGTTATAGAAGTGCAGCTTTAAGGCTGATTTTCACTAGCGCATAAGCATAAGTCTAAGCTGACATACGCAGACGCAGTAAGATACTGATAATTAGTGCCTTTTGTTTAAAATTTTCCTAACGAAAAGCACTAATTATCAACATCTTACTGCGTCTACGTACTGCTGTATGTTGGCTTATGCTTATGCTTATGTTTATGCGCTAGTGAAAACCAGCCTTTAAGCGCACTCTCATACTGCGCATTTTCTCCACGCTTTTACTCATCACTTACATTTGACCTTTCTCATGCAGTACAGTATATATGCCCTTACGATATTTTCTTTTCCTGGAAGGTCCAATTATGTTGCTGCCTGGTATGCAGCCAAGATGATGGTTCCAGCAAAACAGGGGCTCATTGTCAATCTGTCGTCTTCTGGAGGGCTGCATTATCTGTTTAATGTAGCATATGGTGTTGGCAAAGCAGCAGTGAGTGTTTAAAAAATATTTACAGTATCTGCAAGTTATACTTTGGCTTAAAATAAGGCATTATCATTCAATGCACTTTTTTCGTACTTTTCATTGGCCGAGAGCCCCCCCACATGACCTACAAATAACTGCCTACAAATAATGGTTGGCTCCTGCGTAGTACTGTCTAAATGTGTTTTGCTGCAAATGATATTCTGCTCGTGCTTAATTGAAACCACACTCTTGTGTGAAAAATAGTAGATCACTTCCCTGAGCTGTCAGAGAGTGATTTAAATATGGAAGCAAACTTGGTAATCAAATGATAAAACGGTTATTTAACACGGTTATCACAAAATATTATGATTTGTCAGTGTCTCTCAGATCAATTACTTGCCTCAGCCTTTGGCTTTGACAGATAATTGATCTGCTTGCCACTGAGAAGTCACAATATTTTGCTCAATCTCGTCCAATAATTGTTAATTATTGATTGTGATATTCCCTCTATGTATTTATTGTCCATGTTTGCTTTTGATAGTCTAAAAAGCGGTTATGATTACTGTTAGTATGTTAATCGCTTTTAAAATTATAGAATAGCTAATTTTTGCAATAAAAACTAACAATAAAAAATCATGATGTTTCGACCTCTCCAAGGTCATTTTCATGTGTGTTAAAAAAATTGTATATAAAATTAGCATACAGTCATATGTTTCTAACTGTAAAAAATAGTTTAAAATGTCACAAACAGTAGAATGCAATTAAATGCCTCTTAATCTCAGAGCCCTTTTTGATGATGGAGCTGTAAGAGTTTTGTAATTGATTAATTAATTATTTAATTATATATTGTTTATCTTTTTCGTGTAATAATTATTTTTTGATTGCTATATTTTTTAGCAAAGAAGAATTTGGCTCAAAAAATAATACTTGGATAACTTGAGAGGGTTCTTGATAAGAAGTGCTGGTAAATGTTTGAGGGGGGGACCATGCTACATAAATTGCATATTTAGTTAAATTAGCAGCAGCCGAATGTGCTTGTGCTATAGTGATTATGGAAGATCAGTACAATTAAGGTGGCTCAAAACAGTTTCCAACACTTAGATTTGGATGGGTCATTATAACCATTCTTTATCACTTGATGCTACAATCATGGAATCAAAAAACTGAACAATCATTGGTAAACACATTGGTATCATTTTCGTGGCACAATAGGTTACCATAGCAACAGGATGAACTCCTAAAAACACCCTTAACTGCGGCTTTAGGGGCGTATATTTCTAAAACGGCATGGTGAAATTTTTTTATATTATCAACTTTTGATAAGCATGATAAGATGCAACTTTTGGCAAAGTTTTGGCAATTCCGTACATGGGGTTCAGAGCCACCTTAATGTTTCAAAAATTTAAGGTGGCTCTGAACCCCATGTACAGAGTTTTTTGAGTTATTTTTTTGTAAAAAAATATCTCTTAGTCGGCGCGTCGAGTATGTTGTGGACGGGTCAATGGATCAGTGAGTCAGTGAGTCAGTGAGAGATGTATGTATGTCACACCAATCAGATCGGATCTACTATAAACAGCCAATCAAATTTATTGTTAGTTACAAAGGTAACTTGATATTTTTGTTTTTCACAAGGAGTAAATTCAATTAGACGTCACGCATCGTTGCTTCTAGTTCTTACGAAAGGTTTTAGAGGAGACGAGACTATTTTGATTTGAAAGAGTTCGAACGTTTACAATAGGTACAGGTAACGGTTGCTGTGTTCTTGTTGCGTGCAAATATAACGAGATATTTTTATTTTTTCGTTACAAAGGGTAATTTGACACTTTTGTTTTTCACAAGGGAGTAAATTCAATTAGAGCTGGCAAATCATCACCACTTGTTCCCACGAGATGCTTGCTATTTTTAGTTACAAATGGTAACTTGATATTTTTGTTTTTCACAAGCAGTAAATTCAATTAGACGTCACACATCGTTGCTTCTAGTTCTTACGAAATGTTTTAGAGGAGACGAGACTATTTTGATTTGAAAGAGTTCGAACGTTTACAATAGGTACAGGTAACGATTGTTTTGTTGTTGTTGCATGGAAATATAACGAGATATTTTATTTTTTAGTTACAAAGGGTAATTTGACACTTGTTTTTCACAAGGGAGTAAATTCAATTAGAGCTGGCAAATCATCACCACTTGTTCCCACGAGATGCCTGCTATTTTTAGTTACAAATGGTAATTTGACACTTTTGTTTTTCATATGGGAATGAATTAAATTAGACTGTCAACGTGTCAGAG
The DNA here is from genome assembly GCA_964020085.1 of Micromussa lordhowensis. NCBI lineage: Eukaryota > Metazoa > Cnidaria > Anthozoa > Scleractinia > Lobophylliidae > Micromussa > Micromussa lordhowensis. Next base: position 13,029,782 of record OZ026606.1, read on the forward strand.
GTGTTTTTTTCTCTTTCTTTTTTCGGTATTAAAACATCATCTGTCAATACTCCATGTTTTATTATGGAAGCACAAAATACACATATATGGCTTGCTCCTCTACACAGAAAAAATTCACAGCCCTTTCTTTGCGCACCAACCCAAAAACCTACCCAAAAACAATCACCAATTCTCTCTCGTTAAAATAAACAACACCAAGGCCTTCACTTCGCCTCTTTCCACTCTCAACATAAACCAGGCAGCCTAAGGCCTGCTATTCGTTTATCTCAGAGATTTAAGATCGTATGTATATCATAAATTCTCACTTTCTTTCGTGCTGTGCATCGTAGCCAAAAACACTTGTAAAATTAACTAAATTGTCACTGTAAACACTCCCTTAAATGCTCCTATTTTCATAACCTTTTAATTAAAAAAATAACTCTTGCACGCCTTGCGTGCCTATGTTTTAAACTTTGCCAAAAGTTGCATCTTATCATGCTTATCAAAAGTTGATAATATAAAAACATTTTACCGTGCCGTTTTTGAATTATAAGCCCCTAAAGCTACAATTAAGGGTGTTTTTAGGAGGTTATACTGTTGCTATGGTAACGTATTGTGTCACGAAAATGATACCAACGTCTTCACCAATGATCGGGCAGTTTTTTGATACCATGATTGTAGCATCAAGTGATAAAGAATGGTTATAACGACCCATCCAAATATAATTGTTGGAAACTGTTTTGAGCCACCTTAAAGCTGTCTCTGTTTCTAAAAGAGGGAAGTTAATAAGAGGCATTTACGCAAAGAAAGTTTCTGAAAACCTTGATCTTTTCTCTCAGAATGACCGAATGGCTGCAGACATGGCTGTTGAACTGCGGAAACAGAATGTGGCATGTGTTTCACTATGGCCTGGGCCCGTAAAGACTGAACTGATCCAAGAGTTGGTGCTTGACAAGGCTGCTGAGGGTGAAAAGGTAATCTTTGATATGAAATGAAAAGCCATTTCACTCAGAGCACGCATTTAGATTACGCACCCTCTTGGTCACTTTAAACAAGACCAACATGCTTTGACTTGAGCTGAGTGAAAACGCTTATTGACCAGTGTGCATATTCGATCATGAATGGAAGTGAATACAAGTTATTATCAAGTTATTTTTATATGGCTTGTGTTTGCAGCCAATGTAATGCATGCTCTGATTGGCTAATTCTGGGGCATTATTCCTCCGTTGTGCCCACAGGCTGATTACAGGCCTTCAAAAGGAAAGCAAAAAGCCATATAACAAACAACTTATATTAACTTCAGATGTCCGGTCTTTATTGGAAAATCTCAAACCTCAGCTTTGCACTATTCATGACCTCGCTTTTGCTCGGTCAATATGGCAAGGTCTCAGTTTGGGATTTTCCCCTAAAGACCTCACCCTCGGTTAATAAGTAGTTATTATCACTAGGCCTGGTTGGTACAAGTCACCAGAAGCTGGAAAATTGTGCCAACTTACGACCTCTTCAAGCAAGAATTTTACACCCCACCCCACCCCAACTTGTGACCACTTCCTTATGGTATACATGTTAAGGTCTTTTATATACATGTATGTTGTAAGAAGATTGCGAAAAGTGTGTTATTTCCTTTTTGTTTTGTTTGGGTGATTTAGCAAGGCAAAGCAGCTCGTATTTTCCAGGATGCCGAAGACGTAACTTATTCCGGCAAAGCTGTTGCTTGGCTTGCAGCGGGTACTTTTGCATTTTGTATTCAATTCCTTGTAAATGTTTGTAACGTAAATAGAGGAACTGTGACTGATTGACTGACTGATGGACAGACAGAAGGGATGGTGGGATGGACGGACTGACTCACTGACTGACTGACTGACTGATTCACTGACTGACTGACTGACTGACTGACTGATTCACTGACTGACTGACTCACTGACTGACTGACTGATTCACTGACTGACTGATTCACTGAATGGCTTACTGACTGACTGACTGACTGACTGACTGACTCGCTCGCTCACCGACTCACTGACTGACTCACTGACTGACTGATTCATTGATTCACTGACTGACTCACTGACTGACTGATTCACTGACTCACTCAATGACTGACTGACTGAGAGGCAGACAGATAGACAGGGACAGATGGACAGGCAGACTAAGGCTAACCGGACAGCAACCCAACTTTGTGTTGACCAGAGGTCTTTACTCTGACCTATGAAATTAAGAAAAGGTCTGGTTTTCATTGAGCTGCCCAAATTGCCTCTACTTGAAAACACTGGCAGTAATTATAGTTCTTTTTTTTTATTAGATCCAAAAATCATGAAGAAGAGCGGTCGTATTTTGATAGTGGCTGAGTTGGCCAGAGAATATGAATTCAAAGATGTCGGAGGTGTGTTGGTATAATTTAGAGTCAATTCATCATGTTTGATTAAGCCATGGTTCTCATTTTGGTGAGATGCAGACAATTCAAAGTACTCATGGCCCAAAAACACTATGGCTAGCGCAGTGAGCGGGCAAGATGGACCAAATCCTGTGAGGCTATCTTTGCCACTCAGGATTAACCGCTGTGTCCCGCACTAAAATACTTCACAGTGTGGGTTTTTTTTTTTCATGTAAAAACTCCGTTATTGACTAAGCTTGTTCAGTCAAGATGGCTGGATAGTGGCAAAGTTCCTTTGTTGGCGTTTTAATGGACCTCGACTGTGTATCTGCCAATATCCAGCGATCTTGACCTCACGCTTGGGATATGACCCAGATACACTGGCACCATATAGGGAGTTTTTTCCTTACCCTATCGTGTGACCTTGCCAATGATAAACAAAACAGACGTGGAACAACTGATGAATACCACAAACGGCTATCAATTTTGAGACTCAATTTTGATGTCTTAATGAGAATTTTTTATTGTGGTTTGATAGTGTCAAAAATCGAAAATTTGTTTGAAAAAAGAGCACTGGATGACAAGTTTTACTAATGTTTCCAATCACCATGAATACAATCTGGTACTTAAACATCACATGTTTCAAGGTTTGCATTGTCTCAACTTTCTGTGTGCTCTTCTGGTTTCTGGTATTCTGTTCGCTCTACAGCCAGTACCGGTGGGGTATTTGCTAAAAGGTTACGAAAGCCAGTGCTAGTCGAATTATTATTATGCCTCGGCTGAGAATTGATTTTCAAAGCCCCGCCCACCTTCCTCCCTGTAAGACATTACTGGAATGACATGTAATGGTCCAAGTTCTTTTATTCCTGTTAGGAGTTCAGCCATTATCCATTCGCCAAGTCAAGTTTCACCTTCAGAGGACCTACCCTTCCATGGCGTGGATGGTGCCGGAGTTTGTTTATGTTCCGGCCTGGTTAGTTGGAGCTGCCACTCACAAGCTTTAATCACGTGATAAGTCGAGACGTGTCACCGAAAAGATGCGTGACACCTGCGTGACACACCAAAATGGCTTGTGGCAAACAGTCATGATGAGCTGTGATGATTATTAGGATGTTAAAGTTAGATACATATATACATTCAAAGATAAGTAACTACTTTGATGAAGAAATTATATAGAATCATGAATAAAGTCTCAATTGCATCTTTCTTTCTCAGGTTTTATAACATAAATAGGACCCTCGCGCGCTCTGATTGGTCAAAAACCCATGTTTTATCAGAGTATAAAACATAGAAAAAGCGTGTTTTATTGTTTTGCGCGCGTAAAATCTATGTCATAAAGCAAATAAAGAAGCCTAATCCGTGTATTACACTGTGATAAAACACTCCGGACATTTGGGAACACTCGAGAAATGTAGAAAACACTCGCCTGTGGCTCGTGTTTTCTACATTTCCCTCGTGTTCTCAAATGCCCGTCGTGTTTTATCACAGTGTGATACACGGCATAGGCTTCTTTATTTGTTAAATAAACTCAAGCCTAACCAAGGTCGCGCTCAGAGAGACCCTGGGGACGGGATTGACTTAATGCAAAGGTTACGTGCCCAAAACCTCGGTCAATTTAAGGAATAGAAAAACAATTTCCATGTTTTTCCAGGTTAATTTTTACGAGAGCGCAGTCGAGAACGTATTTCCACAGCTTTCTCGAGTTCTCTCCAACTTTCACAGGTGTCATAACTCGAGAAAAATACACAGCCGTTTTGTTTCTATTTTCAACATACCTCGAGGAAAACATAATAATTAGTAAAATACCTCACACAGAAACATTCTGTTTTGGACTGTTCAAGACCGAAGGCTGACGCGATCTGAGTAAAATCTTCAAATAGAAGCAAAGGGTTTTTTTTTTCACTCGAGCCAGAAACTGTCCCTTTTATTAGGGAAAACCCATAAAAAAGGACTGTTAAAAAATGTCCAGGACTAAAATCAAGATAGGCACGCAAGGCTGTTTACAGTAATGATTTGGTTAATTTGACAAGTCTCTTTGGTTGCGATGTACAGCAAGAGAGAAACTGGGAATTTATGATATACATGGTAAGATAACTGAATTAGTAAGGCATAAAATGTTTGACTGAACAAACTACAGTGATCTGACGCGTCTCCAGATTAATGTAGATACCATCTTATCTTCTAACAGGCAATTTGATTCGTTCTTTGATACAATCCACACTGTGATTGGTGTGACACGTGCACATGTATAACGCCCTCACGTACTGATCACATAGCCCTTCTAACCCACAAAGAGGAACTTTTGCTCGAAAATACTTTTTGCATTTTATACGAGTCGCAAGTTTATCCTTTTTACACAACAACACTACTTCACCGAAAATAGAAAGAAAGAGAAAAAAACCTTTCTGACACGTTAAAAGTCTGATTTAATTAAATTGCACTTTAACTTGGTGCCACACAGTCTTCAAAGAACGTTTGAACAGTTTTCATACTTTTTACTTTTAAAAATATCGGACTGAAAAGGATGTCATCAAATAAAACTATAAACTGCTACTGCAGAGAAGCAAAAATAGTTAAGAAATGAAAGATTCTTTTTTGTTTAATATCCTGGAAACAATAGCCGACAACTTATAAGTTCTAATTGAATTTACTTCCATATGGCGGGAAAACAAAAGTGTCAAGTTACCATTTATAACTAAAAATAGCAAACATCTCGTGCGAACGATTTACTCCCATATGAAAAACGAAAGTGTCAAGTTACCATTTGTAACTAAAAACAGCAAGCATCTCGTGGGAACAGGTGCTGACGATTTGTTAGTTACTCCCCTGTGGAAAACTTTATCTTTTTGTTCTGTTGACCAAATTAATTGCAGTCTCTTCGCTTACCGATGAATACTGAAATTCACGACACGCTCGGAACACTTATTACGGACTCTGCGACAATATTTAGATTTCAATGCAACACGCAAACGATTTGAACCTGGTCGCAACCTCTTCAAATTCCCATTACCGCATTTCGCTCCCCTAAAATACAATTGTTCCTGTCATAGAAATCACATCAACTTGTTTTTCATTTTCATCTTAAACCTAGTTGTAGAGCTGCTAAGACGCATTTAATTCAAAACCTCATCCAATGGGAAAAGCTAGACCCTTCATCGCATGCTCGTAGTTACATGCCAAACACTATGTTTCAGTCTGACTGATTATCCAATTGCGAATGACTATCAAACCCGCCCACAAAATCCTTAGCCTAACCCACAGAAAATGTCGAGGTAATATATGAATACTTCCTCATCTTTTATAGAAGAATTCAATAAATATGGCGGTTCTCAACTGTATCGCGATCAAATCTTCTCACATACCATTTAACTTTACAACAGGAAATTTGATTGTTGTTTAATAAAAGATCCAATCTGATTTGTGTGACATACATACATCTCTCACTGATCCACTGATCCACTCACTGAACCACCCGTCCATAACAGGCGCGACGCGCCGACTAAGAGGTTTTTTTTTTACAAAAAATAACTCAAAAATGGTTGGGCCGAAATAAAAATCGGCGGCAAAACCCGGTTTGAGAATTTACTGAAACAATTATTCATTCGCCCTTGTTGGATATGAATTGATTATAACCAACTCGCTCCAACTCGCGCTACGCGCTCGTTGGTTACTTTATCACTTCATATCCAACTCGGGCTCATGGAATAATTGTTATTTAGTCCGTAGTGTTATGTCCTTTGCCTCAAATGTGGTTGACGAAGAAATGTTTATACATACATACTTTATTCGTCCCAAATGGGCTTTTCAGAATAAAGAGATAGTTAATACTATATACACAAGTATATCAATTAACTAATTAACTAGTAAGTAGAATGACATACTCAAACTGATTAACTATTAAATAAAAAATTTAAAAAAAGGCAAAAGTAGAGCAATTAAGTCACTAAAAAGTTTGAGACAAGGCTTCTCTTCAGGCAACGCTTGAAGTCCTGTAGTGTCGGTTTCAACTTAAGAGAAGAATCCAGTGAGTTCCAGAGTTTGACTGTCCTGAAGTAGAAAGTTCTTTGCCCTGTGGCTGTTTTATACAAAGGAATGTTTAGCATCTGGGAGTTCCTCGTTGTACGCTTGGTGATCATAGCTCTTTGAATATATTTAGAAAATAAACAGGCTGGTGCGCACACTGACATACATTTGAAGGCCATTATTGCGTGGCGATAATACAACTCCTGTCTTACGTACAGGTAGCCACTTTATATCGTTAAGGATAGGGGAAATATGGTGGAAAAATGGAAAATTTTCTTTTCACGGAAAACACATCTTTTACGTTTTATATTTCCACAGAGGTGAATTTTTGTATGATTTTTACGAATTTAACGACAGCGAGGCATTTTATTGGACGAGCATAGTAGCGACAATATGACGTGAAAGCACAGAGTAGAACTTAATTTCAGAATAAGTGCAAGCTATTCTTGAAGAGCGACGACTGAATTGCACGTATCGACGTAACAAACAGCCAAGGGCTAACCCTTGTCAAGACTATTGCTTCCAATGTAGACCAAAGTATCGTGTGTCTTATCTTTGATATTTGTTTTATTTAATTTTTCAGTCTCTGACGTCTTCACGGCTTTTACAGTTCATGATCCAAAATGACATCCTTGATCAAGGTGGTGTATGTGCTTATCGTGTTGAGCATTGCAGCAGATCTCATTAATCTGAGAGACTACTGGATTAAACAAAATGGTGACGAGATTGGTATGCACTCCTCCTCGCCGTTTCTGCCTGGAGCTAATGGCGCGATAGTGAGCGGACTAGCAAAAATAGCAAAAAGTGCGATAAAAGCAGCCAAGAAGAAGGCATGCAAAGAACCAACGCAGAGTGCTGGGTGAAGCCAGAAAGAAAGCTAAAAAGTCCGGAGGGGGCTCAGGCAAGTGATACTCGCGCAGGAACAAATATCATCCCAATGACTGCGCTATTCGTTAGACTTGTGCTTTATGAGGCTTGTTCCTAGTTGCCTCTAATTCAGCAGTCTGGGAATGCGTGACAAACTAGGTTAACATTGATCCATTGAACCCAAACTGTATCGCTTGTCATTTTCTAGGAAATTTAAAGTCAGCCATGCATTCGACGCTTTAACTTCACGCTCTCAGTGAAAAACCGCGTTAATTTGCACATAGCAAGCTGCTATCCTACTCAGTTAAGATGATTTTTTAACGGATGAGGACTGATTAGAGACATACGAGGTACTCGTAGTTACATACACAACTAGGGAATCCGTCAGGTAAATGATCTACACGGCTAAAATCAAGAACATTGTTCACAGGCGTCACAACACGTCAAGCACGCGCTTTCACTCTGATCAATCTGATTGGCCGACGACGCTGAATAGAAAATATCTCCGAGTTTAATCTAGCCTGCGTTGCAGGCGTAAACGGGAAAGGGGGAAGGGGAAGGGGTAGGGAGGGTCTTCCTTTCTCCCAGTCCCCCTCCTTCCATGCGCGCCTTGCGGTTAGTCCCACTAACACATGACAATGGGATTTTAGTAGCCTCGTACGCAGGCGCTGTAAGGACTCGTCACGCAATGTCCTCCCAGAGGTTTCGCGGTTTTACGACATTTTGTTTCAATGAATTGTTTCAAAGAAAAACAGAGATGGAATCAAATTGACTAGCAAATTAGCTGCGACTGCACTTATAGCGAAGCTCCTGAGCACCGAAGGCGCGCGAAAGCTCGACTCATCGAGCTAACAAAATTGGTTTTCACGTGAATACCGTGAAGGCAATACATCAAGCCAACCATCCGTACGTACGTTGCCACGTACGCCAGTTGCATTGTGCGTGCACGAGCTGACCCCCATACCTTGTAGCCTGCGAACGGGCTCCCGGCGAGGACGGAAAAAAAATTCGCCAAGCGAAGCGAGCGAGCTCGGAAACTAGCACGAAACTAGCGAACGAACACGAAACTCGTTCGTGCTCGCCGGGAGCCTGTTGGAAGGCTACATACCTTGAAGAATAAAAGCATAAGCATAGGTACATCATTCATGTTATGGTCAAATTGACACTGATAATACGATAACTGCGGAAATTCTCGCGCTCATTGGCTAATTTTCATTTTCAATAAGCGGACAGACACATGAATTTATAATTTCTGCGATGCGTCAACGAGCGAGAGCGGACAATTTGTTATTGTAAAAAACAAATTGACGTCAGTTTTTCATGCCTCTGTCCTGTTATTGACAATGAATTTCGTCATAACATTGTCAAAGTAGTTATCGCCTGCTTTGCTTTTCTGTCCATCACTAGGAGCGTGTAACTCTCATACTAATGTCCCGGCATTGTTACAGACCGGTCTATTTTTGGGGCCTTTCCCACGACATATGTCAGTTCTGGTCTTCATGAGCGCGCATGGGTAAGGCCATCACTTCTTCCGACTTCACCCGACTCGAGCTGCCTTAGCAGAGCATTGTAGACTCTGACATCCGGATTTTGAAACTAGGGGTTTTTTGAACAGCGGTAGCATGAGGAGTTGAGACATTCGTTGTATAATAAGTCAAACAAGAACCGCGGTGCGGTTGTAACCGCGCTTGAAAAAAAACGTGGTTACTTACACTGTCTGCGAAACGTGACTCTCCTGCCCTTCATCAAATATACGAAAAAAGGAGTATCTGATTACATTCTTTGCATAGCGCGAGTTTAGCGTGACTTGTAATCGGAGAATTTTGTTTACGTCTAATGAAAAAATACTTTGACCTTTCAATATAAATTTTAGACAAGGGTTTTTGACGAGCGCTAAGGCTAAGTTTTAACTTTTTTTCCACCATTGCTTCTGGCGAACTATACACGATCTTACATTTATCACCGTCAGCGTATTCCATGGCCAGACGTATACCTTTTTAGCGCATTGAATATCCCCTTTGAAAGTGAACAGAAACAATGCAAACATTCCAGATTACAAAATGTTCTGTTTTGCACGCAAAACGAAAATACAGCTTAACTCTGGATAATGTCAGCCTTACTAGCCAGCAACTGGTCCCAAATTAGATGCTTTATCCTTGCAAATGTCCTGACGCCCATCGCCGAAGGCCGCCATTTTTTGTGTAAACAGTTAATTCGCTAACTTGACAAAACCCTCCTGAGGGGGAGATATGACGAAAAGAGCTGAGAAATGGCCTGTAATTGGCTGAGGATGACATCATCCGGTGAAGACAATTGGTTGATGAAGACATCATCCGCGGAGGTCTGCGTCTGGTGACACGAAAACGAAAACAAGAAGTTGAAAACAACTTTTAACCGCGCTTTTAAAATTGAACTGTTTTCTAAGTATTTAGCAACAGCGTTTTGCGAGTAAACATTACCCATTGGAAACAATAGAGATTGCGTGATTCAAAGTAAGCTCAGTGCCTGGATTGAAAGAGATTTTATTTCACATTCTTTGCATAGCGTGGTTGCGTGATTGGTAATCGGAGATTTTTGTTTACCTGTAGCTCGAAGGAGAATTGACCTTTCAAACGAATATATATTTGCAAAGGTTTTGACGAGTGCCGAGGTTATATTTTTTTTTCCCAGAAAACTCCACCATTGCTTCTGGCGAAGTAAACACGATCTTATTTATCACCGTAAGGGCATTGCAGTAAATACGGTCATATTTATCAGCATCAGCGCATTCCATGGCTGACTACCTTCTTTAGCCGGCGCATTGAATATTCCCTTCGAAAGAGAACATGCAAGCAAAACAAAAATAAAGCTTAACTCTAGATAATTTCAGCCTTAGTAGCCAGCAACAGGTCCTAAATTACATTATTTATCCTTGCAAATGTCCTTGTGGTAATATTTCAACAGCTTTTTTTTCGGCGAATAAACATTACCGGTTGCGTGATTCAAAGTTTGGCCGAGCAGAGAGCTGGTTCAGCTCTCCGACATGACAAAAAAAATAAAAAATAAAAAATAAACCCCGTGCAGAGCAAGAACCGCGCTCGGCCCATGGCCGCGCGGTTAAAAAACAAGAAGATCATAGATCTTTTAACCGCGCTTTGAAAGTTAAACTGTTTTCTTAGCACTACAAATGCAAAGCAGGGCACTTCCAAGGCAGAAGGCACTCCCTTTTTTGTCAAAAAGAATCTATTCAATGTTTCCCCACCAAATTTCATATGTTGTCGTGGCGCAGTCGAGTAGGCGTTCGCCCGCCAGGAAAGAGGTTGCGAGTTCGAATCCTGTGGAAGTTGAATTTTGTTTCCTTTTCTTTTTCTTATTGCCGAATCGAAGTGAAACCAGTGGATCCGTCTCTTGAATCTTTTAATTCGGAGGTAATTTATTTTCTTCTTTGTACGGTATCTTGGATATTAAAAAGTATTTCTGTCACACGGCCGATTAACCGAGCTGATCTGCATTTGATTTTATACAGCAATGCAAAATGATTTACAGTTTTGTTGACCGTAGCCCGGATTTATATTTCATCTGCTATCAGGTTGATGCAAGTTTGTATTTAGGCAGATTTTTTGACATAGTCAAGATTTGTATTTTGCAAAATGGTAAATAAAACATCGTTTTATGTAGCGAAAAAGAAAAATTACCCATTAGAAACAATAGAGATTGCGTGATTCAAAGTTGGCTCAGTGCCTGGATTGAAAGAAATCTTTGCATAGCGTGGTTGCGTTATTGGTAATCGGAGATTTTGTTTATCTGTAGCTCGAAGGAGAATATATATTTGCATATGTTCAAAGGGTTTTGACGAGCGCCGAGGTTTTATTTTTCTCCCAGAAAACTCCACCATTGCTTCTGGCGAAATAAACACGATCTTATTTATCACCGTAAGGGCATTACAGTAAATACGGTTTTATTTATCACCGTGAGCCCATTCCATGGCTGACGCCAGACGTTCCTTTAGCGCACTGAATATTCCCTTCGAAAGTGAACATGCAAGCAAAACGAAAATAAAGCTTAACTCTAGATAATTTCAGCCTTAGTAGCCAGCAACAGGTCCTAAATTACATTATTTATCCTTGCAAATGTCCTTGTGGTATTTTCGGCGAATCCGGTTGCGTGATTCAAAGTTTGGCCGAGCAGAGAGCTGGTTCAGCTCTCCGACATGACAAAAAAAAACAAGAAGTTTAGAAAACTTAAAACCGCGCTCTTTTAATTCTTTGTTTTTGTAAAGATATTATGTATTATTTAGCAACAACGTTTTTCTTTTAATTTTATTAATCAGCGTAATGGCACTACAGTAAATAGGGTCTTATTTATCACTGTCAGCGCATTCCATGGCTTGTTTGCATGTATTTGAAGTCTATGTTCATGACCTTGATAATTGTATAGTTTACGTTATGTAATGATTGCGTGTTTGATTTCATTTATTGATAATATTTTTGGTTAAGACCGATCATTGCTACAAAGAAAAGTGTGACAAAAAAATACGAAAAGTACTCGGACAATCACAATTCAATCAATGACTGTAGCTCATTGCCAAAATAAAAGTTCAAAACATTTAACACGCTGCACAATATAACATTGACCGAAATTAATGTCAAGCGCATCACTGCACAAGTATTCCAAAACGGATCCTAAAAGGCGATAAGGAGTACCTTTACATTCCGGCACGAAATGGTTATTTGTTATTAAAACAAATCCTCATTGAACCAAAATTCGCAAAAATAAATCTAGAAAAACGAAACAACAAGATGACTGTGATCAAGTGTATTTCTAACAAAAACAATACAATGGAGACAATACAGTCTTTTCACTTTTTGATAACTAGATAGAAACTTGGCACACATTTTCTATTTCTTCATTAGAGGTCATTAGTCTGCATAGTTTCCGCCGTTATCAGCATGTCGCTTTGCAGAGTTTGACATCTCTATAATTTGCCATGTGTTTATGCATTGCTTAGTCTCATTTCTAAAGCAACATATGTTGATTTTAGCTTTTTGAACCTTCACTCACAGGCCTGTGAGATACATGTAAGCTTAATAATGAGGAATAAACCAAGGTAACTTAAAATATTTCTATTTTCTTTATATATCTTGATTTACGTGCTAGTGAGTGTACTGCCGGCTATACTGTGTCCGATTTTTACAGTCAGTGGCTTCTGTGCAGAATAACTTTAATGGCGGTCTATTACAAATGGAGACTGGCAGACCAGAAGACTTTCTAGGACATTACCAAGGGAAGCGCTCTTAACGGTAACCAAAACATTACATAGACTATTAGAAACTGTAGTACCACTCTGCAGTCTGTATTTGTCACACACTGTCTTAATGGGGTAGGTCTCAATAATTAGACTGTAAGGCAAGCAGTCAATGTTAAGACCATCTCGAGATAATGAGTATTTCGTCATTTTACATATTTTAAGTGATTGTACACAAACTTCACCACCATTATGCATTTCATCATCAGCTAAGATTTGTATTTAAAGATTTATCTTCATTTTGAATATCATACGTGAATCTCTTTGTAAAACAAAAACCACACTCTAACTACTGAGCTGAAAAGTAACTAATGACTGTCATGCAATAAGTAACACAACTATTTTTTAGCAAAATATATTTGAATTTTTCATTTATTAAACTTATAAAACTAGTTTTGCACACAAAAGTACTAAAAACTAATTACATAGTTGTGGCTTCCTTGTTGAGAGTACTCCATTTAAAATATACCATAGACTAAGGCTCTTCCTTGTAAAACTAAAGTTCAATTTGCTACCAATATTCACATGATTGGTCACTTTGTATTCCGTTCACAATTTATGTAAATTATGTAATTTGCGAGTACTATAAAATACTTTTTGTTTTAATTTTTGACATTTTTATTGTCCATAGAGACAGAAGGCTGACAGCAATAAATAGTAAATTATACAGCATATAATGTTATCCAAATACTCTATTGAATATTGTTAATCTGATCAAAATGATAGCATCTTTTAATAGTAGCTTCAAGTATAGTTGTTAATCTGCTAAGCAATGATTAAACATTTTACGTTCCTCATAGAGATCTAGAAAAATGTGAAAGTTTATGGACGCAAATTAAATGTCTTATGGAATCAGTTTAGGACTCAGTCATTGTTGAAACATAGCTACATGTAAGGACTGTAAGGTGGCAGATTAATACAGAATATAATTCTCCTAAGAAAAGGGCGATTCCAGTAGCCTTAAATGTCATTGTACTTTGGATTGTGACTTCATCTTCACTTTGTTTTATGTCAAATAGTTTCTCTATAGAATTTCCTTTGTGTTGTCTTGAGGTAGACTGGACCACCAATTGTTTGACTGAAATAAGTCTTGAAGACTTCTACATTTGGGATGTACCAGTAATGCTTCCGTGCTGATTGACATGTTCATTGTATTCATGGCACACTTGATTTTCACTTGCTATTGGTTACATGTATACTTTATCCATCACTGACTAAGCGACACAATGTGGTACAAATTCCCCCAATCTGCAAGTTATAACAATCAGAAAACAATATATTTAACTTTTGATATTTTGACAAGGAAGACTATTGAATAACAGGTGTATATATGAAAGATCATGATAGAAATCAAAAGTTATAAGTATTGTATTACACTCTCTACGATTTCAACAGCTAGTAGAGTATTTGTTCCAATTATTAATAACAACAAAAAACAACCAGCCAAGAAAGTATATGAATCAAAAGTGTCTTAGATAAATATATGTGCCTTCATTTAAACATAAATGGCTTCATAAGTAAATGAATATAATTCAAAACTTTGCAACAGTTTCAATAATCCAAAGCACATTTTGACTTTAAAATGTCAGTATTAGTTGTGAATTAAAGATGAGACTTACCTTGGTCATGGTCCAGGCCTTGGTCATGGCACAGCACTGACTGCTGTGCACTGGAATGGGATTTCTGTTTTACTCACTACATACACCATATTCGCTTCATTTTTCAATTCAATGCTCACATTAAATGATATTATTTTATGTTTCTTTTATGTAAAATTAAAAATTCACGCAACATGTATTTTATAGCCTTCAGAAAACTCTTATCTTCAGCTGTAAATTATTCTTTACATCGTAAATGAAAGAGGATTTTAACTGCATCATGATCTGAATAATAGACCCCAATTACAGTATTACAAACATCTTTAAATTTATGGGATTTGATGTAAACATGATCGAGAAGACTTCCTGATAAAAAAGTTGGTTTGGTCACAATTTGCTGATAACCCAATGTCCTTTCCAATATATTTTTTAAATTGTGTGATTCTTTTTCATCAAAGTAATTAATATTAAAATCTCCAAGTATCACATCAACTGTGTACCCATTTATGATATGATTTAGATTATTAACAAAATCATGTACATTCGAAGCTTGTTTTCTATAAAGGAACAAAAATCTCATTTCACAATTCTCTCTGCTAGTAAAAACTGTTGTTAACATCAAGCCGTTTATTACTGGAAAGTACTCTTTCTCTTTGATGTACGTTGTTATTTTGTTACAGAACGCTAGGCTGGAATATCTATCATCACTGTCTTGCCTGTTCAATATAAAAGGATATAGGTGATCTTGAATATCATTGTCTGAATCAGATGCCGCAAGTTGAGTCTCTGTTAAAAGCAACATATCACAGTTCAAAATTTTAGTGTCAAACTTAATGTCAATACTGTGCTTTCGAAGTGATCTAATATTTAACAAGACAATAGGTATGATAGAGTCATCTTCCTGTACTTGAAAATTAGCATTCTCGTCTAGCAGTGATGTATTTCGCAGTCTCTCATACTCTTCAATAACTCTTGGATCTGCTTTGATATGTTTGTGTTCTAATTTTCCGAGAATATAAAGACCTTGAAGAGAAGTAGCACGACTCAAGGCAACATAAATTTGCCCATAATTAAATGACCTTTGTTTAAATAAATCAAAACTTATAACAATTTTGTTTAAAGTTAGTCCCTGAACTTTATGAACAGTACATGCCCATGCCAAAGCTAATGGAAACTGCAATCTTTCTATTTCTGGCGAAGAACGCTTACCAGGATTCAACTTTATTTTAGCTAAGATTGGTTTAATTGGGACAACTTTGTTTTCTTTAGCAAACATATCAGCAGATTTATCAATAACCAAATTACCGGCATCTTCGTCATCAAACTTAATATACACTGTAGTGGGCTTCTGACTTACTTCGTTCACAAAGATTCGTGCCACAGTACCTAACTGTCCATTTATGAGTCTGTCAGAAATATCAACATTGTTTGTTAACATGACACGAGCCCCTTCTTTAACATATATCTCTAAATCTAAGCCACCTGTGTAAGAACGTCCTTTTGAAAGAACTCTTTCAATTTCATGTGTTGATACATTCTTTGGATATTGGTCCACTGCCTTAAGAACATGTAAAGGCATTAAAATTTCTTGAAGTCGTTGATTGTTGTAGTCCATTACAGGTTTATTTTCAGCCCATACATGCAATTCATTCAAAGGATAATTATTTTTGTCATTTACAGAAACTTTTCTAGATTGAATAGTGCGTATATCAGCTTCTGTGTGTTGAGCAACTCTCAATCTGTTTAAGAGTTCAATAAAAGGCTGATCGTCCTTTTGCCTCATGATTTCAACCAGTTCTATCATCTTGAATTTGTGCCATGGATGTGACAAATTATAAACATCATTACTATATCTGCAGAAAATAGGTTTTTGTTGAATAGGTGGTAGCTGATGTAAATCACCCACAGCAATAATGCTTATACCAGCAAATATCTTTGAACTTGAAGTTCCAAAAATTTCTTTCAGTCTTTGATGGATATGCAGTAGTCTATTATTTGAAACCATTGATATTTCATCAATAATCAACAACTTTAGTTCAGTTAAACTGAGCCTTAATAACGTTTTCTTTTGATCTGGTAACGGAGGTAAATTAATTCCAACGTGTTTCGGAATAGCTAGACCTGTATTTACAGTTGTGCCACTAATATTAACAGCTGCAACACCTGTAGGTGCCATTAACAAAACGGTTGGTAAAGACGGATTCACCGCACTGTACTTAAACATATTCACTGCAGTATGATAAATTGTTCTTATCAAGTGGCTCTTACCACCACCACCACCACCAGTCACAAATATATGTATTGGCTCAATACTTTCATTAGTAAGGCAATTGGCACTTTTGATTAAGTTTCTACACCAAGACAACACAACATCATATGTAATACGCTGTTTTACATTTAACGATCTCACAGCCTTACGTAGTTCGTCATCTCTAATAGCAGATGGCTGGTTGTAGGTAGTTATTCCTAGAAATGTTTGGCTTATTTCACGTGGCAGTGATACCAGTTCCTCACGTAAATCGTCATCACAATCATCATCTATGCTATTCATTGCTTCCCTTGACAAGTCGTCGTTTTCTTGGTCATTAATAGGATCATATGATTGAAGATCTCTCACCCGATTTTCGCTAACCATCTGTAATGCGGTGACGATAGCCTCGGCATTTGGTTCAAACGTTCTCCTGTTTGTTTCTACTTTACTAAAAACTTCAGACTCCTGGAATTTTGTTGAGTATAAATCATCATCACCAAGAAGGTCAGTCTCTGTTCGCCATGGAAAGTAAAGCATTAACAAATGGTGGTAAAATTTTTCAGGCTCTTTTTCCTTACTTGGTGTGTGGAATCTTATTACAGCCTTAATCTTACGACACTTCATTATTTCTTTTCCGTTATTGAGCTTAATTGTTTGTGGAAGAACTGATTCACAATTAAAGATATGGTTCGATTCTACTAAATCATCAGAAAGTACATTAGGTTGAACATCATTAAATTCGTCAGGGTCTTTTTTATAGTCTTTATAGTAGTAAGCTGCAAATTCCGCTAAGCATAACTGGTCAACAATATTTGGCCGATCACTGTATCGTTCGATTATATTTGACATGAAAATGTCAGTACTGTCATCTTCCAGAGCTTCAATTTCTACTTCAGATTTTGCCACTCGGCATCTTTCTTCCGGTAAACCAGTATTTACAAACACTGTGCAAGGAAAAGTCTTTCGTAACCAAAGCTCAGGCATGCATCTGTAAACGCATTCTTGAGCGCTAACTTCTCTACAAGACAAAAATGCTGTACCAACCTTTCTCAAGCTTTCTCTAATATTCAGATTATTGTCTTTAGCTTCCCTTGCTGCGTTCGTTATTGCTTGAGAACATTCGGTCTCGTCTTTTGAGAAATACGAGCACACGTACGTTACACATTTGTAGTGATTAAAAACAGGCTGCAAATCCACATTAGCTCTGAAACCTTTTATTCCTGCTTCAAAGTAGTTATTGATGAAGCAACTGTCAACTGCTCTTTTAAGATGCAGCTCAAAATCGGAATCCGCAGAAATAGATAAAGCCCAATTATACTCGTCTTTGGAAACTTTGCACATAGCCAACACGTCCTCTGCACTTGTGCTTGAATCATAATCAGGTTTACTTGGATCTAACTTTTCGTTAATCTTTTCTTTTACACAGCATAAGATTTCATTTCGCCTTTTCAAGACAAGTACCTTTTGTTCATCAGGCATGTCATCCGCTAGTGGCTTGGATACAATTGTTTCGTTAGTGAAAAATTGCCCAAAGTTAAATCTGCATGGAATGTTCCTATACTTTTTGCAACTTTTAGAATGTGTATGTTTTTGGTACATGTTTACCAAGTCATGAAATTCGCAGTCATTTTCCCTATTAGGAAGACTTCCTTGTACATGCTCATCAATGTACCTTATGTAAGTTTCTTCGCTGCCATCTTTCAGCTCAGGACAATCTGAAGTCCATATTAATGAGTGTAAATGTGGAGAACCACGCATTTGAAATTCAATTCTAAGCGCATAATACACAATCTTTCCGATAGGTTTCGCATTGCTCAATAGTACATCCTTGAAAAATGTCTCTACTCTGTGTTGGAAGTGCTTAGCAACAATAACAGGATTTAAGTTAAGCAAAGAACATTTCTCATTATATGACAAATTGCCTATTTCCTCATCCGTGATATTTTCTCCTCTCACACGAGACAGGATGTGAAAAAGTTCATGCCATCGAAGGTCAGCGCATGATAAAGTCATAAACCACGTTGGGATTCCAAGTTGTTGTACCATTGCTATTACTTCGTACATAAACTTTTGCCAATACGGTGGACTACCTGGGATACCTCTCAGAAAAAGATATGCCTGGTCCTTGAAGATAAGATTTTTCACACATTTTTCATTTGATCTAAATTGTGATGCTGTTAGGGGCTGCCCGTGTAGCTTTTTTAAAGCAATATTGATGCTATCTGAAACTTTTTTTTGTTCAATGATAAACTGTGCAAAGAAAAGATATTCGGGATTCATAGCAAATCTCCCGCTATAATGAAGTAAACGAGCATTAAAGTATCTGACCGGTGTTAATTTCTCTTTTCTGTCCATTTTATACCCAAATCTACCTTTAGGAAAAAGAACTGGAAAGGCTAATTCCTCACAATGTCTGTCAGTCATCATAGACACGGGATGTTTATTTTCGCCAGGAGCAACACTGAATATTTCATTTCCTGCAGATGTCTGCCTTCCCTCTTCATTAGATATTATAGGATAATCTGGGATAATGGACTGTAAACACGTTTCAGAAGTCGCTGCTCGGTGATCATTTAGTGGGTCTTCCTTCTCACAATCGTCATCATAATCCCCAGAAGCATCACTATCTAAGTTTCCATCCTGAGAACAATGTCCCTTGTCTTTTCTCGCTTGTTCGTTAACTCCCTGTTCCTTCCCACAGTCGCCATCATTTCCATCACAATGACCAGCTAAAATTCCAGTCTGAGAACAACTGGCGAAGCTCGATTCCATTTCTTGTTCATGATCACAAAGGCTCGACATTTCACGATCAATGTTTTCAAGGTTAATGGCTACATTTTCATATAATTCATTATTCCGTTGAAGCCACTGGAGGGCATGTAGCACTACCTCTGGACGCACTGCCTGAAAGTAAACATGACCTCTAAATTGCAATTTCCTCTTTAATTTTAACATAATAATTCCAGAATTTTCAGGTGGCCTTGGTAAAACATGACACGTTTCTTCACAGGATACTGGGACATTACAAATTGCTCCCTTAATTTTCTTTTGCTGGCCTTTTGGCATAACAACAATTTTCTGAAATACGATTCGTTGAGAAACCAATATTTGTTCAAGTTTTTCTAAACTTGCAAGCTCAGGTGGCACATCATCAACTGCGAGATTGTTGTACACTGCTTGACACGGACTTTTGTTTTTCTTCTTGATTGAGACGTGACAAGTGTTGCAAATGTACATATTTCCGTTAAATGACGTGACACTTGTAAACAAACAGGAACTGAAGTTGTAATTGTCCTTCTTAAATTCCAATACAGTTTTTCTGTACAAAAGTCTATTGCACACTACACAGATATAATAAGGACCTTCCCTTATAGCTCGATTGAATTGCTGGATGTAATAGTCCAGTGAATATGTAGAGAAACATTTTTCCTCCTTTAATTCTTTTCGCCTAGTTACTATTTGTTTTATTAGGTCTTTTTTTTCGCCAGAATCCATTATCCTGTATTTCTCAACATTTCGAAGGAACAATTTTTGCTTTTTATTCGCCTTCATAAGTCTGTATTTCTCAGCATTTTGAACACTCAATTGTTGCTTTTTGTTCGCCTCCATAATTCTGTATTTCTCAGCATTTTGAACACTCAATTGTTGCTTTTTGTTCGCCTCCATAATTCTGTATTTCTCAGCATGTTGAACACTCAATTCTTGCTTTTTCCGCGCCTCCATAAGTCTGTATTTCTCAGCATTTTGAACACTCAAATTTCGCTTTTTAGTCGGCTCCATATGTTTGTATTTTTCGGCCTTTCTAATCCTTAAGGCTTTCTTTTGACAGGATTCCATGTTGGCATACTTTGCAGCGCAATTATCTAAACAAGCTCGTTTTTTCGCTGGTTCCATTGCAGCATAGTTTTCTCTTCGTTGTTTGGCAAGTTTCTGCTTCTGTTTTACTGACATGTATCTTCTTATAATTTTCTGGCGATCTTTTTCTAACAGGTCACAACTGCATTTGATGAACTGCATTTCATACGTTTTTGCCTCTGTCGTTTTATCAGTTAGAATTCTGACGAGAAGTTCGATTGCCCTAGCTACACTTTCGACAATTTGATAAACATAACCTTTCGACTCTTTATTGTCAAGTCCAAATACAGCGTAACTTTTTCTCCCCATATTTCCTTTTTTAAAAATGCAGCAAACGTAGCACTTTGACTGAGACGTGGACATCAAAAAACCGGTATTGTGTTCTTGATTTTCTGTTATAACTTTTTTCATTTCTTGTATGACAAATAGCGATTCTTGCTCTTTTTTTCTTCCTTTGTATACTACATTAAAACGTGCTTCGATGTTAGCAACCTCTATTGCAATAGAATTTGGAAGATCAGAGACCATGCAACGTTCTTTCAACATCGTGTTCTCATATAGCTGGTTACTATTCTCGATTATGGCATCCAATGTATTTTCATTCCAATATCGAATTTCCTTTAATATTGAGAAACAAATTGCATAGAAACAAATAAAACAACACCGTCTACACGAGCAAAACGACTTATCACTTTCTAGTGAACTATCTGAAATTAATTCATTTCTATTTAAATTCTCAATATTTACTGGTGGAGAGATTTCGGGTGTCGTTAGACCAACACCTCCAGCTACATTTGTTGATATCTGAACGCCTCTTAATTCATAAACTGCATCTATAATTCCAACGTATAAGTTTTCAAAATACTCTACTACTTTGTCAAGAGAAGCTATCTCTAATAGCACACAGGTTCCACAGGAATCAAACATTCCTTCTGAATCACGGCTATGTGAGTCAAAAACTCTAAACGTACCATTGCTTTTTACAAGAATGGCTACCGTACAAGTCGTCACTGTGAGAATAAACGATGTAAAATTTTCTCTTAGCAATAATTCAAACGCTTCAATCAAGGGTAGACAGTGAGCTTCTATTGAACAGTCATTAAAATTGTGCACACTTCCAAAGTAGCTGTCACTGTATTTTAATCTATACATAGTATCCCTTAGACACAATACCTCAGGTAACTCCGTCAACATTAATAAATCCTGTCCTGTAGACTGTGATAGCCGTGTGTACAACTCATTACCAACATTCATTATTTCTTTAAGATCTGAGGATGATCTTATTGAATTGATGAAGTCAAATAGTATTGCTATCAAGCTCATTGCCACACATTGTTTTCCCGCATTTGAACCAAAAACTAAACTGTTTCCTTGACTATATGGAGCATGAATGGTTTTGGAGGGATCTACAACAAACGGACCAGGATTTGTCTCTATATCCCCAGAAAGCTTACTGGCAATATTGTTTGTTTTGTGATTTAAGCTCTTGTACACCATTTTACTTCCTAATGACAAAATTCTGCAACTATTTCTCAAGGGGTATTCCTTAGTCATCCAAAACTCATTGGTTTCTGTTATACGTTCGTCATTACCAAAGACAACTGCTTTGCGAAGAAAGGGAGTTCGAATAATTTGATAAACTTTTGAAGACTTGGGGGCATTTTTTAATACATAATTTCGAATTCTTTTCCTTAGTTTTCTCCTTTTCAAAGCCCGTTTCATCTGTTTCACAGGAAGCCTACTCGGTTCCCTACAGCGTCGTCCTTTACCGTTTCTTTGGCTGTCGACACTACTAATAAACAATGCAAACCGAGATCGACAAGAAGTTTCTTTTACTTCCATTATACGTATCTGGGTTTGATAACTTCACGTCCTCACTGCGCACCCTCTGATGCAGTATTCACTTGAATAATGTTCAATGTATTTCACAACTTCAGTCACTTTTGTTAAGCTTTGTTTGATTGTGTTTTTCTTTGTTTCAACTTCAGTCGTTTTTTAAGTTAGGACGAACAGGGTGACTCGTCACCCATAAACTCGTAGATCAGCTACGGAATCTTGGACCCTAAAGAAACAAAAGAACAAAACAATTAATATCAAAGCCATCTACATGAGCACCATTTCATTTTTAGCTTGGACAATGACGTAGACATTATTCAAGGTAAAGGTAAGGGTCAACAATTTCACTCCTTCCTTCCATCGATTCATCAGCTAACTTTTTCTACACCGCTAACCAGTATATTCTTTTTGTGTGAGTACGATTTGGTTCAATTGCTGAACGCAATCGAACTCAATCCACGGATATTTAGTTCGATTGGGTTCGATTTGCTACACCGGGAAAATCACGCCGAAACCACGCGTTGCAAAAAATCTCTTCAAAACCCCGATTTCGAAGCAACATATCACTTCCGTATTAATAACGGCAATAGTATAATCTATTTCTTAACAATTCAGCTTCATCGTGTTAAAATTTCGGCGAAATTGAACAAAACCAGAATTAATCGGAATTTTTTTTGTCAACCTCACTCTATTGCTTGAGTAGAAGCGACGGTCGCCCATAGAAACCGAAAAACATAAACATAACACAAAGGGCGTGTTTAAAACACGAAATGGCGAAATGGCACTCCGGTTAGCCTAAACAGCGCTTCGGTTAGCCTAAATAGCGCTTCGGTTAGCCTAAATATCACTTCGGTTAGCCTAAATATCACTGACTTGAAGGTGGTTAGCTCTCGATAATTGTATCGATTAACCGTATCCCACATTGTTAAGAGCCATTTCGCCATTTCGTGTTTTAAACACGCCCTAACGCAAAGCGATGTTTTGATAAAAAGAATCCAGAATTATTGCCTGAGAGCTGAAAGTTAAATCTTTTTACAACTTTTTCTACGTTATATGGACGAAAAAATTACCTCGACAGGCTACAAAAGAGAACGAAACAAAAAACATAGCAAAACAGCATAACATAATTTATTGTATCAGGTTAAAGCGTGTTACTCTTATCTCCAAGGACATGTCATTTTCTGCTAATTAGAACATACCAGAAGTAAAAACACACACGCAAACACCAAGAAAGTAAACATTTACCGTACAATAAGCTGTCTCTTAACACTATATATATAACACTACTTTTTCAGTAGTGGTTACAAGAATAACGATATATCTTGTTTGTTTCAAAACAACATTTGCCACGATATCAATCTATCACAACAAGTGGCGTTCAGCACGAAAACGAGAAAAAACCCTATCTCTGGATAATTTCAGCAGGCTCGTGTAAAAAAAGTGGCGCGGAATCGATAGCTGGTTACAACTTATCTCCAAGGACATGTCATTTTCTGCTAATTAGAACATACCAGAAGTAAAAACACACACACAGTCACACACACACGCAAACACCAAGAAAGTAAACATTTACCGTACAATAAGCTGTCTCTTAACACTATATATATAACACTACTTTTTAGTAGTTAGAAGAATAACTATATATCTTGTTTGTTTCAAAACAACACTTGCCACGATATCAATCTATCACAACACGTGGCGTTCGGCACGAAAACGAGAAAAAACCCTATCTCTGGATAATTTCAGCAGGCTCGTGTAAAAAAAGTGGCGCGGAATCGATAGCTGGTTACAACTTATCTCCAAGGACATGTCATTTTCTGCTAATTAGAACATACCAGAAGTAAAAACACACACACAGTCACACACACACGCAAACACCAAGAAAGTAAACATTTACCGTACAATAAGCTGTCTCTTAACACTATATATATAACACTACTTTTTAGTAGTTAGAAGAATAACTATATATCTTGTTTGTTTCAAAACAACACTTGCCACGATATCAATCTATCACAACACGTGGCGTTCGGCACGAAAACGAGAAAAAACCCTATCTCTGGATAATTTCAGCAGGCTCGTGTAAAAAAAGTGGCGCGGAATCGATAGCTGGTTACAGCTCATCCTTCAAATAAGTAGTTTTTGAGCTTGTTCAAGCGGAGGTGAATTATTGTCTATCTGCTAATGTTTCTCATTCGTGCATTCGTGAATTCGTAACCCAATGGAGCTGGAGTAGGAGGAGACTGACAGTACAACTCGATGTAATTTAGAGCGACTACGTTAGGACATATGAATGGACTCGCTTTATTTAATTAATACAAACTCCATTCTCACCCTTCATAAATCATTATCCAAGCTCAGTGGCTCACAGCCACGTTGATATTTCTTCCTGTTTCCGTATTAAAAAGTACTGTGACAGGTGACAATATTTCAGGCCATAGAACCTTGCAAAACTACACGCTTAAACAGACTTGGTAGCTATACGATAAACAGTTTCTTTGTTATCGCTCCCAGAATTTTGTTTCTGTGACAGAACGTTTCTCTTCTTACCAAACATTTAACTTTGCATAATTAGTAAATATGTTGCGATCAATCCAAAATTCACGGGCAAAAGCATTCCACAACTACACGGTAAACACACTCAAAAAGCGTTTTATCGACGTTTTGATCTAGTCTTTGGCAAATTCTCTTCGGGTAAGCATTTCCGAAATAAACGCCAGAACATCAACCTTCACGTTTCTTGTCTGCAAGAATTTGCTTTTTTTTAAAGCGTTTTTCCTCTTGTCGAACATTTAAGATAAAAACAAATATCTTGCAATTAAATCACGGTGAAAAGCATGCTTAAAGCAACACTACTAAAAAAGCAAGCGTTTCCAAATAATAGCTTGAACTTCTACCTTCACGTTTCTTGTCTGCGAGCAGTCTTTGTCGATTCACTGATGACTATAGACACAAAATAACCTGATCAATCTGTTGCGGTACAACAGCTAACCACACACCATAGGTCGTATGAAATCTCTCATGACGTAATACTCTTAATCGGCTAGTCATGTGACCACCCAGAAAAAGTGGCAGACCGCTTTGATTATTGCTGTCACAAACTGTGTGGGTTTCAATACCTCAAGCAGTCGCTAAAAACTAGAAGCTCTATTGGGGTTCGAAGTCGAATTTTGCCGATGAAGAATGCTACATTATTTCTGCCGTCTCCAAAGTATAGAAGAGTTTCGTTCAAAAAGAAATTAGGCAGCCGAATGGAGCAGAAATTTTCGACGGTTAGCGCATGTAAAACGTCACTTGCCGAATCGAAGTGAAACCAGTGGATCCGTCTCTTGAATCTTTTAATTCGGAGGTAATTTATTTTCTTCTTTGTACGGTATCTTGGATATTAAAAGTATTTCTGTCACACGGCCGATTAGCCGAGAAGATCTGTATTTGATTTTATACAGCAATGCAAAATGATTGACAGTTTTGTTGACCGATGCCCGGGTTTATATTTCATCTGCTATCAGGTTGATGCAAGTTTGTATTTAGGCAGATATTTAAACACTGTTTTTTGACATAGTCAAGAATTGTATTTGCAAAATGGTAAATAAAACGTCGTTTTATGTAGCGAACAATGTGCCGTGATGTTTATTCAGGCAACATAAATCAAAACAGCGAAACAACTACCGCCTGTGATTGAAATCATAGTGATACTTCAACTACACTGGATACATACAAATATATTCGCACATTCCAAAACAGTCTCGTCACTGATTACTGTAGACAGCACATCCCTTAATCACCACAAACAGTAATTTCGCGCGACTCTTTTACATCAATAAAGGGGATAAGTTTCTAAAGGAACTGTGGTGCTGCGTCGGCGGGGAGCAAGATCTTTTAGATCTTATAACCGCGCTTTTAAAATTTAACTGTTTTCTAAGTTGCATATGTTCAAAGGGTTTTGGCGAGCGCCGAGGTTTTATTTTTCTCCCAGAAAACTCCACCATTGCTTCTGGCAAAATAAACACGATCTTATTTATCACCGTAAGGGCATTACAGTAAATACGGTTTTATTTATCACCGTGAGCCCATTCCATGGCGGACGCCAGACGTTTCTTTAGCGCATTGAATATTCCATTCGAAGGTGAACATGCAAGCAAAGTTTGGCCGAGCAGAGATCTGGTTCAGCTCTCCGACATGACAAAAAAAAAAAAAAATAAACCCCGTGCAGAGCAAGAACCGCGCTCGGCCCATGGCCGCGCGGTTAAAAAAAATAAAAATAAACCCCGTGCAGAGCAAGAACCGCGCTCGGCCCATGGCCGCGCGGTTAATTATCATTCGATGCATTTTTTCCTTTCTTTACATTGGCCGAGAGCCCGCCACGTGACCTGCAAATAAATGCCTACAAATAATGGTCTGCTCATGCGTAGTACCGTCTAAACTTGTTTTGCTGCAAATAGCATTCTGCTCATGCGTAGTTGGAGCCACGTTCTCGAAAGAAAAAAGGCAGACCGCTTCCCTGAGTTTCCAGTAAGTGATTAAAATGTGGAAACAAACTTGGTGATCGAATGATAAAACAATTATTGAACTCGGGTATCGCAAAATATCGTGATTTGTCAGTGTCTCGCAGATCAATTATTTGCCGAAGCCGAAGGCTGAGGCAAATAATTGATCGGCTCGCCACTGACAAATCACGATATTTTGCTCAACCTCGTCCAATAATTGTTAATTGTCTCCTTTGACTGGTTCTTACTTATGAGAAGTATAGATGACGTCATTAACATTTTCAATAATATTTAACAAATAGATTCCATGTTGCTGTGCGTCTGTTCATCAATAGCTAGTAGTGTTTTAGCAAACCACGACGATGACGGCAACGAGAACGTCACCAAACAAAAGGTGTAATGAGCAGAACAATGGTTCTGCACGTGCGTTTTGAATTTGGTACATTTCACACCCGTCATCTGCAAAACAACAACGTGAAATAACCAAGTTCTACGTATTTCAGAGAACGTGAACGGCAATAGCTAATTTTCATATCTTCCCTTGGAATTGAACGCTTTCATTTCATATTTAGCCTGAGCAAGCTTTAAGACCGATTGGCGTACTGAACAGATCTATGGTTGCGACATTCGAATTTAAAATATAAATCCATTTTTCAGAAGGCGTCGTCCTCGGCGTCGCCATGGTCATTGCTAAAGCTCACAGATGACGTCAAAATGGGATAAGACACACTCGCCTTCTTTGCTGTCCTTACCTAATTTTGACGTTATCTTTGATTTATTACTGAACAGACGCACGGCACCAAGGAATCTGTTTGTTAAATATTAAGTGTTTTCTGCAGTTCTCGAGTGTTCTCAAATGTAATGCACAGCTTAGGCTTCATTTGCTTTATGCCGAAATAGAGGTTATGTGGCGGAAAACGGTGAAACACGCTTTTTTCTCTGTTTTATACCCCGATAAAACAGGTGTTTTCGACCAATCAGAGCGCGCACAGGGTCCTATCTATTTAACAAATAAATAAGCCGTGTATTACACTGTGATAAAACACGACGGGCGTTTGAGAACTCGAGGGAAATGTAGAAAACAGGAGCCGTAGGCGAGTGTTTCCTACATTTCTCGAGTGTTCTCAAATGTCCGGAGTGTTTTATCACAGTGTAATACACGGATTAGGCTTCTTCATTTGCTTTATGATATAGATTTTTCGCGCGCAAAACAATAAAACACGCTTTTCTATGTTTTATACTCTGATAAACATGGGTTTTTAACAAATCAGAGCGCGCGCAGGGTCCTCCCAATGTAATAAATTATAATATCGTATAAAAAATTCTTAACATGTAACTCGGTATACCGGCCGCAATAAAAGCTTCTTTCCAAAACATAATTTTAACAAATCGATACAGGTATACTTTCTAAGACCTTATGCTGACACACCGCAACCGTTCTATGGCCATTGCGTGAAAACGTCCAGCACTGTACAGGTGGAAGAAATATAACCTGCGATCAGGCGTTCGATTTTTTGGCGAACAGTAGGAGGAAAAAAGATCGCGGCTTTTTCCCCTTCCACCGTGCGCCGAAAAAGGAACAAATGATCGCAGGTTAGTGGAAATAAAGCGTCATTTGTTTGGTTAGTAAAAATCAGTCGTTGGCGACTAGACTTGTTGAAGTTGATTAGATTCCAACATGGTACGTAATCTTTAAAATTGTTTTACATTTATACGGTCTTAAAGATCAAGATTTAGAGAAGGCCACGCAAACTCTCTTCTGAACGCCATAAGGTTTATTTACAGTCGATAACATTGTTACTTGTATTCTATACAACAATTTTGTAATTACTTTAACGTTAAAAACTTAAGGATCGAAACACGCACTATCAACGTTACGCAAGAGGTGCTATTGACAGTTTGTACAAGAGGGAACCGTCGACCGACTACTTCCGAGAGAGGGAACCTCCACCAGAAACACCAATTCAGTTTCCACTCAAATCTAAATGCGTCAATACGGTATTGACTTTAAAAAAGTGCCTTGTGATAAAAAAAGTCACTTCCTTTTCTTCTTGAGATTCTGAAAGTGTGTCCGCTTAACACTTGACTGACAAAATTCTGACATTTCATTTTATCCAAAGGCCGTTTATTTTGAGTGTAAGTTTTGGATTTCACGATCCGCCATCACTCACGTTCAAACCTGACCGATTTGACCTCAGAGGGTTGGATCCGGGAAAAGTGATGTCAAAGGCTCACCAGCTTAAAATTTTCAGCGTGTGAACGCAGCTTATTATGTATGCAAAGTGCGAGTTTAAAAGTGTGAAAGCCCAAAACTCCCGTGCTGCATATTAATTCTGCAGCGTACACACGCATTACATTCTTAAACTAGTGAGCCTTTGACGTCATTTTCTCCTCGATCCAGCTCTCTCAAGAACTTAAATTTAGTAATGGCGGATCATTCAATAGGAAAGTTCCAGTTAAAATAAACAAGTGCCTTTTTTAAATCAAGGATTAAAACTTGGGTCACTTAGTGTTTAGTTAACATAGTTTTGAAATCCAAAGGAATAGCATCAGAGAGGAAACCAGCACCAGAAGCACCAATCCCGTTCAAACTCAAATGCAATAAGTCAATACGGTATTGACTTTAATAGCATCAGAGAGGAAACCAGCACCAGAATCACCAATCCTGTTCCAACACAAATTCAAATGAGTCAATACGGTATTGACTTTAATAGCATCAGAGAGGGAAGCAGCACCAGAATCACCAATCCCGTTCCCACGCAAATTCAAATTAGTCAATACGGTATTGACTTTAACAGCATCAGAGAGGAAACCAGCACCAGAATCACCAATCTCGTTCCAACACAAATTCAAATTAGTCAATACGATATTGACTTTAATAGCATCAGAGAGGAAACCAGCACCAGAATCACCAATCTCGTTCCCACTCAAATTCAAATTAGTCAATACGGTATTGACTTTAATAGCATCAGAGAAGAAACCAGCACCAGAATCACCAATCCTGTTCCCACTCAAATGCAAATTAGTCAATACGGTATTGACTTTAATAGCATCAGAGAGGGAACCAGCACCAGAATCACCAATCTCGTTCCCACTCAAATTCAAATTAGTCAATACGGTATTGACTTTAATAGCATCAGAGAGGAAACCAGCACCAGAAGCACCAATCCAGTTCCCACTCAAATTCAAATTAGTCAATACGGTATTGACTTTAATAGCATCAGAGAGGAAACCAGCACCAGAAGCACCAATCTCGTTCCCACTCAAATTCAAATTAGTCAATACGGTATTGACTTTAATAGCATCAGAGAGGGAAGCAGCACCAGAATCACCAATCCTGTTCACACTCAAATCCAATTTAGTCAATACGGTATTGACTTTAATAGCATCAGAGAGGAAACCAGCACCAGAATCACCAGTCCTGTTCCCACTCAAATGCAAATTAGTCAATACGGTATTGACTTTAATAGCATCAGAGAGGAAACAAGCACCAGAATCACCAATCTTGTTCTCACTCAAATCCAAATTAGTCAAAGTGGTATTTGCAGTAAGAGCTTCACAGAAATACTCAAAAAAATCTCCCAGTAGTACATCATAGTCTACAGGTAATTCTAAAGCCTCAATGTCAAGGTCGGAACCAAACGCACGCAGCAATTGCGATTGAAGGTTTTTCTTGTGGGTTGCGCACTCCTTGATACAGCCAAATGCGAACTCTAGATTCCTTCTTAGTAATTGATGTTTGCTCAGTTTTATGTGTGCGGCGATAGCTTTCACAAGACACGCTGCGGTTTCTTCACATCGCAAGACAACAATGCCACTCATGAACAAAAACGCTTGATTCAGTTCAGCTAAATATCTCGCATCAGTCACTACTGTGCCACAGTCAAGTTCTCCGTTGAGAATCTTCGAAGCGAGAAAGAAACCACTAAAGAATTCTTGAAAGCTCTTGTGTAAAAATCCATAACGCACACAGGGTTTTCTTCTGCTGCCTGCAGCTTGGACTGATAAAAATCCAAACTTGGTTAAAACACTCGACCTGCGACCACATTTACTCTCTTCAATATATAGCTCTCCTTGACGCAGAGATATTAATGCCATATGCCCCAGCTGTATTAACTCTTCCTGGTAAACTTTCATTAGGTCTTCGCTGTTGTTCGACAAGTTGTTCTTCTCTTCGTATCTTCTTAAAACGCAGAGTACAATTTCAATGTATAATTGAGTCCTGCTTGTCGGAAAAGAACCCTTGAAATCCTCACAAATAACACAGAGTAAAGCTGTGTTTAGAGGATTTGACATCATTTCACGTAAATCTCTAGATCCTGACCGAGGTGAAAGTTGTTCTAGGAGTTTCCGAGCCAAAGGTCTGTTGTGTTTAAAGTACTTGAGGATGAAACTTTTAGCATCTTGCCTGGTAAATCCCACAATTTCCCACAGGGTATCACAGAACCGCCTAAATTTCATTCCAGCTTCATGTCTAGATGTAAAAACGATGCGACATTTAGAGAATTCTCTACTTTCAGCAACGTTTTGGTACATGGCTAGTCTACTTGGGTCCGCTTCATCCAAACCATCAAGTACTAACAAAACTTTGGACTGATTTTCACGAATGAATTTGAAAAAGTTTTCTTTGGATTCTTTGTCAATGTCTTCAGGGAGAATTTGTTCATCTATAGCCTCCCAGATGTTAGACTTGATATCATGGCATCTAAGCAGTAGCAGCAATTCAATTTCTGGAAAAGACTCGTCCCATTCTTCCTGTCTATTTGCCCAGTCATACGCCAGCTTTTGACAGTAAGTTGTCTTTCCCATACCAGGATCTCCTTCAATCAAAACAGTCCGTGGCTTCTGACATCCTTCATGCGCTTTGAAGATAGCTGTCATGTTGGTGATTTCTTTAGCCAATTTTCCTCTTGTTTTTTCTTTGTTAACAATCCTGAGCCTGGTGAAAATCTCATCCAGATGAAAGCTGAAATCTTCACACCAAGGAACTGGCAGAACACTTCCTTCACGGATTTTGTAGAGCTGGCGGATCCTTTCTATCACATTGGATGGATCAGACATGTCTAAGAAAAAGAAAAATACAAAAGGTTAAACGTTCTTTTTTGAAGCAAGATAGAAAATACTAAATTAAGGTCTGGATAGTAGCAGACATAAAGATATTTTAAGAAACAGGACGACACTTTTTAAATACATGTTTCGACAGAAACTTCTGTCATCTTCAGTTTAAATCAGTACAAAGTACAGAGTTGAATATATAGTGTGAAACAAAATGCTAATTAACTATGAGAACAAAAAAAGACATGGCAATGTAAAAGATTACAAAGAAAGTTTTAAATTAACATGAAAGAGTTGATGATTAAGTGTAGGTTTTTCCCATAAGATATGAATGGCTTCTTTAATCTTGAGTTGGAAGGTGGTGGACGCGTGATCTAAGATGCTGAAACAGTCATTAGGGCATAAAGTGCGGCAATGTTCAGAATTTTGTAAATGTTTAAAAATGTGCGAGTTCCTATCACTGGAAATGTGCTCACCTACGCGCGTGGAAAAATGTCGGGTGGTTTCGCCGACATAGCAGGCACTACAACCTGCACACAAAAACTTATATACCACACCCGTACGGAGCCCACGAGGGATAGGATCTTTCACACTAAACAAGTTACCGATTTTAAATGATGAGAAAACTAGCTTAATATCAATGTTGTTACAATAGCGTTTAGCAAAGTGGCGAACTTTTTTCTGTGTGATACTAGAGAAAGGACCAATGTAAGGTAATTTGAAGTAAAAGGTACGTGTAGTGTCAGAGACGGAAGCCGGGGGATTACAATCTTGGCGAGTAAGTGTGAGTAGTGATTAATAATGTTTTGAACCAGAGGAACTGGAAATAAATTCTTCTGAAGGATTTTAGTGAGTTTCGTGATGTCCTCGTGAAAACCCAACCAAGTGTTATTGATCTTGTAGGCTCTGTCAACAAGGGTGCGAACGAGACCCAATTTATAGGAATGTGATGTAAAACTAAAGTAATAAGTCAAAAGGCCCGTGAAGGTTTTCTTACGGTAAACACTAGTGACAGGAAAATGAGTCTCATTGTTGATCAAAACATCTAAGAAAGGAATCTTGTGGTCTATTTCTTTTTCCATAGTGAATCTAATGTTAGGGTGTCTAGAGTTGATATAGTTGAAAAGTAGTAGTGCTTCATGCTCCGAATGAAACAGAAAAAATGTGTCATCGACATACCGTCGGTAAAACAATATCTCAGAGTCCTGGAAATTTTCTAACCATGATTTTTCGTGATGGCCCATAAATAAATTAGAAAGAACCGGAACGAGGGGGGAGCCCATAGCTACACCATCTATCTGGTCGTAGAAGGGACCCTTCAATAAAAAGTGGGTCTGAGCGGTGGCTATGGAAAAAAGGCTCACCGCACTTTATGCTCTAATGACTGTTTCAGCATCTTAGATCACGCGTCCACCACCTTCCAACTCAAGATTAAAGAACCCATTCATATCTTATGGGAAAAACCTACACTTAATCATCAACTCTTTCATGTTAATTTAAAACTTTCTTTGTAATCTTTTACATTGCCATGTCTTCTTTTGTTCTTATAGGTAATTAGCATTTTGTTTCACACTATATATTCAACTCTGTACTTTGTACTGATTTAAACTGAAGATGACAGAAGTTTCTGTCGAAACATGTATTTAAAAAGTGTCGTCCTGTTTCACTAAATTAAGGCCTTTTAAGCTGATACGCAAATTTTTACAGGGAAACAATATCAAGAATGTTAATAACATCGCATTACTCGGTATCTTTTTTAAGAACTTGGGAAGAAACGGTTTTGCACAAAATAGCCTCACTGTCATACATGTATGTAAGCGTACAGGTATTGAGTTCAACAATTCTTCAATTTCTTGTGACTGTGTCTAGCGCGTGTTACTCTTACGCGCGCTAAAACAATGGTTTTCTAATTTGTTTCATGCGCGCGCTTTCCGCGCGTACGTACGCATACAAATTTTTGTATCGCGTGGCTAAAATCACCTACTGAAGAAGGGCCAAGCCCGAAACGTTTAGGTCATTGTACCAAATTTGACACTTTTTAACGATTTTCAGCCTTATATACGACTATTCGACAGTGTCACGCATCGCATGAGTTTTTTGCTCAATCCTATTGAGTTCAACAGCCTAGACTTTCAACAACTTTCACCACCACTGCACTTACTGATGATCATGTTGTCTAAAAAGCAACATTATACATTGGCATAACAAGCTTTCCAATTGTTTTACAAGAGACCATTTGCAATTTCCGAACGTTTCAAAATCGAAACGGAAAATGCAAATGAATTGTTGTGAAAAGAGACGGTTATATAGATTGAAATGCAATGTTCTTTTTCGGTTTCGTATTTATTTTCAAGAAATCCCTCTCCTTAAATAATTACACGATTGACTAGATCCATTCGCTCGTTCAAGATTCCAATAGCAACCTCGAGTAGTAAGAGACGTCTGCAACTACTAAAACTATCTAAGAGGTTGGTAAGGAGGTGTGTCCAAAAAGAAAGTTGATTTTAACAAATTGTCAAAGTTAAATGACACAAAGACATCTTCAAGATGCTACATCTACTCATCTCGTGATGTTTTGCTTACGTTAGTGTTCTACTCATTAGCTTCGGGCAACTTGTACATGTTGTATGAAAAAGCAGTCCTTGTGTCGCACGATTTACTACTGACAAATGAAATAAAGTTTTCACATGATTATTCTGTAACCGAGGGTCTATCTAACCCGTGTCACAACTCAAACTCACCCTCATCTCCAGAAGTCTCAATTGTATTTTCCAGCTCATTCATTTTGTCTTTGATGCGGTCCTCGTTCTTTATCCACTGCTTCAGGAGCTCCTTGTAATGTTCCTCGGTGACAGAGTCCACTTTCTGATTCATGATTTTGTCCATGGCATCACCACAGCCAGCTCCTCCTAATCTCACCAGCACTTCCCGGATGTTCTCCCAGTAGTGAATATATTCTGCATCACTAACACAGGCTTCGTCCGCATGGCTAAACACGGTATTCATAAAACACCTCACACGGGCAATTTCAGCCTCCCGACTGGTATCTGCTGGAAGGGGATGTGCGTCCCAGCCAGCTGTTGGAGGAGTCAACTCACAAACTGTCCTCAGTAGCACCATCAGGAGAGTGGAGTCGAATTCTTGAGATGACACAGAGGAAGCAAGCTTAGGATACAGTTGACCCCAATGCTTTGAAGTGAGGATTTTTTGCTTTTGGAGCGATTTCAGTGTGGCATGAACTCTATAACCTTTCAAATGCTTGGAAAGGTTTTGTGGTGAAATTATCCGGTCAAACGTCTCTTTCAAGACTCCTGTGCCCACGATGACCAGAAGCTGACACAGCCGACCATAATTGGATTCTTCTTGGGTGGAAGTCAATTTCGGAGCAGTACCTATAACAGTTCACATTAAGGCATTTGATGAGTTCTTCCCGGAATACAATCTACATTCCTTAAATGTTATTTTAGGTTCTGGTATCATGGTCCTGAAAGGCTGATAATACTTTAAGCCTTCCCGTTTCTGGCGTCATGTAAAAGATACACCAATAATACTACAAGGTTTTACAATCGTCTGGTGTGATCAACTAAGGGTTCTCAGGGTACTCATGGAACGAAAAGGTGACTGTGGTTTCGACAACAAGGAAGTGCCTTGTTTAGGTTGTCAAAGTGTCCGTCACAAACAACGGTACTGTTCACAATTACCCTCACACCCACGATCAAACTAGACGAGACGCTGATACTCCTGGAATCAAACAATTTACAATGTGTTTTTTTTTAATGTCTGCTCGAAACAGATCTCAAACCTATTATTGTACAGCTATAACCGTCAAAAAGTCAAAAAGAGCTTGGTAGACATTTGAATGTTGCCATTTCATTTTGTACCAAAAACATTTGACATCATTTGCATCTGATTCTGTTTATTAACCAATCACATATTCTTTTACTTTTCAGCTTTCAGCAAATGTTTTGCATCATCACTATCTTGCCAGCAAAAAGAGAATGCTTGACGGCCTAAACTGACCTGTTTCGAGCTGTGTTAAATGACTTAGTGGTATAGACAGAGCATTCACCATGAAAATTATGTGTTCCTTGTTTTAAGGAAGCCTCTTAATTGTAATATAATATATTTCTAAAGGATTAATGGTGATGACCTAATACATAACAGGTGTGATCTGAATTTCCAAGTCAGAAAAAACCCCTAGAGGCTCAGGCCTTTGCCCCTTCGGTTTATAGGGGTGCCCGCTTACTCTACCATGAGAACCCTTCTACTTCATAACTTAATGAAACCCCTGTATTCCTTGTTTTAAGGAAGCCTTTTAATTGTAATACAATATTTTCAAAGGATTAATGGTGATCACCTAATACATGTCAGGTGGGATCTGAGATTCTGAGTCAACAAAATTAGCCACAATTAGGATCCGGCTCCACACAAATAGCAAACTAACTGAGAGTAACACGTAAATTACCTTAAATTCATGGGAAAATATCTAAGTTAAAGTAGTTTTACTCGCTAATCAAATCCTAATGTGTTTACCTTGTCTGGGTTGCAGACTAACATAGTGTCTCTCATGGATGTGTCCCAGCACAAGCGGGCTGGTGTTGCCAACAAGATGATCTGGATTGATGATTATGTCACAGTTTAGACTGCTGATTACACGAATAGGCGTTCTGTAGCTGTTTGCTGCGGCACGGAGAATCAAGTGATCGCCCCATGTGCCATCCTTTTCCATGCTTCTCAAGTAATCCGTCCAAGATGGGTATTCATGGACAAAGTTGAACAGATCTGTTCCATCGGGCTTTGAGCGAGAAAAGAATTTGAAGTTAATTGAATGGACTAAACGTAGCTGACAATATATGTCAATCGTCCAGGCTTATACTATAAGAGACGTTTTCAAGTTCTTGGCAATAATTCTGTTTTTACATGGAATGGTTATTCAAAAACTAACTTGGTTATTGAGAGGTCTATGAAATTATGTCAACAAATAGTTTACTAAGGTAACATCCCTTGATTGGGCCAGGGACACAAAGCTCCTACTCAGACTAAAGCTTTTGCTGGTTATTTGGCCCGGTAATAACTATGATTACCTACTAGAGGAAAGAATATGGGATTGAAATTTCATTATCATAAATTACTCGAAGAGATTTCAGAGCTCTGTTTTCCCAGTCTTGTACAAAGCACACCTTCATTCACATCAGAAGCTCCCTGTGGACCATTAACTTACCAGTTTAGGGGAGTTCCCAAGGCATTCCACTAACGTTTTCCGCAGTTCTGTTTCTGAAATTTGGATTCCTTTCACACTTTGCAGCTGCTCTGACAGTGCGTAGAACATGCAATTTCCAGATCCTGGGTTGTCACAAATGCTGAATCCCTTGTCTGAAGCAATCTTTTGTAAATCTTCCAACAGGCCAGTTTTCTTGTGGAACTTAACTGGATCACAATGCATTCGTTGCAGATCGTGAAAAATGCTCTTAGCTGGAAGCAAAAGCAATATCTGCAGTTATAACTAATTCTAATTGGGTAGCTAAGCAATAGATCATGCATTCCTCTTCTTTACATAATTTGTATTTCTACACAGATGGTCAAAAATTGAACTAAAAGTGAAAATCGGAAATTATACGACATTGCAAAAAACTTTAGATGACCACACAACTGTTCAAGCTTAAAACCATATTTGATGTCATGTTTAGATT
Organism: Micromussa lordhowensis; assembly: GCA_964020085.1. Taxonomy (NCBI): domain Eukaryota; kingdom Metazoa; phylum Cnidaria; class Anthozoa; order Scleractinia; family Lobophylliidae; genus Micromussa; species Micromussa lordhowensis. Next base: position 13,067,075 of record OZ026606.1, read on the forward strand.
AGAGTCCATCCATTTCGCTAGTACAACAGTTTAATTAGCTCAGTTTAGAACATTTCGCATGTACACGGAATGATAGAAAAGCGAAATGAAACGAAATACAACAAACATGGCCTGACTAGTGCCAGGTCCCTAACCAGAGTACACTAGTGCCAGGCAGGCCTGACTAATATTTAACAACTATTCACCAAAGTGGAGGTGCCTAGCGGTGGGTATATACTGAGCCGCGAAGCGTCGAGGTAAATATCCACCGCTAGCCACCGACACTGAGGTGAATAGTTGTTTTAGTTTATACTAAAACACTGAGATAATAAACACCAAAAACAAATTTATTTGGATGATTTCTTCACTCTTCATGGATGCAAACTGGACACCATTTTCTCTCGAGTGGCTTGGAGGTGAATAGCACAGGATATCCAGAGTATGACGAGCCAATCAGCGCGCGCCATCAATGCTATCCACTGTTTTAGTATATACTAAAATGCTCTATATACTAATATCCCCCTGTATTACTTGTTTTAAGGAAGCCTTTTAATTGTAATATAATAATATTTTTAAAGGATCAATTGTGATCACCTAATACATGTCAGGTGGGATCTGAGATTCTGAGTCAACAAAATTAGCCACAATTAGGAGCCGGCTCAACACACATAGTAAACTAATTGAGAGTGACACGTAAATTACCTTAAATTCATGGGAAAATGTCTTAGTTAAAGTAGCTTTACTCGCTTATCAAATCCTAATGTGTTTACCTTGTCTGGGTTGCAGACTAACATAGTGTCTCTCATGGATGTGTCCCAGCACAAGCGGGCTGGTGTTGCCAACAAGATGATCTGGATTGATGATTATGTCACAGTTTAGACTGCTGATTACACGAATAGGCGTTTTGTAGCTGTTTGCTGCGGCACGGAGAATCAAGTGATCGCCCCATGTGCCATCCTTTTCCATGCTTCTCAAGTAATCCGTCCAAGATGGGTATTCATGGACAAAGTTGAACAGATCTGTTCCATCGGGCTTTGAGCGAGAAAAGAATTTGAAGTTAATTGAATGGACTAAACGTAGCTGACAATATATGTCAATCCTCCAGGCTTATACTATAAGAGACGTTTTCAAGTTCTTGGCAATAATTCTGTTTTTACATGGAATGGTTTGAGAGGTCTATGAAATTATGTCAACAAATAGTTTACTAAGGTAACATCCCTTGATTGGGCTAGGGACACAAAGCTCCTACTCAGACTAAAGCTTTTGCTGGTTATTTGGCCCGGTAATAACTATGACTACCTACTAGAGGAAAGACTATGGGATTGAAATTTCATTATCATAAATTACTCAAAGAGATTTCAGAGCTCTATTTTCCCAGTCTTGTACAAAGCACACCTTCATTCACATCAGAAGCTCCCTGTGGACCATTAACTTACCAGTTTAGGGGAGTTCCCAAGGCATTCCACTAACGTTTTCCGCAGTTCTGTTTCTGAAATTTGGATTCCTTTCACACTTTGCAGCTGCTCTGACAGTGCGTAGAACATGCAATTTCCAGATCCTTGGTTGTCACAAATGCTGAATCCCTTGTCTGAAGCAATCTTTTGTAAATCTTCCAACAGGCCAGTTTTCTTGTGGAACTTAACTGGATCACAATGCATTCGTTGCAGATCGTGAAAAATGCTGTTAGCTGGAAGCAAAAGCAATATCTGCAGTTATAACTAATTCTAATTGGGTAGCTAAGCAATAGATCATGCATTGCTCTTCTTTACATAATTTGTATTTCTACACAGATGGTCAAAAATTGAACTAAAAGTGAAAATCGGAAATTATACGACATTGCAAAAAACTTTAGATGACCACACAACTGTTCAAGCTTAAAACCATATTTGATGTCATGTTTAGATTAGAGTCCATCCATTTCGCTAGTACAACAGTTTAATTAGTTCAGTTTAGAACATTTCGCATGTACACGGAATGATAGAAAAGCGAAATGAAACAAAATACAACAAACATGGCCTGACTAGTGCCAGGTCCCTAACCAGAGTACACTAGTGCCAGGCAGGCCTGACTAATATTTAACAACTATTCACCAAAGTGGAGGTGCCTAGCGGTGGGTATATACTGAGCCGCGAAGCGTCGAGGTAAATATCCACCGCTAGCCACCGACACTGAGGTGAATAGTTGTTTTAGTTTATACTAAAACACTGAGATAATAAACACCAAAAACAAATTTATTTGGATGATTTCTTCACTCTTCATGGATGCAAACTGGACACCATTTTCTCTCGAGTGGCTCGGAGGTGAATAGCACAGGATATCCAGAGTATGACGAGCCAATCAGCGCGCGCCATCAATGCTATCCACTGTTTTAGTATATACTAAAATGCTCTATATAATAATATCCCCCTGTATTACTTGTTTTAAGGAAGCCTTTTAATTGTAATATAATAATATTTTTAAAGGATCAATTGTGATCACCTAATACATGTCAGGTGGGATCTGAGATTCTGAGTCAACAAAATTAGCCACAATTAGGAGCCGGCTCAACACACATAGTAAACTAATTGAGAGTGACACGTAAATTACCTTAAATTCATGGGAAAATGTCTTAGTTAAAGTAGCTTTACTCGCTTATCAAATCCTAATGTGTTTACCTTGTCTGGGTTGCAGACTAACATAGTGTCTCTCATGGATGTGTCCCAGCACAAGCGGGCTGGTGTTGCCAACAAGATGATCTGGATTGATGATTATGTCACAGTTTAGACTGCTGATTACACGAATAGGCGTTTTGTAGCTGTTTGCTGCGGCACGGAGAATCAAGTGATCGCCCCATGTGCCATCCTTTTCCATGCTTCTCAAGTAATCCATCCAAGATGGATATCCATGGACAAAGTTGAACAGATCTGTTCCATCGGGCTTTGAGCGAGAAAAGAATTTGAAGTTAATTGAATGGACTAAACGTAGCTGACAATATATGTCAATCGTCCAGGCTTATACTATAAGAGACGTTTTCAAGTTCTTGGCAATAATTCTGTTTTTACATGGAATGGTTTGAGAGGTCTATGAAATTATGTCAACAAATAGTTTACTAAGGTAACATCCCTTGATTGGGCCAGGGACACAAAGCTCCTACTCAGACTAAAGCTTTTGCTGGTTATTTGGCCCGGTAATAACTATGACTACCTACTAGAGGAAAGACTATGGGATTGAAATTTCATTATCATAAATTACTCGAAGATATTTCAGAGCTCTATTTTCCCAGCCTTGTACAAAGCACACCTTCATTCACATCAGAAGCTCCCTGTGGACCATTAACTTACCAGTTTAGGGGAGTTCCCAAGGCATTCCACTAACGTTTTCCGCAGTTCTGTGTCTGAAATTTGGATTCCTTTCACACTTTGCAGCTGCTCTGACAGTGCGTAGAACATGCAATTTCCAGATCCTGGGTTGTCACAAATGCTGAATCCCTTGTCTGAAGCAATCTTTTCTAAATCTTCCAACAGGCCAGTTTTCTTGTGGAACTTATCTGGATCACAATGCATTCGTTGCAGATTGTGAAAAATGCTCTTAGCTGGAAGCAAAAGCAATATCTGCAGTTATTACTAATTCTAATTGGGTAGCTACATTTGTAAGCAATAGATCATGCGTTCCTCTTCTTTACATAATTTGTATTTCTACACAGATGGTCAAAAATTGAACTAAAAGTGAAAATCGGAAATTATACGAAATTGCAAAAAACTTTAGATGACCATGACTGCAGATGGTCAAAAATTGAACTAAAAGTGAAAATCGGAAATTATACGAAATTGCAAAAAACTTTAGATGACCACATGACTGTTCAAGCTTAAAACCATATTTGATGTCATGTTTAGATTAGAGTCCATCCATTTTGCTAGTAAAACAGTTTAATTTGTTCAGTTTAGAACATTTCGCATGTACACGGAATGATAGAAAAGCGAAATGAAACGAAATACAACAAACATGGCCTGACTAGTGCAAGGTCCCTAACCAGAGTACACTAGCTCCAGGCAGGCCTGACTAATATTTAATAACTATTCACCGAAGTGGAGGTGGCTAGCGGTGCATATTTACCAAGCCCCGAAGCGTCAAGGTAAATATCTACCGCTAGCCACCGACACTGAGGTGAATAGTTGTTTTAGTTTATACTAAAACACTGAGATAATAAACACCAAAAACAAATTAATTTGGATGATTTCTTCACTTTTCATGGATGCAAACTGGACACCATTTTCTCTCGAGTTGCTCGGAGGTAAATAGCACAGGATATCCAGAGTTTGACGAGCCAATCAGCGCGTGCCATCAATGCTATCCACTGTTTTAGTATATACTAATATGTTCTATCTCCCACCAAGTTTCTAGTAACAATGTATACATGGGGGCAGTAAAGACTGATGTAATAAAAAAACGAATCAAGTGTCAATGAGTTTGTTAAATTGTTCAGAGTTCCAGAAGGCCCTTTTTGTTGTGGTCCACGAGTCTTTGCAAGGCTAAGGGGGGCGTCTTTTTTCGGGGCTTGGTTGTGGGAGGGGTCTTAGGGGATGCAGCTGGGTTGGTGTGTTCTGTAAACCTCTCTGCAGCCAGGCAATATGGGTATGAAGTCCTTGATTGGTAGTCTAAATACGCACTGTGCTGGAGACGGTTTTGTGTTGGGGTCAGGGGTGTTTCAATATTGGAGTATGGTGCGCTGTGGGGAGTCTGTGTCGAGAGTGCCATGGGCATCGGTGTTGTCGGTAATTAGCCATTTCACGTTCTTCACACCAACGTCTGCGCAGAGGTTGAAGTGCGGGGTGAAGGGGGCATGACTATGCAGTCCTTGTAAAGGATAACACCATCAACGGTGTAGAGGTGTTCCTGGAACTGGTGGTAAACTTGGAGGGCCTGTGGGAGCTCAAGTTGGAATTTGGGGAAGCCAGACTTGATAAAAGAGATCAGCTGGATCATGTCCTTGTCACATGTGGTTGCAGGTTGGACTCTGTCCCATGTGATGGCCATGGTATGTGGTGTTGAGGAAGCCAAGGACGCCAGATGATCATCAAGGTGGGAGCTTGGTGGAGGGTGTGCATGGCAAATGCCAGTCATGAAAGAGGGGTTGGGAGAGGGTGGGTCAGCCGGAATGCCTGTGCATGCCACATCATCAGGTAGAATCATCACATCCGCTGGGCCAGTGGGGTGGCGAGAGATCATCAGCAACTTTATGTCGCATTCCAGGAATGTCAATCATGCAGAACGTAGGGTTTTCTCTTTAAGGTTGTTGAGGTGAGCATTGGAAATTTCATCAAGGGAACGATCACCAAATATCTTGAGTAAATATGTTGAGGGCCTTCGCCACTGCAAGAGCCTCTCCCACTACTGAGGTGTATTTTGCTTCAGCGGCATGGGTGAAACAGCCTCCAATGAGGGTTATCTTCCAACCTGTGTGACAACACAATGATTCATTGGATGGACATTGGCAGTCTTTTTGGAAGAGCCAGTACCATATGCCATCTTTGGCCAGTCGGTGGCCAGGCAGGTTGAGTTGGATTTATTAAAGATGTGCACACCCTCTTCAATATCTCTAATGATGGTAGCTTTGGATTCCTGAAAGAGCTTGTTGAGCTCATTGTTCCAAGGGTGTGCCCGGCTTAGAAACTACCGGAATGGCAACATGTGCTTGGTGGCAGCAAAGGCATACGAGACTTGATTGATGAGGCCAAACCAGGATCTACCATCGGTAATGTTTGTTGGGGTTGGGAAATCGAAGATGGCATCCAAGGTACTTCTTGCATGGTGAAACATTTTGAGGGGTAATTTCAAATCCTGCAAAGTAAACAGTGTCAACTCCAAAGGCGAACTTGTCCGGGTTAAGGACGATGATGTGCTGGCCGCATAGATCTAGTCAATTTACTGTTTGATGGAATCTTGCAGTGAGGTTATCTGACCAAAGGAGGTGCATCATCAATGCACTCTGTTTTGTTGGGGACATGAGAGACAATCTCATGAAAACGTCACAAATAGCCATTACCAGATGCTATGTAGCCTTGCAGTGCAGTTTTGTACCAATATCTCCCACAAGGGGAGATGAAGGTGGTAAGGTGGCAGTCATCTGGGTGCAGGGGGACACTGTGGTATCCATTCCAGCAGTCAAAGACTGTCTTGTTTGTGTTGCTGGGCAAGAAGCGTGCTTGGTGGAAAGGGCTCTGTGTGTGGTGGGTTTCACGTGTGGCATGCCAGTTGAGTGCCTGAAAATCCACCGTGCAGCGGTGTTGACCATTCTTTTTGGCACAGATGACCATGCGGTGACACCTTGTGACAGGCTCTCCTACTGGGACTGGTTCGAGGCCAGCCTTTACACTGCAGTGGGGTCAACCATAAGCTTTGTTGCAGCACCCTTCGTCAATGGTAGTGGTTGGTGCTTACGTCAGCACGCTGGTGACGTACACAATTTGCCAGGTTCCAGGGGCTGTCCAGATTTAGAGCAGCCAGAGAACTGTAAGATGACTGCCCCCAGGATTTTGATGCCATAGTTGCTGGCTGCATGTATACGCATGGTGACTGGGATCAGATCATCCTCAAATAAGCCAAGGCGACGGATTAGCATCATACTTACCAAGCAGCTCTGACAGCAGGTGTCAGCCATTGCAGTGATGTTGGTCATTACTGGCTTGGATTTGACCACTTTGAATTTCAAGGATGCATAATCATTTGGGTGGACCGTGGCAGTGAGGGTGAAAAAGGGCTGAGTTTGGGATAGCTGTTAAACCTAGCAGTCACTGAGGTGGTGGTAAAGAACTGCATGGTGGCACCTTCAACCTCACTGGTGGCACTTTTTGGGGGCTCATCGTGCTGGGATGGCGCTCTTCCTTTGCCGCGACAGATGGCCTCATAATGGTTAGCCCATTTGAAGTGTGCACATGTTGTGCAATAGGCAGGACACACACTCTTTCTAACCCTGGATGGGGCATTCTTGCCATAGCCTTGCTTGCCATAATAATTACACGAGCCAGTTTTCCATCGATCCTTGATTTCATCCTGCTTAGTGCGGCGGTATAGACTGCGGGCAGCGTCTAATTTCTGTGATTGTTGGAGATGCCATACTGACCGTTTCCTGGCCTCTTCTGCTTCAACAAATTGTAACACCGCCTCAAGGGACATGCCTTGGTTTTTGTCTCCAAGTAGGTCTAGCTTGATTTTGCTGTCGGCGAGGCCACGTATCAACAAGAACGTTCCTAGTGTAGTTTACTTCGCCATTGCAGCCGGGTACGTAGTGGAGAATGTGCAAACACCAGCCTGACTGCGCAAAAGGGCGTAAAAACTACGTATTAGCTTGTCTCAGTCCTGGCACATCTGGTGGAGTTGTACTCGAGCTACCATGGTGTTCTCTTTTCTGACGGCAAGTTTATGAATGGCGGCTATCACCTCGGCGATGGGTTTGTCAACCAGCAAACCGCCGGCGCTGCAAGTAAGGTCCTTTTGTAATTGTTCGGTGCAGCACTCGAGCAGCCGCATTACTCGGTCGTTCCCAGTGACTTTGGTCGCTTCTACATAATCATTCTAGCGTGAGAGAAAGTAGGGCCATCCTTCACTTAACTCTGTGGCAGAGACTGATGGGCGTCGGACCTTTTCTACTTCTAGGATGTGGTGCAGCAGCAACTGCAGTGTGAGTGCCGCTCGAATGGACCAAGATTAGAACAGCGGCGAGGGCATCCTCACCGTCAGCCGTTTTGTACTCACAATCAGGAAATGGGCATCTATGATTTGGCATTGTTGTTGTACAGGAGTGGGTCTGGGAAAGCTGAGCTTTTCTATCATAGATAAGAATCCATCCATTTTGCTAGTACAACAGTTTAATTAGTTCAGCTCAGAACAGTTCACTTGTACACGGAATGATAGAAAAGCGAAATAAAACGAAATACAAATGTGGCCAGACTAGTTCCAGGTCCCTAAATTAAGTACACTAGTGCTAGGCAGTGCCTGACTGATTATGCTCTAATATTGAATTCCTCTTCACGTTTCCCTTTTCTGGTCAGAGCTGTTAATTTGCCACAAATGTATAATGAGGGTACAGCACAAATGTAATAAAAATCACAATTGCAATAAAAGAACAAGGGCCACAAACGCAATCAGGTAATAAGAGACAGGCACAAAATTATTACACTGCAGGTGACATGAATGGTATTTGTAGGAACAAATAAATAACAAAGTTTGAAAAGTTAGCGATGTTAATTACATACATTCATTCTATTCTTTTATTCCCGAATTCGTTTTGTTAGTTCTTAGCTAATTTTCATCATTTAATGACTATCAGAAAGTAAGCTTGATATAAGAGGTTTATCAGATTTGAATTTGCTTTATTAGTGTTCAGAGCTGCAGGTACCTGTCTGTTCTCCAGTCATCATCTGAGTAACCTGGGTAGTAGATGAAACAGACAATCCTTCTTCTCCCTGACTTGATCTCTGACGATCTACAGAACATGAGAAAATATGCACAGTTTTGGTTATCTCACATTGTTTATTCATGTATGACCAGAAAGTATCCATAAATCCAATGAGAATTTGCACTACATGTTGTACCTGATATTTTCTGTTATTTTTTTGGCCAGGATATGTTCTACATACACCACATCCCAAGCAGGACTCGATATGTTATGGGGAAAAGCAAAAAAATCTGAAAGTTTAAGGCAGCTCAAGACTGATAAACTAAAAATACAGTTCAACATGCACATATTTTTTAAAAATTAAATGCCAGTATACTTCTCAAGCTTTTCACTCCAAAAACAACTCAGGGATAACAAATTTAGCTATAAATCTACAAAGTTCTGCTGCAAAGTTACCACCAAAATGCATACCCTGGTTAACGATGTTTACCATCTTCTTAACAAGATCTTCACGTTGTTTGGCCCAGCTGTATTTCTTCTTATAGGAAGAACGTAACAGTTCAGCCTCTTGGAGTCTTGTTTGTCTATCTTTATTCCAGACTTTCTTGATGGCTTCAGCCCATATCAGAGGATCCTCGGAATCAATCACACATGCTGAACCAAATGGTACTTTACATAGGGCTTCTCCAAATCCTGAGTTCTTGCTTACAAGTACAGGGAGACCAGCTGATAATGCCTCTAGACCTGTCAAGCCAAATCCTTCTGTTCTGGAAGGCATCAGTACTAGATCTACTTCGCAGAATAATCGTTTCAAATCCTCTCTACTTTGTAGGAAGCTTCTCACTGTCAGGCGGTGAGCAGGAAGACCACACTCAAGCAGACGCTTTGCTATGTCCTCATGCTTTCCTTCAGGGGCACCAACAAAAACAAGATGAGTATCATTCAATTTAGCGACTGCTTTGCCAGCAACATCAAAACCTTTTAATCGAAAATCTTCAGCATCTCCACGGCCAAACACTAAAATGCGGCATCGTTCTCTCTCTTCAGCAGCATGTTCAATGTTCCCAAATTCATCAAAGACACCAGGGGTGATGTCAAGAATGGTTTCATCTTTCTTACACCAGCGAAGGTATCCGCGAAAAACCTCGCACAACTTTGGCCCAACTCCTACAACGAAGTCAGCCTTTTCACAAAGTTCCACTTCTACTTTGTGCTTCTTCTCGCCCGTTGAAATCGGATTTTGGTAGGACTTGTACATCCCCAGTTCTTCTGGGTCTGTGTGGACAACTTGAATCCACTTACATTTGCGAGACTCCCTTATTACCTGTGCTTGGCGACCAAGCTTCACCCCATGACCAACGATGACATCAATTTGCAAATGATCTGGCGGAAAGCTAAGCCATTCTAGTTCATCGTACCCAGTCAGTCTTGTTGCCTCGACAATTTCAATGTGGTGACTAAGGGCTGTTCTCTTGTCCTCTTCGCTGCATTGTGGAACAAAGAACGAGATTTCCACCTCAGGACATTTAGCCAACTCTATGGCTAATTCTCTGCTTAAGGTGGAGAGTCCACCTTTAGTTGATCCCCATTCTGATGCTAGTATTGTTACTCCTAATTTGCAAGGGGAAGGATGTAGCTTGCCATGTTCTTGAGATTTCTGTGGACAAGAGATCATGGTCACATGCCCGGAGATCACACTCCTACGAGGAAATAAGAAACAGACTTATAAAAATCATAAAGGTGTCGACGTTATAAACTTTGCCCATTTTAGCCTTAGCATCTGATTGGTTCAGCCACTTAGCATTAAGGATGTTTGCACCCATTGTTACTGTGCATCCTTTCAGCGTACGAAAGCCATGTCGCATCATCACACAACCTCATACAGTACATCAAGCCCACACTAACAAAGAAATATAAGCAAGTATAGGGTTTGGCACTGGGTGTGCTAACTTTGCCTGAAATTTACTCTCTTTGATGCTCGGTAACCCCCATTTTCTTTTCGCACATCAATTCCTTTCCCGCTTTTATCCATGTTAACAAAAAACAGGAAACATCTATTCGAGAAAAGTCACAAATACTTCACTCTTTCTGTTCTAGTATGAGCGATGTTTTCTTCGAATGTGGACAGGAAAGGCTAAGATTTGTTCTTTTTCTGGGCCGGGATTATACCTCAAGGAATGGCATCAGCACCAAAAGATTACATACTGTAATGATTTGATTCAGTGCCCTCCTTCCAATAAGCGCCCCCTTCGTATGTGTTTATTAATAAGTGACCCTATTCTAATAAGTGCCCACATTCTTATAGTATAATATTATGCTAGAGTATTTTCATTGGAGATGCACCTGCTGGAATGCCGCATTACAAAAACAGTGGTCATGCTTCGTCTGTGTTTCTTAACTATAGTGCCCTCCCTTGAGCCCGAGTTGGATATGAAGTGATAAAACAACCAACGAGCGCGTAGCACAAGTTGGTTATAATCACTTCATATCCAACTAGACGCTCTAAGAGCGTTTACTCGGGCCTTGAGACAAATATGCATATTGGACGCTAAATATAAAAACAAATAAATGAATCACAATATTTTAGCACGACTGTATTATTCATCAGTATATCCATTAGTGGCTTCGTCTGGTACCCTCCTAATCCAGTCGCAAGTTGTGAGTTTCAATCAGTTTGGTTCAAGAATCAAGCACAGCTGTCTACACATTTATGGAGAACTTGATTGCAAAGGATTTTCCAGGTCTTTTTACAACTTATGGCGATTACATTGTACATGCTAGTAGAAATTGTACGAAGTTCATTTACTGGTCGCAGCGATCCGAGTGAATTGCTGGAATTGTGCAGCTGCACATCTTTGCCAACCAAAACAAATCATGAAAAAGATAAAAAAAACAGCCCAACGACAAGGCGTCAAATTACACTGAACAGAATTCGCATAAACTTGCAAGTTGCGCGTTTTTCGCAGATAACTTCCGAGAATTTGCGACCCTTAACTAGTTTATAAAGAAATATTCAAGCTACATATTTTAATTGAATTAAGGCAGGTGTATCTTTAAAAACAAACTAATTTATAAGGGAAGATGAGACATTCTGTTTTGCTATTTATTTTGGTTTCGTACTTGTCTAGTCCATGTCACGCAACATGATTTAACAGTGAACACAGTTTCCTCGAAGTATTAGTGACTGCTAAGACTGCTAAGTATTTTTTAACTACTAGTGAAAGAAATTGAATTGGCTAACCTATCGTCAATGCAGATTTTGCTTAGGACTTCAAGAACATTGGTTTGTCATTAATCCCGCACAATTCCCCGCACAATCGAAGCCGTTCTAATTTTCCCGGGCAATTTGCCTCCAAAATCATACAATGATATCTTTCTTTTTTTTCCACCTTACTAGAAAGCCAACTAACTTGAAGGTACGATATTTCATTCAAGTTACCGAAGGTCTTATATTTCCAAATTTGGAGATCGACATATTTTGCTCGGTGAAAGAAAGAAGTCGCATGTTTTAATATTAAAGCTACGAGTCCAACAACGTTTTCGTATTTAGCTCGTTTCATTGCAATATGATTTGTTTTACTGTAATGTTCAAATAATAACAGCAGTAGCTACATACCGTCGTTGACTCCCTATTTTTTGGTCAGAATTGTCGTAGTTTGGACTCCTTCTGCGATCGGCTCAGTTGTTATATCACGAGAAAGTTTCAAGCGTAAACTTTGCTTACCTGGCTGTCTTTCAAGCACTATAATTCGTGGACTGACCCCTTCCGAAAATGATCGACATCTTTGTATGTGACATCTAAGTATAAGGCCGGCGATTCTTGCCAAAAAAAGTCTCCGCAATACTCACAAAGAGAGAGGTCTTGTCCCCAGTTTCCATGGTCCACGCATGGAATACCTGGGACCATGACCCCCCTTTTGGCGAGGAAAACGGTGGCATTTTATGACTCGGACCCCCTGCGGGGCCCGAGTAACAAGGGCAAATGGAATAATTGTTTTAGTAAATTCTCAAACTGGGTTTTGCTGCTGATTTTTATTTCGGCCATTATAGAGGGCTGAAGTTGAAAACTTCGTGCAGAAAATTTTTAAACTTGGCGCACTATTTTCCACATGACGTAAAACGGGGTCGCACTTACGCTTTTGGTGTTTACATTGGACATAAAATCTGTCATCGCTTGCTTACTACAAATGCGACCCTTTTGTCGCAATCAGATTTTGTTTTTCTTCTGTCGCAACGTCAATCACATGTGAAATACTTGTGGAAACTGGATTTCGAAATTCTGCAACGACAACACGTGTGCACTGCTCGGTTTTCTCTACAAACGTTTAATCTGGTCCTTATGGCGAATTTCAACCCACACCAATTCGCACTATTCACCTGATTATTTTCAGTATGGGGATAGTTTGTTGTCACCATTTGGCTCGCAGATTTTTCTCAACACTTGCAGCCTTCGACCATGCAGCCGTCTTTTGACCGGGCTTTCGAATATCGCCAGCCAAAACAGCCATCAACAGTCCCTTTAGTTGCCTCAGGAGAAGCAAAAACGTGCAACCAAATGGAGAGATGGAGTTTCGCGTGTGAAATATTAAGAGCTGAGAGTCTGGTTTCAAATATCATTTATGTTGCGCATGTGTGACCTCCATGACTCCTGTGGTGTAAATGTCTCGACATATATCTGGGACGACTTATGACACAAAATAAAAAAAGGCCACAGTGGGACCCCTCCATTATAATGTGCTACTTCAAATTTGATGTCAAAGAAACAATGGTTGTGATTAAACAACAGATGATGGTTTCATCAGTGGAATATCAAATTAGAAAAGTTCATTGATAGCACGTATACTGTCAAACCAACAAGTTAATTTCCGGTGATGTAATTAGTGTTGCCCAATTTGTTATTTTTGAAGATAAGGTGTTAATTTCACAGTGAAACAATGAGAATCCTGTTTGCTATTAACTTTGTTTATAGGTTTACGTACTTTGTTGATGAACTTTAAACAAGAAGTTCAAGTTTCAAATTTTCATCCGCAGAGATGCAAGTTGATTTTCTAGTAATTAAGTTTGTTGAAAGGGTTAACAGTTCTATCAAGTCAGTTGATAAAACCAAATTATAAGATTTGATGACCTTTGCGTGACGGCTCTAGTTTCGGTAAACTCGCAAATTTAATAAAACATTTGTCTTTAAAATTCATGCTAAACATCTCAGTTTCATTTTTACAGGTAATGTTTTAACATAAAGGCCTTTTTTAAACACATACTTGTATTACATCAAGTATTCTAAGCTGGAAGCACACATATCAGCTAACATCTGTAACATTTGCACTCGCTTGTCGGTTTATTCGTGGTTTATTGTAAACAAACTCCATGCGACTGGCAATAATTACTATCTCCGCTCTGATGAAGAAAAATAGCCACCATTTTGCTGTTCCTTAGTTCTGGCTTACTCTTACAGGTTTCTGATGACGAAGCTCAGGCAGAGAACCGAAATAACATAGCTGAAGTTGAGCTTCGTCAACGTAGTTGTATGTTGCTGACGACAGGCGATCTGTTGTTGAAATAATTATCTTCATGTGAATGGCTGAAGTTTTGTGAACAGATACACACTGTCCCATAAAACTCGACTGAAGTCTGCATCATGACTGCGTTCTACGAACGCAATGAGTTCCCTCGTCAGCGTAAATTTATGCAGTACTGGATAAACCACAATGCAACCATGAAAACTAAAACAGTACAACCCGTACCGAAGATTCAACCAGTGCAACACGAGCCACCGGGTCTGTGTCTGTTGGCTTGTGCGAGGAAAACTATGATCACCTGAAAAAAATTACTCGAACTGCGCCTTGTGCCAATAGAACTAAACTCGTGATACAATCACCTCAAATGCTACAATAGTTCGACGTAGATACATAAATAAATCAGGCGATACCATAGTGTGGCTATACACTTTGTGTAAGCCACACAAAAATTTATAACGTTTTTATTTTTTCATTTCGGACACTTGTCAATCCAATCTATGGTCTCCTCTATTTCTTTTGCTATTATTTATAGCATACTTCAGAAAATACCTTTCAGATGGTATATCACATGTATATCACTCAGGGCTTAAAGGGCCAATGTTCTAACATGAGTGGTGTTCTCTGATTGGCTACGCTACTCACAGAATAGTGAGTAGCAGCAGCACAACAGTTGTCATTTTGTTTCTTTTGTGATGTACATTTCTGGTGCCAAGTTTGAAGAACACTGCTCCAACATTTCCAGAGCTATTCTTTATTCAGTATTTTACTATTTTAGGTGCAAACCCCATGATGTCACTTTCCCAATTTACATAATACAAAAATGTCAGTATCTCTAAAATGAAAAAAGAAATTCCAAAAAGAAAAATGCCATTCTTCTTTATTTTAAAAAACCTTTCAAATAAGCAGCAATTATTTTTCATTTCATAGGCACTTTAAATGGTTTAGCGGTTCAAACTCCCCAACAAGACCCAACTATCACCGTTGTGCCAGCAGATAAAGGGAAGGCTGTAGTTGTTATGGATACGGTTGAGTACCACGAGAAGGTCCGTACTCTATTGAGCGATGAAGACACCTACACTAAGATCACAGACAAACACAGGAATCCAGCATCACAGGTTGAAAAGGACCTTAACAAATTATTAACAGAAATTAAGTCATGTCCTCCCGCTCATGACCAGAATGTCAAGCAAATGGTTCCAGAGATGCATCACCGTCTTCACAGCAGATGCTACCCCGGCTTCCGATCCACAAGCCTGGTACACCACTATGCCCAATAACCAGCTGGATCAACGCACCAACCTACAATGTATCCCAACATTTGGTTTCCATCTTATCCTCGCTGCTGGAGGAGAAATACTCGTTAAATAAAAGCGTTGTGTTTGCCCAGCACGTTAGAGACCAACCAATTACAGAAGATGAGACCATGGTATTGTTCGATGTTGTTGCATTGTTTACGTCCATTCCAGTAGACCTTGCTTTGCAGGTCGACCATGAAAAATTACAACAGGACGTTACGTGGACGACAGCCATGTGTGCCTTAAAAAAGATTACGTGCAAGAGTTTCATGATCATCTGAATTCCGTTAACCCTAACATACAGTACCGCTCAAAAGTAAGTTACCACCCTCTCGCGAGACGAGAATCTCGTCTCGCGAGACGAGACTCTCGTCTCGCGAGACGAGAATCTTGTCTCGCGAGACGAGACTCTCGTCTCACGAGACGAGAGTCTCGTCTCGCGAGAGCCTAAAAAAACTGTAAGTTCAACTGCTTGAATTTCTCGCGAGACTTTAATAGCCTATTGTAACTTCGCACACTCGAACGTTTGCCGAACTCTGTCGTTTGTTTGTCACGTTCATTTGAGACTGACTCTTAAACTTTTCAAATCTACTTGGCTCAAAAATCGTAGCCAAGAATATGCTGCAAAGCTTTCTATTTTACAGCTGTAAAAGCCTATTGCAATGCGAACTTGCGCGCTCGAACGAAGCGTTTGCCGAACTCTGTTGATCGTTGAGTTATCACGTTCGTTTGAGATTTGACTATTAAACTTTTCAAATCTACTTCGCTCGAAAATCGTAGCCAAGAATATGCCGTCGTTTATGGGCTTAAGAGTGCTCAAATCTGTACGATGAAAGTTTGCCGATCGATCGTAGCGTCCTCTTTTGCCAATTATATAAAGTGAAAGTCGTGGATATTGAAGCTATTGACTTCACTTTTAGCGGTCATTTAGAAATGTTTGTAAACCAGGAAGAAAGCAGTGATGAAAACATTTAACAGTTTCATGTTCGAAAACAAATACGTACAGACAGTTCTTGGCTTTTGTGTCATTCGCATTTTTCAAGATCCGCAAAATTGAACATCATTTAGAACAGATTTACACTGTAGATCGATGATCGACGGGCATTATTACATTTGAAAGAAATTAGGAAGCGTGCATTTTACAGTATTACAGTAACCGGGTAAGTAACGCCGAGTCGAGCCCAGAATATTTTTCTCGCAGCAGGGAGAAGGAGAAAAATATCCCCGCCAAATCATAGATCTCGGCCAAGATAAGACGCATCGAAGAAAAATTGTTCAACAAACCCCAGTTTTAAGCGTTAAGATCCCAAGATTGCATCTAAGATAAATAAAAGTTAAACGCTGATAAAAGTATAGTTTAATTCATATGGGGGGAAACTGGCAATTGAGCATTCGCAAAAAGGTAAAAAAATAACCCATATTGAGATCTATTTGAGCCTTGTCACGTTGGCGCCAAGATCATACATTTATGTCAAAAATTTGCATAAGTTAACATGACGTTTGAGCGTTCAAATAAACACCAGGGTGAACCCGAAATAAACGTAACATTAACGAAAAATTTCCAAAAATAAAGGATTCAATGGATACAATTGAAGGAAAGGATAAGTGTTAGTACATTTCAGTTCTCCAACTCAGCTGTGAAGTAGACGCTAGTCTCTATTGAAACCAACAACATTCAACGCTACATTCAACGCGGTTTTGTCTGTGCTTAAATTTCTTTCGTGTAAAAGAAGTTTTGTGAATTAAATTTACTTTTGATACGACATGAAATAATCAATTTTCTGTAGTATTGGTATTCCAAGAGGCTAACGTAGTAGCGAGAAAATTCCGAACAAAGTGTAAATATTTTTGTAATTCACGTGGGTGAAAAGTTCTGTGTATCGGCACGCCTCGGATTCTTTGTCTGAAGTGTTTCCAAGATCCTGGTCGAAAAAATGATAACTCCGGGACACAAATTATTCAGTCAAATGGTAAAATACTCTTTCCTTGAGCAAAAAATGGTTTATTAAAGTTTCAATTGTGTGCCGCTCATGTTAAGTTATTTTTTTCATCAAAGAAAAGTTCCGTGTTTCGGCGCGGGTTGGGAAGTCGCTTGCTTGGACCGTGTTTACTTTGTTTTTGCTCCTTGAAGATGGGACTGTAGAAGCGTCTATTCCCGGTTCTCTTCGACAAAACACAGTGAATTTTTTATTCAACGGCAAAATACTTCCGTGACGTGTAATAAATATACAATCGGTTTTGTTAATTTCAGCTAGTCTGAAGGTATACGCGCGTATACTTTATACGGGTTTTCATAAAGAGAGGCCTTTTTCTCGTCTTTTCGTTTGTAATCACAACATTTAAGTTCAAGTTTAATTCATCTAGAATGAAAACAATGAGTTCCAGTTCAATGGACTTGCAGAGGCACGAAATTCAAATTCGATCTCGATGCAGTGAGGAATAACTCGGAGTAATCGGAGAAAGATTGAAACTTTACCAAGCGCTTTCCATAACGGATCAGCTTCTTCAATTCTGGCAATAGTACCGATCTTGCGAAACAAGTTTCGTTTCAGTTCATTCGCGCGGACGTAATATGGCAATTAAACATGCTAAAAAACATTTCACCGACTGATGCGATGCAATGTTCCAATAATTCGCTAACGTCTTCGCGTTCGTTTCTTCATACATTTAACTTCAGTTCTTCATAACTCCAGTCCATTAAAGTTTTTGGTTTGCAATGACAGTGTTGAAACTAGCGAAGCAAGTTTCAATTCAAGGCCTCTTCACGCCCTATTAGCAGGAATTTCACGAAGCATACATGTACATCGCGGCAAACCCGTCGCGAGAAATAAATCGTTTTCTTGCAAGCCAATTGCTTGAAATGTATTCCAAAATATACGCTTCAGTGGTTCTCGCGAGACGAGAGTCTCGTCTCGCGAGTCGAGACTCTCGTCTCGCGAGACGAGTCTCTCGTCTCGCGAGACGAGACTCTCGTCTCGCGAGACAAGAGACGAGAGGTGGTAACTTACTTTTGAGCGGTACTGTACAGTCCACCAAGGAGGTTGAGAAAGATAACAGGCTCTCCTTCTTAGACACAACAACAACCATAGTACGTGGTCGGATACAGGTCAGTGTGTACAGAAAACCAACACACACGGATAGGTACCTCGATAACAACTCCCACCACCCATCACAGCACAAGAGGTCAGTCATTAATACACTCCTTCAAAGGGCCCAAGAAATTCCATCAACAAAGGAGATACGGTCATCAAAGTGCTAAGGGATAACAACTACCCTCTGCGTTTTATCCAGAGTTGCAAGTCTCACCACAATTCTCTCCGTCGCAATTCACATACCAACAACACTTCAAGCGCTAGCGCACCGTCAACTTTTGTTGTTTTTCCGTATGTCAATGGCGTCTCTGAGAGAATTTTGCGAGTATTATGTAACAACGGCGTTAAAGTGGGTTACAAACCTTTTAATGTTTTGCGCACGTGTTTCCCGAGGCCAAAGGACAACCCTTCTCCCTTGCAGTGCAGAGGTGTTATTTACAAGGTTGGCTGCGTTGATTGCAACTTTGCGTACTATGGACAAATGGACAGAGCCTTGAAACAAGGTTTAAAGAACATAAAAGAGCAGTTCGGGTTGGAGACAACAATTCCAAAGTTGCGTGACACACGAACCAACTTGGCCATAGTATAGACTTCAACCATGCGACAATCGTAGACAAGGCTCGTAATTTTCACAAGAGACTTTTTCTCGAGGCCTGGTACTCGCAGAGAGATAACAACACGGGAAACGATCATATTGACATCCCGGATGTTTACAAATCCCTCGCATAATCACGCGCAGCGGCCATTCGTTATGTGTTTTGCTGGCGTAGCACGCGAAGAATTGTGAACCATTCGAAAGCCGTCACTCAGTTGGCTTTTTAAAGAAACTGATGAAAGCCGAAGTTGTTTGGTCGAAACACCTTTGAAGTTTTATTAACATTGTTTCCAACGTTAACATGAGTCAGTGTCAAGCACAAATTTTAATTCTGATGTCCATCCCTGACTGCAATTTTAGTATTTTCAGTTTAATATTCGTATCTCTCTTCACTCAATAAAGTAAAGTGCCACTGAAACAAAATTTTCGTATCTGAGAGTTTTGCATAATAATAAAGTTTGAACCTTACTTGGAAACACTACCATTTCTTTTTCCGCATACAGTAAGTGAAAACTGCTTTTTCAGCCATTCGAAGTTGGCTGGTTGAGCCCAAAATTGGCAGCCATCTTGGCACAGCCAAAACTGCCTTGTGACACCACTGTTTGAATTACTCTTGTGCTGTGCTGAAAATTTAGAGTTATTATGGGAGTAGAGACTAGTGTTCTAAGTCCCAAAAAACCATCTTTGGGACATCTCAGAGCTGTAAAGCTGTAAAGCAGTGCACGTGTGAGTTTTTCCAAAAGCTGAAATTACACGAGCTGCTTCGGCGAGAAAACATGAAAAAATTCGCGCAGAAAAATTGCCGGAAGATGTTTCTTGAAGCCATTTTTTCCCATTTGAGAAAACCTTTTTAAGAGTTTCCGTACAAAATTTTTGTCACTGCTTTACATGATATCATTGGCCTACAAAATTTCTCATTGTCTTTCTGCCAATCATTATCCAGAATTAAGATGTCTAATTTGCACTGGTGTTACACTTTTACTGCACTGCTCTCAGCCAATCAGAATCAAGTAATTTTTTCATGTGTATTATTAAACAATATATACACTCATAAAATAAAAAATACATTCAAATACTAGAGAAAAAGGCATTTGAAAAAACATTCCGGAGTACTTTTTCAAGAATTGTAACAGCAGCAATTCAAGAAACGTTCTTTTTTATGGAGAGAGCGAACTAAGGCTAAACTAGGTGGCTAAGTTTCCTCGTTTTCAGGAAAAGAGAGAAAGTGTGACAGTCACAGTTGGCAGTGAAATGTGATACATGCAAATTAGTTCACATTTTGGAAGGGAGTCTAGACCTGGAGCCTAAACAAGTGTCGTTCTTACGAATTACTTTGAACTTGGAAACTATTAAATAAAGATCACAGACATACAGTACCGCTCAGAACTAAATGAACCCAAAGCAGCACTAATAATGGTTAACAATGCAAAGGGTTAAACACGCGCATGCATTTTGCTGTGTTAGACTGCATTTTGAATTTGCATTATAGCGCATTAAAGTAAATGCATTAGACAAGTATGGTTGGTTATTGTTCGCCTGTGTTCGTTGCTTCTGTTACTTTGTGAAAGAAAGTTAATGGCCTTTTCTAAAGAAAACATTCGGTATGAATATGATGTGTTTTCAAAGAGCAGACAAGTTCTAATTCTTTGGTTCCGGCTGAATATTCTGGCAGCTACATACATGTACATACATACATACCATTTTGTTTTGGGTGTTCTGTTTATCCAACTTAAGAATAAAATGGTTTGTGTTTCGAAAAATCAGCTTATAAATATAACAGGACTTTCAAACGGGGCTGTGACAACAGACAACAGCACCGGGAAAATTTCTATATTCTTATGATCGTTATGAGTCTAGCCACCTGGCAGCCGGGAATTGTTTTCAAAAACCTACATACCCAGCTGCCTGAAATAATTATAGAATTTCAACACAAAAAACTAATTCATACATTGTACCTTCTTAAAATAATAGACCTTTATTTAGAAATATGCAATTTCAAGTATTATTTTGGCTTTGCATTTGAGGAAATTTTCGAGCTTTAATTCAGTCATTCACGAAAACATGTTCTGCGGTTTATTATAAGAAAAAGCGCTTTTAAACTATGTGGCTGAATAAGACATTTTTTGGCCGACACGAGAAAAGACAATTGATGAGACCAGCAAATGTTTTCTTCTCTCGTTCCAGCTGTTATCAACGTCTATGATATTATCATTACATACACAATTTGTTTTCATTCATTCCATCACTAATAAGCTATTTCATCCTTTTGAACCATACATTGTACAAGTCATTCACATTTGAGGCATCCAAGCGATCAAGAAGTTTTTGCGATGCTTGAAGAGGGCAATAGCTAATTAGGCCACAAAATGTAAGAAAGCTCTTAAACAATGTGGCTGGATGAAATATTTTTTTGCCGACATGAGAAAAGACAATTGACGAGACTGACAAATGTTTACTTCTCTCATTCTAGCAGTAATCAACCTCCATGACATTAGCAAAAACATGTTCTGCAGTTTATTATAAGAAAAAGCGCTTTTAAACAATGTGGCTGAATGAAAAAATAATGTTGCTATAGTTGTAGCTATTTTGGTTAATTTTCTACAAATTTTCAAAGTCCGTAAAATTAGCCCTTTCCTTGTCCATGACCGAGCAATAGCAAAGAATGGGGCGAGTTGACCTGTGATGTCATCGAAGGACTAACAATGTTTTGCTTCTAAGAAGAATGTATGCAAAAATGCCACAGTGTAATTCAAAATCCTTGCAGGATGCAAGGAAGATGTGTTTTTGGAGGGATTCGCAGTACAGCATGCTTAGGAGAGAGCAAGCCTCTTCATTCAATACCTATATCCCAATGACACTCGTCCAGAAGCGAAGAAACCGAAAGCATTGTGTAGATTTGTGCGAAGTCAGACATTGAGCAATTCGTCGATATTGGGTTTGACGCTACTGTAAAAACCTAGGATTTTCATGGCCTGTACATTATTCCCTTGCTTCTAATGCAAAGCTCGATATTGTCAAGGCCGATATGACACAAATGGTTGAGATAAGCTGGGAGCCATCTGACTATTCAATTCAAAGTAGACCCAGCTGCAGACAAAAATAATGGGAACTATTGTAGGTGAGATAATAATTATTACACAGCAAATTATACCCATCAAGTTTTCTTTGTCCTTGGAATGGGTAGCTTTCTAAACTAATAATCAACAGCACATACATCCTACAACAAGGCAATTGAGATTAGTGAGGTGTTGAACTGTAGAACTAGCTATGTATTTGTGGATTTCATATACAACCACACGCACGAGGTCAACAATTGGCGCATCAGTTTCTCATCTGCATACACGATTGTTTTGTTCTTTGAGCAACGAAATATATCTCAGTTACAAACATTAAACAAATCAAACATTGATAATATCATATGAGGAAAGTAAAACAAACCATTTAGATTCGACTTTACCGATGGAGATTGTAGCGCTGAAAGGAAGCTAAAGGAAACCAGAGAGGACAATGAGCTTCTATTTTGACCAAAATGCAACACTCAGGTTATTAGCATACATGTATGTATAAAAGACTTTTAAAACAAAAAAAAAAACAGTGAAAGAGAAATGTATTCACTTAACTGTTACCGTACTGAACCTTCTTTTTTCAAGATCTGGTAGAAGGATTTTTCATTACTAGTACGAAAAATGCAAATTTGTGTAACTCGCAATGTTTATGTTCGCACACACTAATAATATTGACTTTGTATTTACACGGTCGGTCGGCAATAACGAAGCGAAATGACAAATTTTTCCATGTTTTTGAATAATTAGCGAAATAATATGCTCTCCTCATTATGAACTATCAAGGGTTTGGTAAGAATACTTAAAAAAGTGTTGTATGTAGATCAGTAGATCAGCCAAATGGGCCAGCAAATTATTGTTTGTGACTGGCAGCGTGGTGGGCTTGACTGGCGACACGCACTTTGCAATCAAAAAAAAAATTTATATGTGCCTATCCAAATCGTAGCTAGACTTTGAATTGTGTCGCTAGATGATGTTGCTTACTAGCATCATAAAATGATCCCTTCTGACTGCAATTGAGAACTCGACTTGAAGCTTGTGTACTATAAATAACTTTGTGATTGTGCTGATTGATGTGCTTACGGCTGATTGATGTGCTTACGGCTTTTTTGAAGTTACAGAGGATATATTCAAACCTTGTTAATACACCTTAAAATAAACGTGAGATTCCAAATTTCAGATCTAGGCTGAAAATAAGCGACAGTATATTGTGTTTAGGCTTCAGGTCTTGATATAAAAGATGCCACTCTCCTCGTCTCAAAGTCTCCAATAATGTACTCAAGATGTTCGAAAGGTGTAAGCTGCTCTAACTGGCCACATTCATTTTGGTGAATCTACATGTAAACTCTTTGGCTCTCTCTCTCTCTCTCTAATGTCTAAAATGCAAATTTTCTGTCAAGGCTGGACAGAAATTATGAGGTAGAACATTAGTGGGGAGCTACAATATGAAGATTAAACTCAAATAAATCAAGTGAAGATATGAGAGAATTTATCATGCTTTCTGCCTGTATACAACCAGTGACATCAGAAGGTCCTTAAACTCGGTTCCAGAGCCTCAACACAGTTTTTCACAGTCCACCAATTTTTCTGGGAGTACCTCAGCCCCTGGAGTTTTCTCCACATGAATGTCAGCTGGGAACATTCTAACCTGTGTGACAGACTGTTTTCAGAAACCCTTCCAACTGAATTGAAATTCCCTTATCACAAACCCTTGCTCGAAAATATGCAAACAACTGCAACTCACAAATATCTTACTCTATATCAAAGGTCAGATCAAAATACTGGAAATGAAAATATGTTATTTACCCTATGCAGTGTTATGCTTGAATTACACTTGGTTTTGTTGTTTGATATTAGATGCGAGATGGTCCAAGGAGAAATAATATATTTGGGGTAAATGGTCTTAGGTATTCAGCTGATCACTTTCATCCCTTTCCATCTCTATGGTGCAATTGCACAATACTATGACAGGAGACAAACAAATCAAAGGCCTTTTGTTATCAATTTGTCTAGCAGACAGATTAGATGAAATGAATTAATTAGAATACATTATTTTCTGCTAGATTTTAAATTAAGCAGTGTGAAATTGTTCTACTTATTTTCTGATCCCAAGAGACTAGGAGTCTCTTGCTAATTCTTAAGAACCTCCATATAACCAACTTGACTTTGTGTTTTCAAGTTTATATATCACAATTTTTTTTTCCCTCTGGAATGTGTTCCCTCTGGAATGTTAAATATCATTTACATAAATCAGTTGCAATCATGTTTTCACCACTCTAAGAACTGTAATCATTTCCTCCCGAAATATCACTCGTTTTAATAACTATTACTGTAGGATAGTCATTCAGAATAGAAGCGTATCACCTCATTATTGCGTACTTTCCATCCTTGAAGTATCAGATGCCTTGAACTATCAGGCTCAAAACGATTGCTAATTAAATACAGTATTTAGGACTTGCAACGATGAAATCGTGCAAGCCACTGGCATTAGAAAAAACATCAAGGGCTGGAGAATGAACGCTAAAAAAAGGTTTCTCTTCGGTCAAACAGGCTGATTTATAGATTTTGCTGATTTCGATGCCAGACGAATAAATGATCAACGATCACTGAGTCGGAAACGGGTAACAAACTGTAGCAAGCTTTCCATACCTTGCCAGTCTGCTTGCGGCAATTGAATATTTGAAGATGTTAGATGCAATATCCAGAACTATCAGAGGCTGTCCTAAAATTGAGCTCCACTCAAAAGATTCGAAAAGATTGTATTCCAAATCAGCATCTGAGAGCTATCTTTTTCAGATGGTTTCGAAACAATCCTGGCTTCCAAACGAAAGTCAAACATAACCACTGCAATGCACACTGTATGTTGCCCAGTACAGAGCTCTCAAGCCTCCTGCATTGAGCGGGAGACTCAAACAAATGCCGTCCAGATGAGATAAGCGAGGAATCTGAAATTTTGAAGTTTACCACTATGTTTTACAAAGGACCCCATTAAGCCATAAAACTGCTGAACTAAGCTATCAATATCCAGGTCAATTATTTTTAAACAGATATTAAAAACAAACCTGCATTCACCGAGACCCAAAGAGGAGAAGACAGCAAGTTGAAGGGTGCAAGCACTACATTGACATGAGGAAGTTGGAAAGCTCCGTCTTCATCGTCACCAACCTGAAGGGAAGAGGGGAGGATCCTTGTGACGTGCCTGCAGGGAATCATGGTAGTTGTCAGTTAAACCCCTGCGCTATGATTGGCTACTCGAACGGTCAAGATGCGATGTATGGCTATGTATGGGTTATTGACCAAGTGTGAGGTCAAGATGGCTGGATATTGGCCGAGTTCTTTTTTTGCGTGTTTATGGACCGAGACGGAGTCGAGGTCCATAAACACGCAAAACAAAGAACGAGGCCAATATCAAGCCATCTTGACCGAACAAGCTTGGTCAATAAAGGATTTATTATATGGCATTTGGGGAATTTTTTCTTGCGGGACAAGGCGGGTAGTCCCGAGCGGGCAAGATGGCTCCATCCTGCCCGCTCGGGTAGCCAATCACAGTGCAGGATTTGATTCATCTTGCCCGCTCGCGGAGTTGGCCATATAATAAGTATGGGTTATTGACCAAGTGTACATGTGACATCGTGATTCAGGGCCCGCGGAGCGGATTTTCAAGTGGGGGGGCTAAGGCGAACGCGCAAGCGTTAGCCAACTAGGGGGATCCGGGGGCTACCCTGGGTTCCAGAGGATATTTTTTTCTGATCGATATTTCGCGGCGAAGCTGCGTTAACGAGGCGCAAAGCGCCGAGGAGAAAAAAATAACCTCTGGTCACAGGAGCACGCAATCTCATTTCCATGCGAGAATCAGTTCAGAAATTGAACTGGGTCACCGATTGGATACTCCCATGTCCGCAGGGAATTAACAATATAACAATGGCCCTGATTGGCTACATCGAACAACGGACATGGGAGTATCCAATCGGTGACCCAGTTCAATTTCTGAACTGATTCTCGCATGGAAATGAGATTGCGTACTCCTGTGACCAGAGATTATTTTTTTCTGCGCCTCGTTAACGCAGCTTCGCCGCGAAATATCGATCAGAAAAAAATATCCTCTGGAAC
The DNA here is from genome assembly GCA_964020085.1 of Micromussa lordhowensis. NCBI lineage: Eukaryota > Metazoa > Cnidaria > Anthozoa > Scleractinia > Lobophylliidae > Micromussa > Micromussa lordhowensis. Next base: position 13,093,098 of record OZ026606.1, read on the forward strand.
CCAGGGTATCCGGGGGCATGCTCCCCGGGAAAATTTGAAATATTATTCTTCTGAAATGGCTAGAAATGCATCCAAAAAACGCTAACATTAAGTTAATTTTTAATTGTTTTCAATGAAAAACATAGAAAAAAAAACGTATTACAACCTCATATTTTAACAAAATATCATGAAATAGATGTATTGGCTAACTTCTAAGCTAAATGCGAAATTTGGAGCGTTTCTGACAAAGTTAAATTTTGAGTAAAACACCTTCCGCCCTTTTTCCACCGAAGTCTTCAATTACAAAGACACGAAGAAGGTTTTTGAAAGAAGAACAAAAACAGAACAAAAAAAAGAAAGATTTCACCGACCTCGAATTGAACCATCGAGTGTCACGACAAAACAAATTCGAATCATCTCCGTTCGGCGCGTTATCCACTTGAGCTAACGAAACAGAGGTGAGAAGTGATTGCGTTATAGTGACTTCATGCTTTGGCGAAACAAAAGGTTTCTTTTGTTTTTCGTTTAACAATAGATCTCCAAAAGATACCGCTTGGAAAACTGAGGGTTGTTTGCATACGTAATATCTTGACAACGAAGAGCAACCCAGCGAAAACAAATTCAGAGCAATGTTTCTCAGGTAAAACGAAACCCATATGCCAAAATTCAGGCCCTTTCGCGAACATTTTTTTTTTCAGCCAAATAGTCACTTAGCACCGTTTTGCACTCACCCCTTCAATTATTATATGGCAAATTATACCCATCAAGTTTTCTTTGTCCTCGGAATGGGTAGCTTTCTAAACTAATAATCAACGGCACATACATCCTGCAACAAGGCAATTGAGATTAGTGAGGCTTTGAACTGTAGAACTAGCTATGTATTTGTGGATTTCATATACAACCACATGCATGAGGTCAACAATTGGCGCATCAGTTTCTCATCTGCATACACGATTGTTTTGTTCTTTGAGCAACGAAATATATCTCAGTTACAAACATTAAACAAATCAAACATTGATAATAATATTATATGAGGAAAGTAAAACAAACCATTTAGATTCGATTTACCGATGGAGATTGTAGCGCTGAAAGGAAGCTAAAGGAAACCAGAGAGGACAATGAGCTTCTATTTTGACCAAAATGCAACACTCAGGTTATTAGCATACATGTATGTATAAAAGACTTTTAAAACAAAAAAAAAAACAGTGAAAGAGAAATGTATTCACTTAACTGTTACCACACTGAACCTTCTTTTTTCAAGATCTGGTAGAGGGATTTTTCATTACTAGTACGAAAAATGCAAATTTGTGTAACTCGCAATGTTTATGTTTGCACACACTAATAATATTGACTTTGTATTTACACGGTTGGTCGGCAATAACGAAGCGAAATGACAAATTTTTCCATGTTTTTGAATAATTAGCAAAATAATATGCTCTCCTCATTATGAACTATCAAGGGTTCGGTAAGAATACTTAAAAAAGTGTTGTATGTAGATCAGTAGATCAGCCAAATGGGCCAGCAAATTATCGTTTGTGACTGGCAGCGTGGTGGGCTTGACTGGCGACACGCACTTTGCAATCAAAAAAAAAATTTATATGTGCCTATCCAAATCGTAGCTAGACTTTGAATTGTGTCGCTAGATGATGTTGCTTACTAGCATCATAAAATGATCCCTTCTGACTGCAATTGAGAACTCGACTTGAAGCTTGTGTACTATAAATAACTTTGTGATTGTGCTGATTGATGTGCTTACGGCTGATTGATGTGCTTACGGCTTTTTTGAAGTTACAGAGGATATATTCAAACCTTGTTAATACACCTTAAAATAAACGTGAGATTCCAAATTTCAGATCTAGGCTGAAAATAAGCGACAGTATATTGTGTTTAGGCTTCAGGTCTTGATATAAAAGATGCCACTCTCCTCGTCTCAAAGTCTCCAATAATGTACTCAAGATGTTCGAAAGGTGTAAGCTGCTCTAACTGGCCACATTCATTTTGGTGAATCTAAACTCTTTGGCTCTCTCTCTCTCTCTCTAATGTCTAAAATGCAAATTTTCTGTCAAGGCTGGACAGAAATTATGAGGTAGAACATTAGTGGGGAGCTACAATATGAAGATTAAACTCAAATAAATCAAGTGAAGATATGAGAGAATTTATCATGCTTTCTGCCTGTATACAACCAGTGACATCAGAAGGTCCTTAAACTCGGTTCCAGAGCCTCAACACAGCTTTTCACAGTCCACCAATTTTTCTGGGAGTACCTCACCCCCTGGAGTTTTCTCCACATGAATGTCAGCTTGGAACATTCTAACCTGTGTGACAGACTGTTTTCAGAAACCCTTCCAACTGAATTGAAATTCAAAGTCTAGGTATCACAAAGAGGCAATTCAAAACCCTTGCTCAAAAATATGCAAACTGTAACTCACAAATATCTTACCCTATATCAAAGGTCAGATCAAAATACTGGAAATGAAAATATGTTCGTTACCTTATGCAGTGTTATGCTTGCATTACACTTGGTTTTGTTGTTTGATATTAGATGTGAGATGGTCCAAGGAGAAATAATATATTTGGGGTAAATGGTCTTAGGTATTCAGCTGATCACTTTCACCGCTTTCCATCTCTATGGTGCAATTGCACAATACTATGACAGGAGACAAACAAATCAAAGGCCTTTTGTTATCAATTTGTCTAGCAGACAGATTAGATGAAATGAA
>OZ026606.1:13103296-13175796 GCA_964020085.1 Micromussa lordhowensis
GACTCTATGTTACTCCATCTACTGGCTGGTTTCATTCCTGTTTGAAGCCTCTTTATCAAGGAACCGCCTGAAAAAAGCAGAAATTCCAATCTATTAATCAATTTATGTGAAATCTTAAAATAGTATACGAGTCAGCTTAATCCCAACAATTAAAGGAATACAATAGCTCAGAGTCAATGTTTCTGCTCACCACTACTTTGAAGGAAGTTAACAGTATCAATTTTCTATTTCCACTGGATGCCGGGAATGCTTATCCACCAAAGTTACCCACCCCCACCATCCAAGCATTTTCTCCAAGTTACCAATAAATGCTTCTACAAAAAGGGGCACTGTGAGAGTTAAATGTCTTGACAAATTTCAGTTTAAGTGCTCCTACACTGTAAATACTTGACGAGACTTCAAAAAACTGTACATGTTTTCTAACTCCCGACTTATAATTATTTAGTACATAGTTTCTGTATGTCTGAATGACTAGTCACAATTCTATCCTTTAAAACTCTCCTCTGGGGCTAAAATAGGCTTAATCAGGAAAAGGGGCCTGCACTCCTCTAGCCCGTGATCAGACGTAATGTTTGTTTTTGCAATACAAGAAGGAAGGCTATGATTGCCAGGTTAGCACTCCTTCCCTTCTCCCAGCAAATAATATTCATACATATTTTCACTTCGAATAGACTACCCTTGAATTTCTAAGCTTCTGCGTGACGTGACATTTACATGACGGGCGAGAGAGCTGTTATGTTGGTTTAAAAGGTGACTTGTTTCGGGGAATTCTGCTATCTGAACAGTTCTTGTATAAGAATAAAGTACTATTGTTACATTTTTGAGTTTTTCGAGAGATAAATTCACTCTTTCGTAGCAAAACTCAGTGACAGATGTTTCTGCTGGTTTCCGGCCGCCATGTTGGTGCCCATGTACATGGGCACCAGCATGGCGTCTCCATACAAAACGTTTCTTCGCATATCTTCATGAGAAACATTGCTGTGATCTGAATCTTGGCGAGAGTCTTTGCATATGTACCTTCTTTCTATTTCCAGATTCTGGACTTGATCTATTGAACGGTTTTGATTTTTTATTTTGGTCTATTTTGAATGGCGTGACACTGAAAACCAGCAATTGAATGCTTTCATTTCATATTTAGCCTGAGCAAGCTTTAAGACCGATTGGCGTACTGAACAGATCTACAGTTGCGACATTCGAATTTAAAATATAAATCCATTTTTCACAAGGCGTCGCCGTGGTCATTGCTAAAGCTCACAGATGACGTCAAAATGGGATAAGACACACTCGCCTATTTTTGCTGTCCTTACCTAATTTTGTGACTAGTCACAATTCTATCCTTTAAAACTCTCCTCTGGGGCTAAAATAGGCTTAATCAGGAAAAGGGGCCTGCACTCCTCTAGCCCGTGATCAGACGTAATGTTTGTTTTTGCAATACAAGAAGGAAGGCTATGATTGCCAGGTTAGCACTCCTTCCCTTCTCCCAGCAAAGAATGAAGTATTTGTAAGAGTGGCATAATCATCTCAAACAGAAGGACTCACTTTCTCGCTTGCTGTAGCATTGTCTCTTTTCTGGTTAACAGAATAGATTGTCTGACAGAAGGTTGCAAAGAAAATTCCACTGATGATGATGAAGGACCAGGGACATATCTGTCTAATGCTGCCGCTGCTGTTCCAGGAGAAGGGCATTCTTCTCGCTCCTCCAATGGAGCAGCTTCCTCTTGTTGCGGTTCCCACATCTCCAACTCATCTTCAGATGTCTCTTCTGTAATTGAAGGATTTCCTTGTTCTTCCTCAGTTGATAAGCTTTCAATCTCCTCATATGTATTTGATGCAGTCATTGAATCTGAAAAGCAGTGATGAATCATGATTTCAAGTTGAGAATCCACCCCAAAACATTTTATCAAAATCTTACCCAAAACATCTCAGGAGGGGGAGAGAGAGGGATAGACAAATGACACCCTCCTTCACCGCCCCTGTATCCATGATAAAATACTCAAAATTGCAATGTTGCTAAAATCCCCTCTAAACATTACCCCAGCTCCCCTTTTCCCAGTTTTGCATCATACCAACATAGACCCTTTGCATAAATGGCGTCTAGATTTGAATAACAATACCTTATACATCCTTAGCCTCGTATTGATGTTTCCTTTCACATGAATGTGAGGCTTAGGATGTATATTGCAAAGTATTGTTATTCAAATGTAGGTGCCATTTATGCAAAGGTTGTATTAGCTGAGATTCTTAGTGTCTTTCTTTGAGTTCACCAGTGGGTTGAAACAAACAACCCTTTCTGGACACTTACTTGGGTGTGCTATCTGTAAGAGTTCAGAATCCTCATGCATTAATTGATCTTCAGGAGGCGTCCACACCTACATTGTAAACAGAGAATTAAAGGGGCTTCATTAAGATTTGAGGATAACATACACTGTACAATTATTTTGATCAATGTTTTCAACCTCTCTAAGCCAGTCACAATTCGGACACTCAAAATAACTCATCAGTAATATTATAGTTTCAAGCCTTGGCTGTAAGGTTAGCACAACCTCACTAGTGTATGCCAGCACTTAGAGAATGGTCATGAAGTCCAACAACAGTCTTTGTTCTGTGTTTTAATGGAAAAATGCAAAACACAATAGCTGTTTACTTTTGACTGAGGAGTTAACCAATAGGAGAGCTTTAATAGTTGCTTTACTCTTGCATAATGTAGAGGCACAAAGCAAAGGATTGTGCATGGCTGTGGACCTTCCAACATATATCTTGTCATTTTTGTTTCCACCTTTGAAGCTTAGTGGGCATCTGCCATCAAACTAACCATATTTCAAGCAGCTTGACATGATTTTGCTTTCATCCTCTCAAGAAAGACTTGAGCAGCATCAGAAACGTAATCTCACACACATTGAGACCCCCCTGTTCACCTGTTTCCTTTTTGAGTACTTACAGATGGTACAGCAATGTTTCCTTGCAGAATGTTATCAATGGTGACTTCCAGTGAATGAGTGTGTCTGAGATCATCCATGATGATGTCCAATGGCATGTGTGGAAACATGGCTTGTACTTGATGTGCCTACAAGATGAAAATTACAGGAATGTAGTTCACAGGGACAAACATGATGATTAATACAAATGGTGATAGGTGACGTAATAATTCAGGTGACGTAATACTTTATTAAATCTTAAACTGGCATACAGTCAAACCTTTAAGGGACACCCTCAGGACCAGAAAAAGTGTTCGCGTAAGAGAGGTGACCGCTTACAGAGGTCATGGCTGGGACCATCACTATCTGTCCACATATGTGAAGTGTCTGCCTACAGGAAGTGTCCGTTAGCAGACGTTGCACTGTATTCCCAAGCTGGGCAGCAAAATATGAAGAGAGAAACAGCCCATGCCCAACATAGCAACGCTCATGTCTGTTAACAGCCCAGCCTCTAAGAACAACATAGTGAGAAGAGTACACTGGCATTTTTAATGAAATACCTCGCGACAGTCTACAACTACTGGATTTTTCTGTTGGGCTTGTAGGTTTTATCCATCCCTCGCCCAATAAACGTTTTAGGTGGCAGATGAAGCAAGGCCACAAAATGAAAAAAATTGCCTTAGAGCTAGTGAACAATGCCTCCAGCTAGTCTAAAGGGGCAACCTGGAAAACTGATTTTCTTTACACTCTGCAGTATATTCTATATCAATATAGTTTTGAAAAGGGGAAAGATGAAAAACATTACAAGAGAAGAAAGCAAAAGCATTTGCTTTTGCTTTCCAAAGATTGTTGTGAATCAAGCCATCTCCTCACCATAGCTTCAATGCGGCTTTCAGGAAGTTGACCTTCTGCTACGTTGTCAACCCTTGTGTGCATGACCTCAACAGAAAAGCTTGGAAACCAGCTTGCTATTTGAGAACCTAAAGAGGCAAAAAGAATAGACAATGAAGCTTAGCCAGGAGTAATTGAGAGAACAACAGAACCAGCCAATTTGGAATTAACACCTAAATCGGTTGGAATCATCACAAACATGAGGTACATGGAAAATAATTTAACAACAATAATATTTAATATTGATATTGCACTTTTCTCTAAGAAAACAATCAAAGCGCAACCTGCTTCAGGAACAGACAATGTACAGCTCTCTCCTCTACTGTACACTCTTTTAATTGTGTATCTTCACTTTTCTCTGTATGCTTTTGCAATATCAGTAATTTAAATATAAATCATATGATGCCAGGCAAGTGCTTATTCAGTCTTTTGGCGTGTTCATTACCAGTCTAAAAAACAGCTTCAACAGAAGAGCCTAAAGGCAACTCCTTCCACCGATCAATTAAGTTCACTTGTGAAATGTCATCAGAACACGCTGCTTTCCTTGACACCGAGGTCTTTAAAGGATCCCGTCATTCAACTCACAAAATCTTAGATTTACAAACACATTTCAAGCCTACTGAAACTTTTCAGTATACACACTTCTCATCTTGCCATCCCTTTAACTCTAAAAAGGGTTTTATCAAAGGAGAAGCGTTACGTCTTTTAAGAACCAACTCAGTCAAAGAAAACTTTGAAAAGCACAATGAGAATTCGAACAAAGACTCTGCCAAAGAGGCTATCCCTTAACACTCGTTCAAAAAACTCTGACTGAAGTTCAGTTCTGTGACCGAAAAGAGGCTCTTTGCAACAAAACAAAACAAACTATTCTGCTGTTTGTTACAACGTACAATCCAGCCGCACCGAATCTTAAAAAGATTCTCATGAAACACTGGCACATGATTCAACAACAGCCAAGGCTCAAAGAAATCTTTAATCAGCCACCGATTGTGTCTTACAGGAAGGAAAAATCTCTCAAGGACATTCTTGTCCGCGCCAAACTTCCTTCAAGAAAACAACAATCATAACAAGAACGAAGTATTTTCGCTTCAAAGGAAATTTGCATATGATCACTGTTAACGACTCTGTACGGACAATCATGCACACGCATTTTTGCCGAATTCAAAAATAGTCAAAACAACTGATCGTTTATTCTAGATCCTCAAGTTGACATTCCACTATTACGAGCGTAGAAGCTGTGGACTCGTAGCCTTTATTTAACACTTCTTAGCAGAAATTTTGTTACATGAACAAACTTGAATTGCCTTGCTTTTCTAACTGCAACATTGTGCAAACTTACCATCAAAGTGGAAAAAGTGGTTTCTTCGTATGCCACGCCCCATCATAAATGCCGCCACTCCTCTTGGTTGCCTTTCCTCCTCCTGCTCAGGCTGCAGATCACTGGCCAGGGACTGGCGGCAAGTGGGACAGGAGGTGTCATTCTCTAACCAGGACCTCAAGCAAGAGCTAAACAGCAGAGAGTCTAGGTGAGTGTTAAGGATACCATGGCAGGTTTGGTTGATTTAAAATCCTGCCATGTGGTACATGTTTATCGGACAAAATTAGTGTCCTAAGTTTGTATGTATGGTGTATCATATAATGATTTAACCTGGCAAAAGTTTGATAAAGATATAACTGAGGAGTCAGATAAACATGTACCCCAAAATTTTATGTAGATCGTCTTCAACAAAATCATAACACTTGGTTCATCTATGCCAACTCTCCCGGATACAGACTGAATCTCCCGCACTCCTGTACGGGTCAGCAATTTTCCCAGACAATTTCAAGTAAAAGTGCATAAAATACATTTTTCAGCCATATTTTGGACGATTTTGGCATTTGTTTTTGCGGGGGGTGGGGGGCATTTTTGGATATTTGATGCATTTTTGAGATTTAATTGGCTGATCTCTTCTTTGAACAACTTATTTTAGGGTCAAAAAACGGTAAAATTTGCGGTAAAATTTGCTCCTGAATTTTGAGTTTTTTAGGTTGGCATCTCTGTTAGTCTAAGATAATCATTCAAAGTCATTTCCCTAAGGCTTTTACAGCAGCTTTATATTAAGATGGTCACTGCCACATTCAATATTAGAGTACTCAGAGTAACAAAACAGTGCTAGAAACTGCTTAAAAATTACATGTACAATCACAGTTCAAAGGATTATGCAACACCATTGATAAGTAATCTTGAAAATTGACTTCATAATAAAGGTGAAGACACACAAGTCTTTGTCATACTTGTGAAAGAGATGGCCACATGTTAGTTTCCTTGCTGAACTCATAGAATCCCAGCAGATAGCACAGTCATCATTGTTCCTGATCAGTTCCTCTTCAGTTGCCAAGGGAAACCTAACAATTGAACAAAACCACTGAGTACATATGTGCAATTGAGTCACTGTTAACTGATGGTGTATTCATGATTCAGTGCAATGCATGTAAGGTATAAAAATTGCACTATTAAGATAATGTCAGGGATAGACAATGATGAAGACGTGGCTAAAAAGTTGTTCTGAAATCATGCAAGTTATGCTCTGTCTTCTTATTTTTTTATCTTTGGATAGGGGTGAGTGGGTTGGAAAGTCTGAACTTCCTATACCTTTTACTCCCAACTCCCATTCCTTCCTTAGTGAAGCAAGCCTTTTTCACCTTTTCTGTAATGCAATATAATGAAATTAATCCCCCCCCTCATTACAGTTCTCCTAGCATTTTCTCCAGGCAGGCCTTCCAGCCACCTTTACAAAGGTTCCATCCTCTCCAATACCCTTCCCCACTCTAACTACATGTACAGGTACCTCAGCTGCAATATACTGTACATAAACTCATAAACATGAGAAAATATTTTAATTTATTAATCACCTTGACTCCATGCACTTGATAATTCTGACATAGCTCCTGTGTTTGGCCAGCTTTTTCTTGATCTCATAGAAAAGATGGCGAAGCTGCATACACAGTACCAAACTAGCCATGCTTAAGAAGATATTTGACCAAAACTGTAACAGAACAGAAAAGAGAAGGTTAAATTGCATAACGTTTGCACAAGCTACTTGCTGTGATTGTACAGTGTTGGGGAAGCAGGAATGGGCGGCGGTGAGACAGTGCTTTCAATAGGACCCGACACAAGCCAGAGCTCCAGCAGGTATTCTCTTGAAAGTCGGCGGGTACATTTAACTTTTAAAAATTCTCCAGAGAGAAATTATCCTGGGCTTCTTATATTGCTCTGGTGAGTTCTGTTCCGAGGTAGCCATCTACTTTAAATCTTATTGAAAGCACTGTGAGAATGCTCAATTCCCACCAACAAGGCCTAGGTTGGATTCCAGCCCGGTATTGGAAGTGGAATTAGTTTGTTGTTGGTTCTCTCCTTGCAGGGAAGGTATTTCATTGGGTACTCAGGTTTTCCTCCCTGATAAAAATGCTAAAAACATTTTCAAATTCTAATTCTACTAGGATAGAGAACCCTTCTGAAGATCAGCTGAGGCTGATGTGGTTTCCTTCTTTAAATATTGTAATATACTTACAGAGTGTATTTAATTTAAAGGTTGTGAAAACTAACAATATTGTATGTGTAATCACTGCAGAGAAGGATTAATGGAAAACAAATAATATCTTTCTCACTTCTACATGTATATTGCTTGTCCTTTGAATGGGAAAAGTGTTTTCACATTCACCCCTAAAGCTCCAATTTATTATTTGTTTGTTAATCACCCACTCAAGATGGCAATTTAACTTGATTTTCAGCTTTCCTTTAATTCCACAAGAAAGCAACTACAATGTGCTACATGACTACCAAACATTTCAACCTGTGAATTGTCTTGTCCGGCATAGCAAACATTCCACCTATATAAAACTGGTTAACACGTAACTTTGTGAGCAAGATTCTTTTTATTAATGTTCATTTGTAATGTTATAAATTTCAAAAATGCACGAGTTCTCACAGTCTGGCTACATGTAGTTATATTGTTAGCCAAGAATTCCTCACCAGCATATGAAGGTGATGTGTAAAGTCCACAATGTACATTGCTAAATCCATCATCAAATCTGTGTTGTAACACCATGTGCTTCTTCCCTCCCACATGCTGGTATGACCAATGTCCCACAGATGAATGCCGTACCTAAACCGAACAGTCGGCTCACTTGTAGTGTATTACAACCCTGAAGTTATCAAACTACGTTTCACATAGACCGCAACACCTACAATTTTTTTGCCACCTTCAGAGTTACATTTTTGATGCTACAAATTTGTTTCAAATGAATCACATGGTACATTGAAATGCACCACGTGAGGACATTCTTTCTAAATACCATGACTTTTTCATATTACGTGATGTTCATTCACAACGTGTTTATCTTCACGAGGAAAGCTTACCACGCTTTTTGTCTCGGGCCATACATGTAGAACTGTCTGCATTCCTCTTGAAGATAAACACGTTGTGAATGAACATCATGTACGTAATAGTGAAATGTCATGACGCCACACAGAAAAAATGTACTCACATGGTGCATTTCAGTGTACCACGTGATTGGTTTGAAACAAACTCATGGCGTCAAAAATGTTACTCTAGATCTAGAGGTGGCAAAACATTTGTGGGTGTCACGGTCTCCTGGAAAGAATAGTATTTAAAGTGCACCTAACCCCAAAAACTTTTTTTCGCTAAAGCAATAAAGCTTATTTTGTGGAGTAATGTGCCGCAAAAATTTTTCGATTTGGTTAAATCTTTGATTTTCTATGGCTCGTCAAAGTACGTCAAAATGCCGCCATTTTGGTTCACGACCGAGTTTAACGGGGAATGGGTCGAGGGCCGGATGTGACGTCAAATCGAGAACACGATGATTCTGAGATTCGCATATTTACTTGTTTGTGTGGGAAAGGCCGGAGAAGTTGTTCGAAAAAAATGCTAGCCAGGTGCGCTGTATTGTCATGTAGCAACACAACAAACTTACAGGAGATACTCCGCTACATGCCATACCGTTTTATGGAGATGATCGTCCTGAAGAGAAGAAACGTACAAAGGGATGGCTCGATTTCGTGAAAGCGAAACGTGCAAAAGTGATAGCCGTGTAAGTGTTCGGTGATCTGTTCTATAAAGCATTTAATTCAAACCAGATGATCTCGCTCGATGCCTGGATTTCCAGAGAGAGGAAGGGATTTTGCTGACTCAGTGGCTTTGGAATAACCGCTTGTCCATCGATTCATGCTGCCGTTGTTGCATCTGATCTGAGAAACAACAGCAGTCAGTCGGCACAGCTGACAGATAGTTTTGTTGCCCGCTACTAATCTTAAAACTCCATTTCTGAAGCCATACAGGTTTAATTCCTGGATATTCAGTAACACACTTTAAGATAACATCAGCACCAATAGCTTCAAGAACAAGATCATTCTTCTTTGAGTCTTGACAACCTTCTAACTCACTTTAATACAATAATAACAACAATAACATTCGCTGACTGATGTTTTGAAGGGAAGCGACGCTACAATTTCCAGACTCGCACGAAAAGAACACAAGCATTGTGTCATGGGATAATCATTTTGATCTACTTTGAACGCATGAAGTTAAAATAATTTGAGAAAGTAAAGGTACTTGACTTTTATTTATACGAAAGTATGTTAATGCGAGATCGAAGAATGCGCGAAAATAGTAAATACGCGCCACGCGCTACAGTCTTACTAGTATCACTCTTTGACTTCTACATATCATTGCCTTCGGGTCTGTCCATCAGAGCTCGTTCGAGTTCTTTGTCAGCATCCACCTCATTTGGCTGTCCATTCTTCGTTGGCCAGAGAGTTGTCAGATAAATCAGCTCGGTCGTCATCGTTTAACTATTCACTTTGCGTTGTTGATAAGCTTAAGTGCGAGTCGTCATTGTCTTCAGCGATATAATAAATTTCGGAGTCTTCTGAGTCAAAGCTCATTTCAGAACCCGACGAAGTAAAAGATATTGTTGATAAAAACAGAAATCTGTCGACTGTGGAGCCCCAGCGAATAACTTATGCGGCAAAAAGGCTTCTACGCTCGCACAGAATAAAAGGCCCGACTGGGACAGCCGAAGCTTTCGTTCTCGAAGTGACGTCACGACCTTACTCTCCCCAGATTCCCCTTTGCTCGGTCGTGAACCATACGAAACTCGGTTTCAAAGGGGCACAGAAATTCGAGGATTTAACCAAATCGAAAAATTTTTGCGGCACATTACTCCACAAAATAAGCTTTATTGTTTTAGCGAAAAAAAATTTTTGGGGTTAGGTGCACTTTAACCCTTTCACTCCAAGAATCAGACAGTGGGACTGTAATGCACTCACATGTGGCACATAGGGCCACAACATCTTCTCTCCACCTCAATCTGTCCCTTGCTCTGGGCTCTGCCACAATCCATGAGTTCGAACCCAAATCCTTTCTCTTGTTACAGTTCTTCGCCACATTTTCGCCATCGCCACTTTCCATCAGGTGTCCAAGTCAGAGCAATATGAGGATTTTCGTCATGACGCAAAATTGTATGGTATGTGATTATAAAAATTAAAGATAACTGACAAGGGCTTTTATTAACACAACTTAGTGTTTCCCTTTGATCTGGTGTATGGTAATGAAATATAATTTGTGTATGAAACAATGGAAAATGCCAAATTATGCCTTACCTTGTAAGACCATGCAGTATCTTGATAAGCAATAAAATACACTGAAAAAGAGGAAAAATATTTAACAGGATAAGTGACCAATTCTAATGAAAAAAGACAACATTGCCACCAATTCTAGTAACATTTTCACATCCATACTTTATCCAAATCATTACCGGTAATCCATTTGCCCATTTTCACAATATCTGGAAGTTTGATACTTTCAAGAACTTTACAAAGTTTGACATACATGTACACTGAAACCAAAATCTGACCAAGATGTATTGTTAACCCACAGCCACTGTCAGTGATGCAATGTGAACATGTGATGATAATGTTACAGACTTGGGTGGATATCTAGAGAGTTGTCAAGTTAACATGTGATACAGTTTGTCTAAAACTGGTACAGCAATCCTGTATTAATATGTTTAAATTATTAATATTATTATTATTATTATTATTATTATTATTATTATTATTATTATTATTATTATTATCATTATTATTGATCAAAGAACATAACTTTATACCTCAGCCAACATGAATGTAAAAGTATGGATGCTGTCTGGCCAGCCCACAAAAAGACAGATGAAAAACAGTCCATTACAGCATAATACAAGCGTGATGAGTAATCCAATCACTTTGGCATGAGACCACGGAGATGTAGTTGGTGAGAAAGAGAGCTAAAAAAATATACAATTCAAAGATTAGTAAATAATACAACTTTATGGTACACTGTCAATCTCTTTCTTAAAGTAGTTGCTTTACTGGGAAGGTTAGGTGGTTTATTTAATGGTCGGTTAGTGCTTCAGACACTAGATATAGTGATTCTGAAACTTTTCAAGAACTCAGGACTTATAGCAATACAGTGTAGTTCTATAATAACAGAATGCATTGCTTATCAAGTTTACCATTAAGGCTAAGTCACACTAAATGTAACACTGGGATAATTACCCATTACAAACAATAATTCTTTTAGAGCTAACCATTTGAGTGCTATATTCAACTAGGCTAACTGGTTGTTGTAAGAGCTTTCTAGTATACAGTCGAACCTGTATATAGTGGCCACTCTCGGTACTTGAGGAACTGGCTGCTTAATACAGGATCACTAAAAATACTCAATATGGTGCTGTAGATCAGCAAATTACAGACATCTGGAAAGCATTAATGATACTAAACCACCAATTATCAGCTTACAGAAGCTTTGTACATGACTGTATGTTATTTCTTAACAGTGATGATGGATAGCATTTTAATCACTGACAATAAAATATCGCATAAAATAATACATTGTATGTGGCTCAGTTTCCATTCAAGGGTGGCCACTTAATACAGGTAAATAACAAAGGAAGACAAACGTAGGACTGTTACAGGGTGGCTATCGTCGCTTAATAGAGGTGGCCGCTAATATAGGCAACAAATAAAGCATTTGTATGGGCGAAAAATCAGGACTTTGAAAACTGACCACGTAATAGAGGGTGGCCGCTTAATACAGGGTTGTTGTTCACAGGTTTGACTGTAATTATTTTATACTCTTCAGTGGAGAGTAAAGTACATTGCCTAAGAACAGAACACAATAATTCAGCCTTCACTCATATTTGGACCTCTTGACCTCATGTACATGTACCATCAGATGATTGAATGTTAAACTAAACCTCAAAAAGGGGCTATGTCACGCAGGTAATTTTGTTTAATTTTGTTAATTATAAGCTCTAAACGTCAAATTGGCAGAGCAACAGTCTTTCATTTACAAAATCACGGCAACATAACAACTGAGAATGATTTTCCAGCTGTTTAAATGGCATTTTGATATAAACTGACATAAATTTGAAAGAGGTTGGCCGACGCTTCTCAAATTTACCCAAATGCAGTCCATTTCAATCCTCCCCAGTTTTATCCATCCTTGTCCCTTCTTAGCTTTCCTGTGTTTTGTTTGACTTCTTCTATAGTTTTGAGCCGTTATTTTTTTATTTCAGTTAATTCTATGACCATTTGATCAATGATGAAATTGCCTAAAATTACGTGACCTAGCCCCTTTAACTTTTGTCATGACCAAGTGGCTCAACAGGTTGATGCTTACAATAACTCTCAGATTTTTTTCTGTAGTGTATTTACAAGGGCTGGTTTAAAACAAGAAATAGCGAAATGAAAAAATGACACATGACAATGTGGGATAGGGTTAACCCATACAATTATTGAGAGCTAACCACATTCAAGTTGGTGATATTTATGCTAACCTAAGTGCTATTTGTAACAAGGCTAACCAGAGTGCTGTTTAGGCTAACGTGGGCTCTATTTAGACTAACCATTAAGTGAGATTTCATCATTTTTACCATTCAGTGTGGTATAAAAATGTTTTTCACTTCTTATGTTTTGTGTTCAGAAAAGTGTTTTCAAACGTTCTCTCAGATAAACCACCATTTCAATTGAGGAAAAAGGAATATTGCTGATGATCGATGTAGATAACATAAAAGGTACATGAAAATAAATTTGCAATAGGCCACGTTCAATATGTATTATTAAATTCATGGTCATTCAATTTCCTTTGTTTGTGTTGTCTAAGCCTCACTGTCAAGCCAAATTTGAATATATCGAAAATGGTCTATTGGGACATGTATCTGCCAAATGGAAAGACCAGACTACCTTTACATAAGTTCTATTTCTCCCTGGAATTTGCAAGTGGACTGAACCAAAAAACTGTATTCTGTTTACAGCTCAACCAGAATTTCCGGAAAATTGTTATAACGGAAGACAACCACAGAGTAAGTGCGCTAATCACTAAAGGTCATCAGACATGTACCCCCTATGGTCATAAACACCAGCGAGATGATTCATGTCCCACAACACTATTAATGATAGTTATGGGTTTGAAAGAGTCCTCCTCTCTCTACCTCTCAAAGTTAATAATCCAATGCTAAGTACTTACATATTCAAATCTGTCCTTACAAAGCTGTGTAAATAGATGGAAGAAACCCAGCAAAGTGAACCAAGCTGTCCACCACATCACTTCATTGAATTTCTGCACATTCAGCACCCCAAAGATAAAGATAAACTTGTAGAAAATAAAGTTCCAAAATCTGTCTTGGATTTGCTGTAATGAAAAGGATAGGAATCATAATAAAATTGTACATCCTAAGTAGCTTTGTATTAACTTGTGAATGCATTTGGAAAGCCGTCTTTCTAGAAAAGGTACCTTGAAGTGGAAGCTAGTTGATTTCAACATATACATGTAAATAACGCGAATTTCACAACACAGCTCTATAAAGACTAGTGTTTTCTGTTCACAAATCACACCATATTTACATTCGCAAATTTACGTGTTTCTCCTTCGAAATACAACAAACTTGGCAAACTAGATAAAGCGTTGGTTGCGAAAGACGTCAATCTATTTCAAGAAGGTCGACTGGAATAGCTGTAACAATTATTATTGTTGTTACTTCAAAGCATGCATTCAAATGGCCAACAAACACAGACAAATACCATTTTCAAAAGAGGGAAAAGGGCCAAATTGGCACAAGAGATCAATATGCAGTTAGCTTCGATAAGATTTTACATGTACACGTAAGCTTCGATGCGAGTCATGGACTTATGAAATTTTTTACTATCACAAATTGTTCTTGCCAACACTTGATAATAAGCTTAACTTACGCGTACCAAGCTAGCTAATTCAGCGATGGCGGAGTCTCTTAAACAAACCAGACCCCTGTACTCTTTCCATACACACCTGAAGTTCACTGGCGCGAAGATCTCCAAATACGACTCTCTGGATAATTTTCCCAAACAAAAACAAACCACAATAGGCCATGTTCAAGTTCGACTAAAGAAACCAAAATGGAAGGGCAAATATTAGAAGAGTGGCCCATTATTAGAAAAAAATGGCACTTCGCAAAGCATCGTTCAACTTACCCAGAAACAGAAATTGTCTTGAGACATGAAGTCGTAAAGTTTTGGCACATCGTTTTCTCCAGAACCAACAGTAACATTCAAGGCGTACAGAATGGCCGAAACGAACAACAGTACGCTCGCAGTCACGTAAGACCGAAGCGATGGAAGAGGGAGTTGTTCGAGAAACACCAACGGCATTTTGCTTTCTTGATTATCCTTGCGAATAGGAAGTCAAACCAAACGTACCGAAAGGAGAGAAATCGGGGAAAAAACCCTACAGTGGACGGAGATCAAATTCCTCGCCGAATGCTAACTTCAGCATATGTCCAGTGCGTGCCATAAGAATGGTGACGTCACGAGACCTCTGGGGAGTTTGAGATTAATTTTTCCGCGAGAGCCTTGGGGAGATTCACAAACCGGAAAATTGCTCACAAACATGCGAAAGGTACATTACATTTCTTTAACAGCGTAGGGATAGAAATATTGAGCAGCCTGTAAAATGTAATTTTGTCTTCAGTACTTCATTGTTAAATTTCTGTCAGCTGTATTTTTGGTTCGTCTAGGGGAACAAGATTCCCGGGGGGACCACCATATAAATAAGACGGGGGTCCTCATCGGAAATTTTGAAAAGAACCCTAACAGGAACCAATATTGTGTTTTGTGGGTGTGGCTTGAAATTTTTTTCTCCCTTAAGGCCTAATAGGTACCACCACATAAACACATTTATCTAATGTCATATTTTTTGGCTCACAGCCCCAGCTGTGGACCTCCTGAGGCTGAACATCCTAAGACATACCAAAACCACTTTTTAACCCCTAAAAGGTATAACAAGCACCCCTGTCCCTGTCACCCCCTCTGCCCCGCCCTGGTACAAGATTCTGGGGAAACTCTTTTGAAGTGAATTTTACATTAGCTCATGTTCAATAAACTTGCGGGAGTGATTTTTTATGCGTAATAGAATAGTTTGATTTAGTTTTCCTTTTTTCCATTTTCCAAACCAGAGAAACGTTTCATGGGAGGGGTAGGGATACTTTCTGGCAAAACACAATTTGTTTTTATTGTCCACAGTTTATTAAATTCTATTAGAACAAGATTAACTAAGTTCAAACTTGTAGCTTGAGTACTTCAGAGACCCTCCTGAGTAATAATAATAATAATAATAAAGCCTTTATTTATAAAGGAGGGTAGCACGTAATAGCCCAAGGCTAATAAACTTGTGGCCCTCCAAAACACAACTATGTACAATAAAATTACACTAAAATACACGGGAAAAATAGCTAATATATGTAAATAAGATAAAATTCAAATTACACTACGAAATGTTTAAGAGTCAACTGTTCTTTAAAAATCCTAGCGAACATATTTTTCTTCAGGCATGTTACAGAATCCAGCTTTCTTGTATGGAGGGGTAAATTGTTCCAAAGTTTCGTAGCCGTGACAGCAAAAGAGCGTCCACCCTCAGTTTCACGTTTATATTTAGGACATACAGCATTGATGGTAGCATATCTAGTGTCACGGGAGTGGCGCTTATTATTTAAAACCAAGTGATCGTTTAGATAATTTGGTAACATCCCATTTACACGCTTATACATTAATGCACATTTGTCAATTTTGTGTTGCTCGTAAAAAGGGATCCATCCCAACATATTAAACAATGCGACTGATGACGCCAAGCGATCCGCATAACATACAACACGTGCAGCGCGCTTTTGCAGTTTAAAAATTCTATACAACAACTCCTTATCGCAGCTTGCCCAAATGACATTAGCATAGGACATAATAGGGCGAATAACACTATTATAATACTGAAGCCGTTGATTAAGAGGAAGGCAGGCCCGGATCTTACGTAGGATAGCTATTCTGGAGGCAAGCTTTTTACAAACTTTCTCGACATGTTCATAAAAACTTAATTTGCTATCAATTTCAACACCTAGTAAGGTGGCACAATGCACAATGCTCAGCTGTTTGTCGTTAACAATGACTTCTAGGTCACTTCTTTTTATGTTCTCTGTTTGTCTTTTCCCTGAAATCATGAGTACTTTAGTCTTATCTTCATTCAAAGGAAGTTTGTTTGCTGAAGCCCACAATTGAATTTCGGAGACAGACTTGTTAAGCGACGAGTTCAAGGTGGCTAAGGCCTTCACATCAGCAGAAGCAGTGACAGTTGTATCGTCAGCGTAAAGGTCAATCTGCGCGCTGATGTGTAAGGGCAGGTCATTGATGAACAAAATGAAAAATAATGGGCCCAAGATACTACCCTGAGGGACTCCGTGCAACATCGACGCTTCACTTGATTCATTCCCTTTTACCCGGACCACTTGCTTCCTGTCAGACAAATAAGAGCGACACCAGGAAAGTTCTTGATCAGCTATGCCGTACAACTCTAACTTGTGCA
This sequence comes from Micromussa lordhowensis, assembly GCA_964020085.1. Lineage (NCBI taxonomy): Eukaryota > Metazoa > Cnidaria > Anthozoa > Scleractinia > Lobophylliidae > Micromussa > Micromussa lordhowensis. The sequence goes on from OZ026606.1 coordinate 13,120,023, forward strand.
ACAGAAGCCGATGGTCAACCATATCGAATGCTTTGAGTTCTCTGAGTTCTCAAGGGGCGAGCACGCACCGTTTACAAGGGTCTCTATAATTGGCCAAACGAGACAAAAGGTAAACAACACAAACAATGCCCCTAGTCTTAACAACAAAAGAGGTGCAGATTAACAAGAACGAATCAAAATAGAGGTTGTAAAGAGGTGCAGGCCATCTCTTCTCAAGACCAGAAATTGCAATACAGCTGGGTACTTTTTATTGCTCTCCATTGCTACAAAAATTAAATTAGCACCCATGGGGTGCCTAACCCTAAGTTAAACAAAGTAACAAAGTAGGAGGCTTTAATTTGCTCATTTACTTTATCAGTAAGATAAAGGTAACATAGAGCATAATTTTATAATATAAAATTTATAGATAGATTTATTAATAATAAAATATTTGGCAAATAAGATCTTTAAATATTCGACATTAGGCTTCCCCCAATGCTAATCAGGAATGCTATTGAACCTAACTGGAGTGCTATTCAGGCTACCTGGAATGCTACTGGTAATTAGGCTAACTTAAATGCCAGTGAGGATAATTAACCAGAGTGCAAAGTTCTGAAGCTAAAAATAGTAGCTCAATATACAAAAACTCAACTCAAACCCATGGAATGGACAAACACCAACTGAAAATACCTTATTATAGGAATATAACGAAGCATGTTAATAACGCGAACAAAATTTATGCGTCATAAAATTAGCGCGAATTTTCCAAAAGTTACGTTTACATACATTTAATTAACGTGAATTTCTGTGCGGTATGTTGCATAATTAAGACGTGAATTTAATATTTTTCGCACTCATTTCATTAGAAAACAACAATGTCCAACAACAAAATTTACTCTTCATTCCGGCGAAAAACATAAGATACTAAGGCATGAATGGATCCAGGGTTGGAATGTGCCCCTTCCTGGCCCACATTGAAATTCAACACTAGTTTAAGAGGTTATCACGTGTATTGCACAAGCTGGAAACCATTTTTAAAGCAACAGCTCACGTTCAAGCAAGAGAAAGACAATAAATATGACCGGTTTGCAGTTGCTGGGCAAACAATATTGCTAGGAAGCATATTTACTTCTACTGTCGGACATATTCCAATAGAATTGAGCCGATATATTTGGCACGCACTGCAGAGAAAAGCTGTCATAAAAGGAGAGGTCACAGCGATAAAATATAAGCCATCTCCACTTGTTCAAGGTGGATTAGAAATACCTATTGCGGTGACTGTGAAATGGGATGACAAAAATGCGATAGACATTTTGCACAAGAAAGTTGAAGAAGTGAGTTATCCCCTCGGAGAAGACAATCGCTACACTGATGAATCTAAGGACATTTTGAACTTAATATTAAATGATGATGCGTCAACCGACTCTGACAGAGACGTAGAGGAATTGTAACTTTGCTTATAATAAAGGTGTCGTTAAATAACGATGCTTTCAATTAACGTCATTTTAATTAACAATGAGGTAAATTAAGATACATAAAATTAACGCGAAATTTTTGAAATTTGCATTAATTACATGCATTGTTAATTTCCTATAATAAGGTAATATAAAACTGCAGTCAACACACTTTTAAAAATTCGCCATAAATGATTATAAATATAGTTTTTCAAAAAATTATTTGAATATATTAAAAGTTTGGCATTCATGCTAATCTGTTTACTGTAAAGGTCACGCTCATGCCAAGGCACATTAACGAGCTCAAGGTGCATATTCTACCCTTGTCATTAATGACTCATTACATTGTATGATGAAAATAGTATGATCAAATAGTGATAACGCCACATCTGAGCATGACCTTTGTCATATTCTACTCAAGAAGTTAACATCACTTTCTCCTGTATTCAACTCTGTTATATATTGCATCAGCTGTGAGTAGTATTCTTCGAGCTCAAACTCAGGCAGCTTATTTAACGCTACAATGGCCACTATCAAACAAATTGCAGCCGTCAAGCCCCAAATGTTAAACTTCAAGGACATGTCTTGATGCTTGTCATCACTCGTTTCATAGTCGAACAAGTGTATGTCAAACGTTTTACTTTTGAAAGTCATTTTCTCGCGTCTATGTGCTGACTTAAGGAGAAAAAACTCCAGGGGAACATCAAACACAGTTTCAACCTCTGAGCTATTTATTACCAAGTCAAAATGTGACTTGACGATGCCAACAACTGGATACACGTGCATGGTCTTCTCTCTCGCCCGAGAAATGACAGGACTCAACACAGCAATCACGTCTACAATCTCAGGCGGCAAACCTACTTCTTCGTGGGCTTCTCTTAAAGCTGTGGCCACGATGTCTTTATCGTCATCTTCTTCTTTTCCACCAGGAAATGCTACATGTCCTTTATGGGTGGGCACCTGCTGTGATCGCAATGTGAGAAGAATGTGAAGAGATCCCTCTTTGAGAAAAATGGGAACCAACACTGCAGCGTTTATAAATTCTGGATTTGTTTCACCCTTGAAAGCAGTTATGTGCTTTGATTCTGCGTATTTTTTCACTCTGCTATGGCACAGGTCCAGCAAAACTGATTGCTCTGAGGGGCTAGCCATTTTGACTCGATCCATTGTTAAAAAACAGCTGCCTTCTTTACGTTTTCATCGCAAAATCCAAGAGTTTGCTCAGCCATGAAAGAGACAAGTGAAGAAACAACCAGGCGCCAGACTCGGGTTGAAAATCTAATGCGTAATTTCATTGGCCGATATTTGAAAATTGTCCAATCAAGTAACCTGTTAGAATTCGACTCACCCGACTATCCAGATGAGAAAAGTGTATTCGATAGCTAGGAGATTTTGTAACTTCTCTTCTCACTCTAGGAGCGAAATGTTTTCACAGAGGTTTAGTCCAACCACAGGAAAAATGGAGTGGGTAGTTGAAGATGAAGATTATGACATGAGAAACGAAATAGCAAGGTGGGCTAATGTACGAAAACCGAACTTAGTTAGCTCACGTGGTCTAATCATGGTCTAAGTCAGGGAGGTAAAACTGGTATTATTTTTTTCCAGGTCAGCCTATGCAGACATGCTTCACGATGATGAGAGGGTATAGAGAATTTTAATGTCTTATGTTGAAAGGGCAAGATTTCCGTATAACCCCATCTCGCATTCTTTTAAACTTAGAAAAAAAATTCGAATTTTAGGTCCAAAATAAGGAAAAATGCATCGAGTTTAAAAAGACACAGAAAAAGAAACGATTTTAAAGGCCAAATCACGGAAAACGAAATGTAAAATTCATTTTTATGAAAAATTAAAACTGTTTAGGGATGATACCACAATACAAGGTTCTGAGTTGCTCAAAAGTGATGGAAAGAGAGGGGAATTAGATTCTCAGCCCTTCAGGTCAGATCTGTTCTTCTGTATTTGGAGGGTTCAGAAGTCTTGGGTTCTTCTTGACCATGCTCCCCCAGTGTACTAACCACAAAATGCTACCACTCTGTCAGGAACTAGCAAGGAAAATCAAATGTTTTTGTGTGTCTGTAGAATAAGAAATACTATCAAGCTACCAAGGATGCTGTGAGGAAACTCAAAGACAGAGGTAAAGAAGTTCGAATGCTAGACATTGGAACAGGGACTGGACTGCTGGCTATGATGGCTGTGAGGAGTGGAGCAGATAAGGCTACTGCATGCGAGGTCAGTGATATTTAATCCACGCTTTCATGTCAAGTATATATGTCGGTGGCCTGATCATTTTGTCATTGTTTTATCTGAACCAGGCATTTGAACCTATTGCCAAGATAGCTGATGAAATAGTAAAGAGAAATGGATTTAGTGACAAGATTTCAGTCATTGGAAAGCGTTCAACTGAATTAACAGTAGGAAAAGGTAAGTTGACATGCTGTCACATGTCTAAATCCTGGCTTCTAGTGTAGAGATTTGTTAAAACTGTCCCTGTGTGGAAAATAATTGGCACCCTAACAATGCTTTTAGCCAGATGGGTATCCAGGTGTCATGAGGACAGCCACTTATTAAAGAAAATTGTTTTATTGTGGGCTTATGCATGCATAACTGCCCACACCAGGATTTGAACCGCTGACCCTTCCATCCAGTTTCCGTTTCCCTCGACTAAATCCTTACTGCTGTGCCACTGTGTACTTATGAAATAATTGTGAAGGAATACAGCTATTAATTCATCACAGCGTATTGGAAAGGCAAATGCTGCCTTTTGGTAAATGTTTAAGTGAAGGGAAAAAATAAGTAAAAAAGTAAAGAAAAAGTTCCGGTCTCACTAGGAGTTGAACTCATAGCATCCCCACTCACAAGGTAGATATCCTCTCCACTGCACCACACTAACAACTATACTATCTGTGGAGAAAATATTGAATAAATTGTACAGAAGCACTGGGTAGTTAAAACAGCAGGCGAAGTATGTTCCTAGCATGAACTTATTTATTATTGTACTTTTATCTTTCTAGTAATTGTCTACTTGTAAGACTACAATACTTCAGCCCAATCTGTAAAACTAGCCATAACCTAGACTTGCCACAAGTTGACCTCTTGAATTTTAATTTTTTTTATGTTAGACTGAAAGGACCGAAAAGCGGGGTAGGGTAGAGCGGTAGGGTAGAATATGTTAGGCCGCGAAGTGGCCGACTGAGCGACAAAGTCGTGAGAGGTCGACTTGTCTCGCTTGAAGGGTTTCCATTTACGTTTCGCGCCAAAAATGAGGAGTGGCGTGACTTGCAACTGGTGTCTCAGATTACATTTGGAAGTCCTTGAGTTGAATGGTGGAAAGTATCGGTTTCATTCCGACCAAAACAATCAAACATGTATGCGTTTCTCCTGGGTCGAAAGTAGACTGCTAGCAGTCCCTTTCTAGATAGTTGGGAGAGCGTGCGAACCGAGAGTGCACAGCGCGGCGAGACTGGAGCAAGGAGAAAAACACGAGAAGAGACTGGGGGAGAGGCGAAAAGAAAGGGACTGCGCTCTTAGCTGTAACCGAGGCGTTCGAATTTCCAGTCGCACCAGCAACGGAAAATTCCAATCGGTCCATAAACAATAGCTGCTGTCAGCAACATTTGATGAGTAATTGACTACTTGACACGATTGGATGTCAATCGATGGCTTGGATATCAGATCATGCAACAGGATGGATTCGGTCACGAAAGAAAATACCATCGATGTTTCCTTAGATTTAAGCGATCATCTAGGCGGCTTAGTTCTCAAAGAGGATCAGAAGCTAGCGGTGGAAGCGCTGCTGTCGGGGAAAGATGTAATGGCCGTTCTTCCCTGCTTTGAAATAGTTTCTGTGTGAGACATACAAATGCCTAATTTATTCAATGTTGTGAAGTCGTGACTTTTACCACCACTATGAAACAAAATTACGGAAACTCTGTGAGCAAAAGCTGACATTCTGGAATTTCGAAACTTAGCAGCTGCTGCGGTGCAAAGAGCAGAAACATTGGTAGCTCTCGTCATCTTCGTTTCGTTTTTGTAAGGCCTTAAAGCTCCTTCTAAAGCACTGTTCCACAACGGACACATTGTTTTGATTTCATGGCGAACAAGGGTGTTTGAAAAAGAAGCAAGTTCCGAAGGTGGAGTGTACTTCAGGACAGATGTATTTGAATGGCAATACTCTTTAAATTCCCGCGAGATCGTGGATCGTACTGCTTCTTCCAAAAATCCTGGCATGCAGGATGCTTAAAGATGATGTTAACAGCAGCTTTCCAGTTGTTTTGTACCGCGTTCTTAATTACGCTTTGGGTTATTGCGTCGTCGATGTGTTTTACTCTGGGCCCCGAGGAGAAGTTGAGATTCACTACCACTTCCAAAGATTTCGACTGTTGAAAGAGGCTCGGATCAATGTCCAGGTTCGGCGATTCTTCAGCTTTCGTCCTTATATTCTGGTCAAATAGTAATGGTCGCTTCACTCGACTTTCCACAGCTTCTCAGCGATCTGTCGATTCTTCGCTTTGCTCGCTTTCTCCTTTCCTTCTCTTTCCTACTACCGATCCAGGAGACTTTTAAACCGCAGGATTCCGGGATCATGATTTTCCTTGTCGAGTTCGTGGCCGCTTTCCTTTGTTGTGATGAAATTCTCCTGCGGTACGTTGATGTTTTCCCAGATGAAGTTCAATCGTTCCGCCGCATTTCTTATTTTCAATACGCACAAGATAAATAAGGTTTAGAATTTAAACAAACTTCAAAAGTTCCAGTAATTATTTTACTAAGGGGGAGATTTCCTGTGCTGGCCTTCGTAGATTTAAAAAGATTTTCGCACGAAAGGTAAGTTCCATTCAGTTTAAAGTTGACCTTGCACACACGGCAAAAATCTGATGCATCCTACGCTTTAGGCTTTCTACCACGTTTTTGCACCGGTTTCGTAGGCATATTTTTGTCCATTCAAAAAGGTCACTCTATTCGACGAATGCTATGAAAATTCCTGGAAATCTACCAGAACACTACTTTTTCGCCCGGGTAAAGCTGTCTCGCATGTCGATAACAGAGGCGGAGCTGTTATTTACAAGCTGTCATGTTTTAATTGGATTTTTAATAGGTTTAACGAATTGTGGGCGGAGTTAATCTGAACACACCGGTAACAGCTAAGATCGCAGTCCATTTCTTTTCCTCTTCCCGCCTCTCCCCACGCTCCCTCTGCTCGTTCGCTCCAGTTTTCCGCTTTCGCTCGGCTATTTCGCGCGCCTTCATGACTATCTTGAAAGGGACTGCTAGCAGTCTAGGTCGAAAGAGCAAATTTGCTTACTTTGTAACTGTTGTTCAGAACAGTCGTCTCCTACATAGGAAGCTGGAATTCCACAGGAATTTAGGTTAGAGACCTGATCTTTCATCAGGGAAATAAGCTATTTGCTTGATTTCCATTCAAACAATCAAACGCATACGGCGCTAGCTCGAAAGTCAAACTTTTCCCAGCTCCGGTTGGCGCAGAAACAAACACATCTCTTCCGGACAGATATGCTTCCAATGTTTTCTTCTGGTAGTCACGCAATATTAGATATCCCGTGGCCTTTGAAGCTTCTGTAATGGCTTTCGCAATCGACCCCATATTGAATTTAACCGCAAGTCACTTTTCGTTGAGCATAGTTGACCCCTGATTGGTTAAAGCGCAGCGACCCGTTTTTGGGTCGCTAAAATTGGCGCCAATCAGTATGAAAAGTCCTTCGTCCGGCGGGTACTGAAATAAACAAGACGAAGGACTTTTCTGAAAGTCTAGCCATAACCCTGCAACTTAAGCATTGCCTACCTTTTTTCATGTGTTGCCTTATAAACCTTCTATTTGAGCAGGCCGTTTAGCACATTTTGGATGCCCACTTTTCAATTCCTGGCTAAAAGCCTGATGCCAACCATAAAGGCACAGTTTAGATCCTCCTCCTTGGTCCTTCTCTTATAAGCTTAGCAGCTTTTCGCATGTGATGGCCAGGTTTTTCTTTTCATAACTGCAGTCTAGATTCACTGTGTTGATCTAGACAACCTCTCTGCTTTTCCAGCCTTGATACTTATTCACTAAGGTTGCTTCTCTTGACCAATAACTTTGATTAATAATGAATTATATCCAGAGGCTATCCCTTTGTCTCTAGAAGTCATCACATTGTAATCATTATTTTTGAAATGCTTAGTCTGTCAAAAGCCTAATATTATGTTTTTTTAATTTTTATTCTTTTGAACAGATGGAGATGCCCAAAGTAGAGCTAATTTACTGGTAACAGAACTGTGGGACACAGAGCTAATTGGTGAAGGAGCACTACCAACTCTACGAGATGCTTGCAGTCGACTTCTTGAGGTTAGGAGTCTTAATTTCTGCCACTGTTTGAAGAAAAAGCTGACTATTAAAAAAGTGACTTAATTGCCAAATAATAAATTTATCGATACCTAGTGACAAGTCCAAGAAATATTATAACCAGCTAATCCAATTACTTTTACACACTGCAATAAACAGGGCGTTAATTTTTAGCATAATTCAGCTCGATCTTTAACATTTTGCTACCTAACTTCTTTTTAGCCAGGGTTTGTGAGTGTTCCAGCCGCAGCTACAATTTATGCTCAAGTTGTGGAAAGTGAAGCGCTCTGGAATATGCATCAGTTAAATCCACAACAGGTGATCAGAGATTCCAATCTGCTATTTTGATATCAGATGTAAAACGAGACATACTACTAACTAGGCTATAGAATTTTCAAGAAACAACATTTTGTACAACTAGATGCTACAAGAGGGTTAAATTGGGCTACGTAAGGTAAGATCAAGTTGAATTTTACAAGTAAGCTGGTTAACATGGTAAAAACAAATAAAAAGAATTAGGTTATTTCAACACAATAGTTACGCTCAAATATTTACTATTCAAGTTGCTTCTTTGAGTATCCTCCTAAACCAATTGCATGTTGTTTGCTTTATCTCCGAAGTTCTGTTTACGACGATTGGCCTCAACATCATAGTGTTTAAGTCAGTAGTCATATGTTTTTAACAGTGTTGTCACTTTGAACTCATACATGGCTCGCTTGTTATCTTGTGATAACCAGCCTGTACTTTGCTCATTTGGCAAACAACTTGAGACTTACTTTGTAATCATTGCTTATTATTTACAGGGCAACAGAAATCCTACTTGTCAGAGAAACACTAAATTTACTCATTACCATATCGTACACATACAGTGTCCTACTTGTTGATAACTTGAAAAGTCCTGGAAAATATTATTGGCACATTTGGTGCATCATGATCTTGGTTTGTTGTCAATTTTTATTTGTTTTGTTCTGTTCAGATATCAGAAAACCAAGATATTACATTACCAAGTAATATGGATGAGTGTGGCGGGACAGCGAGTGCCTTTGACCTACATGTTGATGAACTTTCTGATGAAGAAGTTCACATTTTGACTCCACCTGTCCCAGTTTTAAGGTAAGCAGATATTGAAACCTAGAGTAGCCTGTGACTGTTTGAATTGATGCATGTTTTCTTTTGCTGAGGCATACACTGACTCACTCATGCCCTTTACGCCTAAGTGGCATGTAGGGCAGCAACATGCTCCCTCCACATCTGCCGATCCCTTGCCATAAGCTTGATGCCTCCCCAGGTCTTCCCCATCTCCTTGATTTCTTTCTCCACTGTCCGTCGCCACATGACCTTGAGGCGGCCCCTCTTGCATTTCCCTTCTGGCGTCCAATGACGGGCGACGTGGCCAATCTACCTCCAGCGTGTTCTCATCAGGATGCTAGCCTGAGGCATACAACACCAGCAAAATTTCCTGGAGCTGCTCTTCATAGGGATGAGGTACTCTCATGATTTAGTTTTACAATAATGTTCTCTTCCTTGCGCCCTTGCTAATAGTCTATGTCATTTCCTTTTTCTAGGTGATGTTAATCCATTCATTATGAAAGTAAACAATCTGTTTCTGTTATGGTAGCTTCCTGCCTCCATCTTTTTACATGACTTGCCTTTCCTGCCTTTTCTTTCCTCTCATTTCATTTCCTTCCTCTCTCTCTTCTTGCTCATTCTCTCCCCTTCCATCTCCATTCCTTCTCTTCCATTCCCCTTTCTATTCCTTCCATCTCCTTTCCTTCTCTTCCATTCCCCTTTCTATTCCTTTCATCTCCATTCCTTCTCTTCCATTCCCCTTTCTTTCCCTTCCATCTCCTTTCCTTCTCTTCCATTCCCCTTTCTATTCCTTCCATCTTCTTTCCTTCTCTTTTATGTCCCTTTCTTTCCCTTCCATCTCCTTTCCTTCTCTTTTATTTCCCTTTCTTTCCCTTCCATCTCCTTTCCTTCTCTTTTATTCCCCTTTCTTTCCCTTTCATCTCCTTTCCTTCTCTTTTATTCCCCTTTCTTTCCCTTCCATCTCCTTTCCTTCTCTTTTATTCCCCTTTCTTTTCCTTTTATCCCCTTTCCTTCTCTTTCATTTCCCTTTCTTTCCCTTCCATCTCCTTTCCTTCTCTTCCATTCCCCTTTCTTTCCCTTCCATCTCCTATCCTTCTCTTCCATTCCCCTTTCTATTCCTTCCATCTTCTTTCCTTCTCTTCAATTCCCCTTTCTTTTCCTTCCCTCTCCTTTCCTTCTCTTTTATTTCCCTTTCTTTCCCTTCCATCTCCTTTCCTTCTCTTTTATTTCCCTTTCTTTCCCTTTTATCCCCTTTCCTTCTCTTCCATTCCCCTTTCTTTCCCTTTTATCCCCTTTCCTTCTCTTTCATTCCCCTTTCTTTCCCTTCCATCTCCTTTCCTTTTCTTTCATTCCCCTTTCTTTCCCTTCCATCTCCTTTCCTTCTCTTCCATTCCCCTTTCTTTCCCTTCCATCTCCTTTCCTTTTCTTTCATTCCCCTTTCTTTCCCTTCCATCTCCTTTCCTTTTCTTTCATTCCCCTTTCTTTCCCTTCCATCTCCTTTCCTTTTCTTCCATTCCCCTTTCTTTCCCTTCCATCTCCTTTCCTTTTCTTTCATTCCCCTTTCTTTCCCTTCCATCTCCTTTTCCTTTCCTCTCCTCTCCTCTCCTCTCACCCATTTCTTCCCTTCACTCCTTTTCCTCCCTTTTTTGTTTCCTTTTGATTCCTTTCCTTCCTTATCCTTATCTTTCCTATCCTTTCTGTTTTTCCCCTTCCCACCTCTTTCTTTTCTTTTCGCATTTACGACCCTCTCGAGTTAATTCTTTATCATATCCTTGTAAACGCAATGTTAAATTACCCAATCATTAAACTTCTCCCCCCAGGTTTGACTTTTGTGGTGGTTGTACTTCTACAAATTCAGACTTCGCAAACAGGATCTCTATTCCAGAGACTAAAAACAAAATTCACAGTGATAAAACAGTGTCCCAATATTGTGCTCAAACATCTGTAAAACAGACTGGCCTTGCTCATGGAGTGGTCATGTGGTGGACATTAGATATGGATGTTGATGGTGAAATCACCCTGACAACTGCACCACGCTGGTCCCACCCTGATAGTAATGACAGACCGGTAAGATTTTGGCAACAGTTATTTTGTTGTAGGATTGGTAGATTGCTTGTGCAAACAAGGGCCAGTCAACATGGGAGACGTTCCTCATAATACAATACAAATATAATAAATTGAAGCGGTGAGAACTGTAAATGAGAACCTTTAGCAAAACAGCCCTGAAAATTCTGATTCTTATGTTGACTCCTTTTTTTTTAAAGTTTGTACATTTGGTCAAATTATGTTGTTTTTGCAATTTACTTAGACATACTAAACTCAAACAACAGTTATCAAATCATGGGTTGATTATATTGAGACTTAATGTCTGCTTTTTAATGATTCACGTAATATTATATCATGGATATTGCAAGATGAAATGACACTGATGTGTACAGTACACAGTATTGGGAAATAAAATCAATTGTTGGTTTCACACTACTTTACATGTATTCCTCTTTATTATTGTGTATTATTCTGGTTTTAGTAGGAAGATTATATTTTGAGTTTTGAATTGCGGACTGTCATTATATGCTAATGTTATGGTGTTAAATCCCACTTGGTGTTCACAGTGGAGAGATCATTGGATGCAAGCAGTTTATTTCCTAAAGAGGCCTTTACTTATTCAGGAAGGTATCAGTCCTTAAACATAGATGCATTAAAGCAATACCTTCAAGTTCTAGGCAGTATTTTGTCAATGGAACTTAGAAACTGAGCGCTTTTAGAAAGGATTCAGAGTACAATCATATTCTCCGACACTGGATGTCTCGATCGACAATCATCTTTTTTATGGCCATTGTCTATGTATATTTTGTTGTCAAATGGCATTAAGTCCTTGTTGTTAGTTTATTGAAACATCTTTGAGATGAACCAAGTACATTCACTGTCATATTTGTTAATTAATAAATGCAACTATTTTTTGGCCTACTGGACAGTCATATAAATGCTCAACAATTACAATTATAGCTTTGATAGTTAGTTCTGATAGTTCAGTTTATTTTGCCTTTTTAGTAAATATATTAATTATTACAAGTAGCAATATATGGCGAGGTGACATCTAGAAACCACCAGGCTTATAGTTGAGGCCACCTCCTACATAACAATACAGTTACATCAATATTGCTGCAGTGTGCGGCTTAAGCCAGGACTAGCATCATGCAAGGAATCAATCCATGTGTGTACAGTGAAACCCTGTTGGTACTGTCACCAAAACGGGCCATGAAAATTTGGCCGTATTAATGAGGTAGGGTTAAATTTCATGACTGGTCCATATTGAGTGACATCTTGACAAGTATCGCACTTCTAAACAACTGTTCTTTAATCAGTATCTGGAATGCAGAGTGATTATAATTTTTTTTAAAAAATTGAAACTTGAATCAGTGTATAAAATATGTTTTGCTAAAACAATGGAAAGATAAACATAGCTGCTTTGAGTGGCTGTATAAACAGGGTAAAATTAAAAAGGAATAAATTTACAGGTTGGCATTTTAGAATTTGGCCATTGGCTGTAATGGTGTGGCTGGATTAATGGGGTTTCTTATAAGAAAGTGTATGGGTGGTTCACCAGGACAAAAAGTGACCTTAATAACGAGGTAGCCGTAAGGTGGGGTTCCACTGTATTTGCAACAGCTGTTTGACCGTTTGCAAGCATTGTATGCCAGTAATGATAAAATTTTACTCGTTATTGTGCAGTTCTTTCAAGAAAATGCCCACCCCACCCCACCCCATGGAAGGTCATTGGAAACTCCGAGAGAGTGGTGGGTCTCCAAAGCCAAAAATTTTAAAGGGATACATGTGTGAAACTAACACTGCAACTTGTAGAGGGGTGGAAGTTCAAGCCCAAAAAATGTTCCATATTTTCTGAAATAACATTTATTTATTATTTTGCTCAAATGCATGTGTATGAATATACAAAGTACAATGTTTTGCTTTCATTGGTTGTTTTGTTGGAAGATTACAAAATCTAACAAACAGCAAAATGAGAAGGTTTTCTCACACATGATACATGTATTTCTTTATTACAGGGGACAAGTTAAATGTTCATTGTTGTCATGACGACTACAGCATTTGGTTTGATGTTACGCCACTAAATCGGTATGTCCTACCATGTGCCGTTCGATTGTGGAATTTCCCACTGATTATTTGGGCTAAGAACCAACTGACAGTGACAAGCAGTTATCAAATGTCAACATAGTAATTTGATCATGAAATAGGATAATATTGTTCATGTTTATGTAAATCCTAATAAGAAACAAGAGTGAGTCTGGAGGAACATTATAATTTAAAGGTGTGAGCCCACCCTAGCTGCAGGTGAGGGCTTGTATGTTGGGAGGTTTCCCAAACTCATTTGAGCATTATGTAGACTTTTTATATGACTTGGGTCTGTAGCTGATATAACACATGCTCTGGTTGGCTAATACTAGGGCATTATTCTCCCATAATGCCCACAGGCCGATTACGGCCCTGCAAAGCCAAACAAAAAAGCCATATAATAAACAACTTGTTAACCTGGATCATTCAGTCTTACGGGAAAATCTCAAACCTTTTCCTTGTTGTATTGATCTCGCTATCGCTCGGTCAATATGGTGAGGTGTTTCCTTTGTCAAAGTCTTGAAAGGAATCTAACTGGGCATCATAGCTAAGAGCTGCTTTTGCAAATGAATATATGAAAGATGATATATTTGAACTGCAGAGAAAGATATGAAGACATAGATGATCATCGCAGTGATATACACAACTTGAAAAAGCGTGAAAAAATATGCTCAACTTAAGGTGGCTTACAACAGTTTTTCTGAGACTCGGTAGCTCGCGCTACGATTGCTTGCCAGAAGTCAGTATTACAAGTAGTAGTGTGTACAAAAGTAACCCTATGAAGAAACCACTTCAGCACTTGAAAAGCATTAAATCACTTTGGTATATGAAGCAATTATTATAGTTTCAAACTCTGTTCAAACCGGTAAAAGAGCTCTAATTTACTCTTGCTTTCTCGCACACAAGACATAAAGGGCATGCTCAATTCAATTCCCTTCCAAAGTCTTTGATTGAGGATTGCTCAAGAAACTTACCGTGCAACCTATGATCGTTCAAAAAACTTACTGTGCAACCTATGACAAAATTTTGACAGTTGATTTTTAGGGATAAATTGTGTTTAGAGCGTTTATTTCACATTTTCTTAGTTTGCAAAAATTCTGCCTTACAGGTTTTTAGTTTAGTTTGCATGAATGTAAAATCTGAGCTAATTTTCTAATTCCTGAAATTTTGAGCTGGGGTCATACCAGTAGATATAACCTGCGATCATGCCCTTCTTCCCTGTATTCAGACGCGGCGAAGGAGGGCATGATAGCGGAGCTCCGGCGGCCCGAAGGGCCGCCAAGCGGAGCCCCATAACCATATAGGAAAAAGAAACCCATGTATGGATTTTCTCATGGTTAATCATGGACAGCGGTATTGCTCGTGGGCGCGTACGCACGACGGCGACGACGACGGTGGAGTCGCGCAAGATGGCGGCCATAAGGGGATCATAAGGGGACCTCTAAACCAAAAGGAGGCTTAATTTTTCGCGGGCTTTCTGGAGCTCAACGCGGCTACACAATATGCTAGGTCAGCTAAAGGAGTAACGTTTGTCGTGTTTACGTGGAAACAGTGGAACAGTGGAAGCAGTTTTTTTGTGTGTATCAGGTTTTGTGATTATTAACTCATTTCCGACATCGCGGTGGAATTTTTCGCGGGAAAAATATACAGCAAATATCGAAAAAACCTTTTTTTCACTCCAAAATCATCTCAAAACATAACAAATTTACATTCGTTTGAATTGTTATTCAATGACCTTTTCAGGGCTATTTTTGCCGTCAAAATAAACATATGACCCGATTACGAAAAAACCCGGAAACTTCGCTATGCAAAGAATTTTGTCCAAAAATACGACTTCAAAGCGATATATCTCGTTCGCGTTAACAGCTAGCACACATCGATAAAGACAAAATTTGTTCCTTAACAATTCAGCTACATCATGTTAAAATTTCAGCGAAATCGAACGAAACCAAACTTAATTAGATTTATCTTTTGGCACATCGCCCACCGCTTGCGTAGCCAAAGGAAGAGATAGTTTCCCGTAGCAACGGCAAAACATGACTGTAAGAGCAAGCAGCGTTTTGGTAAAAAAAACGCTGAATTATTGTCCGAGAGCTGAAAGTTGGATGGGCAAGTCTTTTTCGAACTAATCTCAAGTGATTTAGACGAAAAAATGACCTCGGCGGGCTACAAACGATCAAAAAAACACTTTGTAATTCAAGCCGTAATTTATTCAAAAACGTGGCGTGTTGGATTTGCACACGCAAAACTAAAATACAGCTGAATACAGCTTACCCTTGCCTGAAAAGCCAGCAACTGGTCCCAAATTACTTTCTTTATCCTTAGGAATGTCCTGACTTCCATCTCCGAAAGATTTAGACCGAATTTTTGGGCAAAAAAACATTTCGCCGACGACAACCGACATCGCCGTGGTTTGCATACTAATGAGCGCACTTGACAAAACTCTCCCGAGGGGGGGATATGTATCAGGTTTTGTGATTATTAAACACAAAACAGAAGGCCAAACAATATGCAGAAGTTACAAAACTGAACTCAAAATTCAACCTTATCCTGGATAAGCCTAATCGGGCTACAGGAGCTCCGCTTTTAGGTTGACCTAAATCTATATATTACATTTACTTGACGGATCGTATGTTCAAAAACCAGATTCTGTTTTTTTCTCTGATTGGTCGAGAAACAATACCCCTGTAACACTGCGTTCTTATTGGCTGTCATATTTCAACGAAACCTAAGAGTCGGCTAGAAGAAAACAAATATGGCGGATGCGGTGCGAGGTTTTAGCGAGGACAAATTTTCTACTGCATTAGCTGAAGCCCTGAGATATTTTAACTATGATTCCCTGAAAGTACAGAGTGCATACGGCGGGTAATTTGTTTACGGGAAGATGTTCTGGCTGTTCTGCCTACGGGTTTCGGGAAGAGCTTAATCTACCAAATAATTCCAAAGATGATGTTGTGTTTGAAAAATGAAAGCGACGACACACAAAAGTTCATCGTCTGCGTTGTCAGCCCACTAGAATACATTAGAAAACAACAAGTTGCATGGGTTATCCGCAGCTGCCGTTTGCGACAATGAGGAAACTGACAAAGATATTGAAATGCTCGCAGTCTTGGCTATCAAATACCCTTTAGTTCGTGAAAAAGAGTCGAACAATTGACAATTTTCCTTGCACACTTTTTGCAAGCTGCTCTAGGATTCGAACTTGTATTTGCATCAAAGCTTATGTCTAATCCTACACTCTTGAGCAATTCTGGCAACACGATGCCATCAGAAGTGAAACAGATCTTGCCGGTGAATTCCTTGTTTTGGTTACCGTAAATAAGGGGATGGTAGCTCCTACTGGTAAATTGTCATTGCAGAAATAGCAATACTTGTTTGTTTTAATCGTGAGCGCCATCTCACCTTGTTTTCAAATGCATTTAAGCTATAATTTACACGCAAGCACTATTTTCCTGGGTATTTTGCCGAAAACTCTGCAGACGTTATTCGCGCCAATTGGAAATCTGAGTCTCGAAAGTCGTTACTTCCGGCGAGTGCTGATTGGCTCATAAAATGACAGCTAGACCACAACTTAGTTTATTCAAATTAGGGGGCGGTTGGCATCTCATTCAATAAATGTATCAGGCGTAATTGTTTTCCCTCTCCCTTTTCCCTTCGTCTTTCCCAAAAAAAATACGCCTGATCGCAGGTTACAGTAGATAAGAAAAACATCATTTAACGTACTAGTGCCCAGTCTCTCCCTGGGTGCTCGGTCATTCATTTTGACCATTTGTTGACTTTTAAATTAGCTTAAATTGTTGAAGTTTCATATTAAAGTAGTAAACGACTTAAGCAAACAGTAAATAAAGAAAGGAAAATATCTTGGAACATTTTTCAAAAGAGTTAGAAGTTGGGCTGTTATAATTTATCAAAACTGTAGTAAGACACCTTAAGCAGCTGTGGAATGGGAGCCTGCAAAAAATTCAGCGGCGTTTCAGCATCATGGAAAACAACTAGCTGACCAATCAAAGTGTCTTTCATATATAACCTAAAATGGTTTGGCATTATATCATAGTTTTAATTTGGTTTGCTTCTGATTGGGTATCGAAGCGGCATTAGTTTTTTTTAAAATGCAAATTACTGCAAATGAAAACCACTATGTTGTTGTGTTACATTTATTGTCCTTGGGTGTTTCAGAATTGTAACATCAGTTGATCGTCCACTGTGTACTTGTGGAGCCCATGTTATTTGGAGTCGTCACAGATTTGCCATGTTGAATGACAGGCCAAGATCACGAGCTTTTAAGCAAGCACTGACACAGGTTATACACATCTTTATGGCCAATCACATGTCACTAAAAGTAGGAAAACACACATCAGCTATCTTATTTTGCATAACAAACATGTTGCTGTGTATCTTGCAACCTATTTTAAATTTTCTAACCATATCAACCTATACACAAGGGTACCTATACACAAGGGTACTCTGCAAAATTTAATACAGGCTCGAGGCTCTGCCCCAAAGTCCAACCTCTTTCCCTTTTGTGTACTATTTGGACAGAAAAGGTATCACTTTCATATATCTTTAATTAAAAAAAGATACGCATTGCTTTCATAACTGGCCCGTATTATGAATAAATTGGTGAATGTTAAGTAGTGCTTAATACATGTACACTAAATGATAAAGCCATCAAGTGTCTCAACTTGTGGAATATACCCTTTTATATAGCTGAAGCCTGGAAAAGGTATCCCTTTTGGGTGGAGCCTTCCTGTATAGGCCATTATAGGGAGTAACGCCCCTCTCCCTCAGCCCCCCTCTCCCCCCCCCCCTTCCCTGTACCGAAGACTTAAAGGAGAGAGGGTTGGGGGTGATGCTCTGATTTTATAGTTTCAATCTGGTTGTCTTTCCTCTCGATTCTCACCAAATCCATAGTGGCTCCCACCTCTTTGAATGTCATTTTTCTTATGCAAAATTATCAGACAGTATATAATTTACACATTTGTTTGACTTATTTTTCCCAGTTCCCACCTCCCTGGGAAATGGAATCCCACTTCCCACCCTCTCCTCTTATCTGCTGCCTCACATAGTCTTCTATATACACTCACATTCAAGTGCACCTAACCCCAAAATATTTTTTTCGCTTAAATAACTCTTCGCACCTGTTTAAAACGCATTGCGCCTTTTTGCCCTTTTCTAGCCCTAATCTTGACTTTTTACAGGCCGTAAAAGTTAAGAAATCTGGCCATCGTCTGTTCCACGACCGAGCAAGTAAGGGGAATGGGTTTATTCCTGGGT
The DNA here is from genome assembly GCA_964020085.1 of Micromussa lordhowensis. NCBI lineage: Eukaryota > Metazoa > Cnidaria > Anthozoa > Scleractinia > Lobophylliidae > Micromussa > Micromussa lordhowensis. The sequence continues at coordinate 13,138,281 of OZ026606.1, forward strand.
TGATGTCATAAACGTATTTGCATGCACGTTTACAAAGACTTAATCCGATGCAAATCAGTCTGAGACGTCAACCCAGGAATAGACCCATGCCCCTTACTAGCTCGGTCGTGCAACATATGATGGCTAGATTTCGTAACTTTTACAGCCTATAAAAAAGTAAAGATTTAGTTTCAAAAGGCGCACTGCGTTTCGAAGAGGTGCAAAGATTTATTTAAGCGAAAAAATATTTTGGGGTTAGTTGCACTTTAAGCTAGAAGGGAAGGACACTTATTCAGTAAGTTATTTGTTTGAGCTGGAAATTTCAAAAAGATCTTTGTTTTTGTTTAAGCTTCTGCCTAGACCTTCACTTAATAGTTATCAGTGCCATGTCACTTATGGTAGGAAGCACATTTACTTAAAATGGATGTTATAACTTTTGGCAGCTAGTTGCAGAAGGTAGTTCAAGATGTCTGTGTATAAGTGATGGTTCACTGCTTCCTGTGATGGCCGCGAAGTTTGGATTTGAAAAGGTAAGTTTGGTTCTGAAGTGAAAATATATTACTGGCAAACTAATGTACACGTAATTTTTTTTCTTCATAGCATAGTGCTCCACATATTAAGATGACTAGGATAACCATCAGACAGAGCGAGCGATAATTGCTTGGCAGAGCAAGCGCACTTGTTAATTTTTGTTTTTTTTCCAGTGAAGTTATTGGTAAAACTGGATTATATGAATTCATCTTGTTACTCGGTCGCGATGCTTATGTTGTAGTTAACTCGTTATAAACCAGGTAAACTTCCAGGGTGCTAACACTGGTTGTACTTATTGAAAGAACCACATAGTCTTAAAAACCCATGTACACACAATCTTGTAAAACATCACTCGAAAAACAGTCCTATTTTAGGCTTGCCAGCTTTTTTTGAAATTGGTTTGCTTTCCAAGTACTTTTGTAGCTGTAAATAGTTCATTTTCAGGTTGAATATATTGCAGGTCAAAATGAAATTCAGGTTAAAATGATTTTCTTTTGTCTCTTAACCCTAATTATTCATGGATCATGAATAATTAGGGTTAGAAGACAAAGGAAATTGAGAATCAAACTAGGTTAAAATCATTTTAACTTGAATTTCATTTTGACCTGCAATAAAATTATACATTCAATGTGTTTGGAAATATTTTTTATAATTATTTTACACGTTGTTGAAACTTTTATGTTTTAGTATCCTTAACATCATTCCAAATGCATATCATTTTGTTTTCATCTTTTCAGGTTATTGCTGTCGAGTCATCTGTTTTATATCAAAAGCTTTTAAAGAAAGTGAGTTGGAGCTATTTTTCAATCATTTTGGAATGTGTTTCCACGCTGGCCATTGGTCCGTTCTGCAATAATTCTTTACTTTGCTGCTGGTACAGCCTGGGTTGTCATTTTTTGGCATATGAAAGTCAAGTCACGGCTCATGGTTAGTGCGCTCGACTCCAGTTCAAGCCTTTGCCGGGGACATTGCGTTGTGTTCTTGGGTACAGTGCCTCTCTCCACCCAGGTGTATAAATGGGTACCGGCCAATTTAATGCGGGGGGTAACCCTGCGATGGACTAGCATCCCATCCAGGGGGAGTAGAAATACTCCTAGTCGCTTCATGCTACAGAATCCAGGATAAGTTCCGGCCTGATGGGCCACTTGGCTCGTATGCAGACTTAACGATACTTTGCAATAGCTTGTAAAGATGACTTGAGTTCAAATTTGTGAAATGGAAATTTTCTTTTCCAGATAATAGATTTAAATGGGATTGCTGATAAAATTGAGATTCTTAGCGAAGAGGCAGCTGATCTGCAGGTGGAAAATTTATCTAATGTTCAGGTACTTATTAAACTTTACTCCATCATTAACCATAGCACAGTGATATGCATTGAACATGGGTAAGTTATGAAAAGCGTTAAATACACTCGTTAATGAGTGTCAAAAAACCAAAACCAAAGTTCTCACTCTAGCCAATCAAAAGGTACACAGACAGTGCACTGGACCAATCACAACTCAATGTAAATGGTTTTGGTTTTACCTCTGATTGGATGACAAAATGGCGCGAGTTTTTTAAGCCAATTGCTTGGCGTGATAATGGGAGTGGGTTGGTGTGAGCTAAGTGAGTTATTTCCAGTTTCTGTGTTGAATTTACTACGATTATCAGTTGAATAAGACAAGAGGTTCAAAATATAGTGATTTGACTTGGACACTTTTGGTATTTTGGAAAACTGGTTCGATAGTATTTAGTTTTTCTTCTCTCTCTCTCTCAAATCACTTTTATAATTGTTGACTTTTTCCACACACACACATCGCGCGGCCATTACTGAGACCGTGGCCAGAGACAAGGAGTGCTTCGATTATGCCAAACCGACTGGTCAGAGATCAGTGGTAATACCCGAGGAAAATGGAACGACATTTTCTGGGTCAACAAATAGGAATGGCTCTCACCCTTTTTTATCCCTTTTCCGAATTCTCTAATTAGGGCAAAGAACCGGTTTGTCAAAAATGGAACGGCGAATTTTGGTCGGAATATTCCGACCGAAATAAGTGGACCCCCTCCAGAGGTGATCCCGAATATTACGATCGGAAGAAACCGAAACGGACCTTTCCGTTTGAATTCCTACATTTGCACAATCTTTGGCATAATGGAAGCACCTCTAGAGAAAAATCGAACCGCGCTAAGAACCAATCAGATTGGAAGTTACGAAAGAGGAAATAATAAGCGAGGGTGTATAATTAACAATTGTTATTTTAATCGACTGAATGATGTGGACATTTCGAGCGAAGCGTTGTCATGATAAGGCGGCAAAATTAGCGAAATATATTTATTTTATTTTGATACTTGCCGCACTCATGTTCCATATATGGTCACGCACAAGTATAATAACTCGTAACCGAAATTCAGTGAGCCAATGGGAGGGCTAGGAATGCATTATCAGAGGTTGAGAAATGAAATAATTTCTGATTTCTTTGCGCTGTCGTTTTTTTACAGATTGATGTTATTTTAGGTGAACCATTTTTCACAAGTGGGCTGTTTCCGTGGCACAACTTATATTTCTGGTATGCAACAGTGAGCGCCACTAAAATAAACAGACCAGGAGTGAAGATAGTGCCTCAGGGTGCAACACTGAAGGCAATGGCAGGTCAGGCCAATAAGTGAATCTTGCAGAGTGAATTTGGTTATTTAAAAGCATTTAAGGCAGGTTGAAGGTAGAAGTGTCTTGCATGTTCCCCAAATCGATGTAAGCAGATAAGTAGAAGACATCACTATCAATGACCTTAGTTCGTATAGTGTGATCATCCGGGTGAGGGTAGTTCTGAGAAGAACTGTTGCTGGTGACTGACGTTTTGACAACCTGAGCGGAAGTCCTCTTCAGAGTCAAGTGAATAGTGTTTGTCAGTCGATGATGTTATTAGTTTGGTCCGTTGAAAGTGATTGGTCGCTTTAGCCTGTAAAGTTTGTCATCAAACCAACTAATTAGACCAATAAGACGGATCGAAACTGATCAATGACTGATGACCGACAGTTATTTCCAGCACTGCTATATATTTTTGTTTTCATTTAGTTATTATTAATTTGCACACACAGATAGTTTTGACTCTAAAAAGTAGGTCGAGTTTAACACAGACTAGCGTAACAGTGGTAACTTTGTTGAATTTCAGTGGAGTTTGACAATCTGTGGAAGTTCCATGCTCCAGTAAACATAGTGGAAGGATTTGACGTATCTTTGTTTGACAAACTGATCGAGGTAAGAAAAAAATTGTCATTTTATTTTCCGACCAGGAAAAATGGCTTGCTTTGCAATGCTTCTGTGACCATACAACTGTTTGTTGTCCTCCAGGGATCAAAGCTGACAAACGAAGAAGTCAATAATGAAACAAGCCACGGCATAGCTTTGGAGCCACACCATTTGTGGGAATATCCCTGTCGTGCTCTGACGGAGGAATTCACGATCATGACATTTGATTTCACTTCCAATATACCAAACCAGAAAATGACGAGTGAAGGAAATGTCAGTCTGAAAAGGTAATTAATGATACCGTGGAACCCTGTTTATCCGGTCACCAATGGGCCACAACAGTCTGGCGGCATTAACGGGGTGGCCGTATTAAAGGGTTTCTTCAAATAAGAAATGACTGACTGAGCTTTTGTGGCCAGAATAGAGTGGCCCGCATTACGAGGTGGTCATATTGACGGCGTGACAGTTTGACGGCGTGACAGTTTGTTTGTGTTATTCCTCACAGTGAATTGAAATGACCCGTGACCTGTTCCAAGTGCGTGTCATGAGTCATAGTTACCACTGCAACCTGCAGTAGTAGCGTGTCCTAGGCTCTCGGCGGTAGGGACGATTGAAAAAAGCGGGCGAACGAAAGACAGGGCGTCTCTCTTTTCCTTTTCTGGTTCGCGCCAGTTTTTCTTTCGCCCGCCCACTTTTCTCATCGTCCTCCTTGACTGAAAGCTTGGAACAGGCTACTGTGGCACTAAAAGACAGTCACAGTAAAGCCGTCTTGCAAAGTGTTATCCAGGCTCTCTAAATGAGGTAGATAGGGGGCGGGGACAAAATACAGGAAAACGAAAAACAAAAAGTGCAACAAGTTATTTCCTTCAGCGCTGGCGTTCCTAACTGATCACGTTTGTATAGGTAATCATACGGTTTCGAGTTCAATTTGGAATTAATTTGCACGAGTGAGTTTTTCAAAAAGCTGAAATTGCACGAGCCGCTTATTACTTATTAATAATACAAACATGAAAAAATTCGCGCAAAAAAATTGCCGGAAGATGTTTCTTGAGAGATGCCATTTTTCGCATTCGAGAAAACTTTTTTCAGAGTTTCCGTACAAAATTTTTTGTCACTGCTTTACATGATATCATTGGCCCACAAAACTTCTCATTGTCTTTCTGCCAATCATCCAGAATTACGATGTGTAATTTGCACTGGTGTTACACTTTTTGCACCGGTGTTACACTTTTTGCACCGGTGTTACACTTTTTGCACTGGTGTTACACTTGAACTGCACTGCTCTCAGCCAATCAGAATCGAGTAATTTTTTCATGTGTAAAAGTTTGTTACACCATTGTGAACCTTGTCCCCAGGCCGTCTCTTCTTCCTGCCCATTCCGGTCGCTCTTGGGCGCAGGAAGAAGGTCGCCAACAGAACAAGCTAAAGTATGTGTTGCAGAACATTTTGCGCAAACAATTCTTTACTCGTTATTGCGAATTGTTTTCAGTTTTGCATTTCTCTCCGATTTTTTTAATTGTTGTGTTCATTTCATTCAAATATTGGTGTTCTTTTCACAGGCCAGGTACTTTTCATGGTGTCGCAGTATGGATGGATTTCCATTTAACAGAAAAACTAACAATTACTACAGGGCTGCAGCAGGTAGGACGTCTTAATATTAACTAATGTTTCAAATAACATGTGCATCATTGGACGCGCGTGCACTGTGAACGTTTGATTCTGGCCTAACGGCTGAAACATCCTGACTGATGAAGGGGTTATTCCCGAAACGTCTCGAATTAACTGAATTGAGCACTTTCTAATGAACATTTTTTTACATCCAAGGTTAACATAAAGTGCTACACAGCGTCTATATTTATTTGTTTAGGATGTCTTAACAGTTTGTTGGCAACAAACTGCCTCCTTGTGCCGGTTTAAACCACTCTCATATTTTCTTTCTTTTGCAGAATCAAGAGCTCGCAGAAGGGACATCGAAATTAAACTGGGTTCGCCACACAAAGCAAGGTGTATATTTCATGCAGTCGCCGACTCAGATTCAAGATGAAACCCTTGTAAAGGACAATGGTCCTGATATTAGATATGCTGTCCGTTTTGAACCAAATTCTGGAGAGATCGACTTCAACTTTCACCTACGCACAAGTTAACACCATTGCTTATCATACGCGTCAGTATTTGTTAACCTTCTGCACTAAGCTTGCGGAATTCAGCGAGCCTAGCTGCAACTAGTTGCAATTAGCCTTCAACCGAAACAACTAGAAACTGTTTATCAACCGTAGCAGTAGTCATCATTTCACATAGGTTAGTTCAGCCAAACCGCCAACAGTGAACGCAAGTGAACACTCGTTGGACCACAAAAAAGGGTCCAGTTAGGTTTCCGCTCATTGGAGATCAACGTGCGGGAGATTGTATGTAGCTTAGACCATGACTACGTCAGCATACGGAGGTGTCTGTCTGCTGGAGGTTTCCGCTAGGAGAGGTTCCACTGGAGAATGACAGTTTTTCATGATTTAGGAAGTCCATTTTCATCCAGAAGACTGTACTCCTGTCCTAGCTCACTTGGTCCACCCCCGGCCTGGAAAAGAAATATCGACAAGTTAATAAACTGTATATCGTAAATATTTAATTAGAGGTCTGGAACCTAGACTGAGAAACATGATCTGAAGCAGTACGTCAACCTGTCTAGACATCACGAGGAGTAGCAGCTAATAAAGCAACAACTTCTCACTCTGACATTGACAGACGTTTCGTCTGCTTGTCTAACGGTCACTTTTGAAAATGTATGTAGACTAGCTTACGAAACGTCTGTCAATGTCAGTAGTGAGAACTTGTTGCTTTATTAGCTTGCTACTCCTCATGATGTCTAGACAGGTTAACGTACTGCTGCAGATCATTTTCAAGAAACTATCTTTTGTTGGAAAGCAACGTTTCCTGTTCGTGTAGTTTGCGAAGTAACCAGAAACCGTGGTTCGATGGGTATGGGTAAACAAAATTGTTCAGAGCCGAACAAAATCTTGTCAGTCTAGTGCGGATGGCCCCGAAGACTGAGACAACTTCTATGCAGGCAATGTAAGACCCACCCGTCAAACTAGTAGCTTACCACAGCAAAGCTTCACGTGTTTTAATCAAGAATGCCCTGATTGCTAATGGAGTCATGAAGCCATCTTGATTACCTTTGTTGAAATGATATACTTGACAGCTCCCTGGGTTGGTTCAATAGTTATTGACTCCAAAAGACTCTGAAAGCAACAAGGTTTGTGAGTGAATCCATCAGGGACAGAAAATGGACAAATGAGTAGAATGGGATTACCAATTATTCTGTGGACAAATGGGACAAATGCTTGTTTTATAATCGCTTCCAGAGTTTAATGTCATGTGCGCTTACGTAAGGAACTTGCCATTCACCATTAGATAACAATTTGCTTATTGATCATAAAAACATGCATGTTTTAAACATCTCTAACTTATAACATAGCTATATGCCAGCGCGCGCTCTGATTGGCTAATTTTTTTATGAAAAAGAAATGGATGGTTCAGGCTGACGTCATTGTCGGTGAAATTTCTTGCCGGCAAAAGTTTTTCGCAACTTTTTTGAGTAAAACTTAACTTTAGCTGTTACTAATGGCTAGTATTATCCAACATTTGAGTTAGGGTTTCTCGATGACTTTAAAGATCTAGAGAACGTGTCTGGAATGTTTGAAGAAACATCGAAAGCGTCGAAAGATCAACAAAGCGAAAGTGAAAACAACACGTGCACGCGCACGTGTAGCGAAAAGTGCTGCCAGTGAAAACAACACGTGCATGTGCACGTGCAGAATTCGCAATTTGATCAGTACAGAAAAAGCGACTTCCCAGCGTGAAAAATGTCTTGCTATGTTATAAAAGCAATGGACAATGTCTAGCGTGCGTCCATCCAATTCGGGATGCACTTGGATAGTTGGGAGAGCACTTAGGTAGTTAGAGATGCTCTCGGCTGCGCCTCGAGCATCTCTTACGCTACCTTCGTGCTCTCCCAACTATCCGCGTGTGCATCCCGAATTGGGTGGACGCACGCTAGACATTCTCCATTCCTTAAAGAGAGACATTTCGAGCAGCTGTTATCATGTTTTCATAAAGGAGAGAATGTAATGACACGTACAAACCTTTGATACAGTGGCTTGAGGATGGACTTCAATTCCTTGAATAAATCTGTGAACGTATTATACAGTGGTATAAGTAGCATCAACCAACAGATAAATAAAGACCATTAGTGGAATTCTACTATTATACTAATGCGTATGCTGTAATCTGATTGGCTGAGCCATCGCTCACTATTTACAGCCATTAGTGTGCACGAGAGGCTTGGTGTGGTCGACAAAATTGCAACGTTTCCTCGTTTCTCCGAAGTTTTGAAAGAACATTTACAAACTAATGGATAATCAAATTCCTGAGAAGGCTAAAAGGAGGGCATTTACGGTTTCTTGAATTAAAGAAGCTCGAAATGTTTGAAAGAAACTGATGAGCGCGCGTACAAAACTGCAAATGCCAATTTTACGATAACTGCAGAAATTCTCGCGCGCTCATTGGCTAATTTTTATCGTCAATATGAGGACAGACACATGAATTTGAAATTCGTGCGACGCGTCAGCGAGCGAGAGCGGGCAATTCGACCATTTGTTATCGTAAAAAACAAATTGATGTCAGTTTTTAATGGGTCTGTCCTGTTATTGACAATGAATTTCGTCATCACATTGTCAAAGTAGTCTGCGGATCCACTCGGCTATCGGATCCACAGCTACTTTGACAATGTGATGACGAAATTTATGATCAATAACAGGACAGACGCATGAAAATCTGACGTCAATTTGTTAAATTGGCAATTCAGTCCGCGCGAATTCTCTAAAGCGAGAAGTTTAATACTAAGACCAGAAATAATTGGAATTGTTATTTGAAGGAAATTTCAGTTAGAATTTTACTAAAAATTTAGATTATTCACTCTCGATTTCTGTGAGACGATAGTTGATTCGGGCTTCAGCCTCATTAACTATCACCTCACAGAAATCTCGAGCTCATAATTCAGTTGTTCATTAGATAGTAGCAGTTCCAAATGCCAATCCAGTTACGCTTTTAGGACACTCACTTATAGACATCTATTATAGCACTCGTGCTCGTACCCATACCTCTTACTAACCTCGTCTTCTCGGTTCGTACTGTAAGTTACGGACCGAGTTTTTCCCCCTTCGATTTATGGCCCAAGCGCAAATCCATAACTTACAGTACGGACCGAGAAGACGAGGTTAGTAAGATACTTGTTATATTTCTGTTGTGCGTCTGAGGACTTCGGGAACGATTTCAATTCTATTTAATTTCGAAAGCAAAACGAGTCCTTGAGTCGATAGCACGTTTTAATACACAATTTAAAGTGAAATAAAGTTTAAAACAATTGCTCTAAATGTTAAGAACACTTGGCGATAAATCACGAAACATTTTGGGAACAAACAGCTTGAAATTCTAGCGGCTGTACAGTAGAATGCGGCCCGCTAAATTGACCAATCACAGCCCGCGCAGAAACTGTTACATAGCTGGCGTTTTTCCCGCTACAGCGCGCCCATTCATTGGCTAGTTCATAGTCACATGACATCTAACAATGAAACTGTTTCCCGCCAAATGCTTTGAGCGGGCAACATTGGGAAAATTATGACGTCAAACGGGAAACAGTTCACTATTACCCGCGAAATGTTGACCGCTGTTGGACGTGGCCTGATGTTGTCGCTGGAATCTCAGCGCCTTTTTCAAAATTTGCTTTTGTTTTGTTTTGCTATATAACAAATCGCTAAATGACTGGTCCCTTGGGAAACAGTGAATTTTGTTTCCCTCGAATCTCAATGTTTCCCGAGACGAAGATTCTCGGGAAACAAAATTCACTGTTCCCCAAGGGACCAGTCATTAAGTGTTAACTGTTACCCGCACTCAAACTGTTACGCGTGCTCTGATCTAAAAGACACTAATAGCAAACGTAGAAACCGTAAATTAGTATCTGTGTACTCCAGAAAAGAGTTCTCGGGCCTCATCAGTAGTTTACAAGTCCGAAAAGATGCAAGTGCAATGCATACCTGCTTGCAGTGTCCAGGGTATTTTTAATATCCACTGAAGCAAAGTCTCAAAGGGTTTTACAGACTTTTTTCAGTTATAAAACAGTAAAAATTTACATGCATTTTTTCCGGTATACAGTTCTACTCACCCGGTGTCTGTTTCCGGAGGAAAGAAGTGTCTGATCAAAGCTAGTACCTCCGCAATATCGTTTTCCATCAGAAATAAACATGCATTGGGTCCTGCATCGAACGTGTAGGCAACCTGTAGAATTCAGTTGAATGTAAGAAGTAGAAGAAATAGTTTGCGAACGAAAGCGTAGTTAAAGGAACTCCCTTCGGGACTCAAGCCTAGAACTGTTTCGTGTCAGTCTTTTTTTGTGCAGTGAACGACAGCAGCCCCCAAACATAAGGTTTCCTAAAGCTCCATTTATTTGGTACAGAAGTATATCAACTGAGGATATAGTCGAAACCAGGCGGGAAACAATTTGTAACGCAAGGTTTAGAAGGGAGTCGAAGCACTCTGTGCTTTCTCCATCTAGGTCTGTTTTAGCAATGATTATCGGAAAAAAAGAAAAACATACATAATGCTAAAAGTACCCAAATAGAAACCAAATATATGGGTCCCCACCACCTGTTAAGAGCACCTTAGCAAATGTTGCAGGTAAACCTGCGATGGACTAGCATACCATCGGGGGGAGGGGGGGGGGGATAGAAATACTCCTAGCTACATCGTGCAATTAGAAAAGGTAACAAAAGCACCTGCACAAAAACCTAGTCACTGTAGATTGCCATGCCATACCTTGGGTTCATGATAGCAGTTATTGTACTGAGTAACCAGTTGAGCTATTCCGTGCGAGGTTTGGTTCATGTATGGTGGAGTTATTGGCGGGTATGTGTCCTGGCAGACTGCATGAAGCTGATTACTTTCCTAAAAACGAGGAAAAGCTCAACTGATCAGAGGGAGGTAAGGACAGAATGATTCAGTTGACACAATTATTTGAGCAGTTTCAATTTTTGAAGTAATATATCAAGCATGAAAGACCATGTTCGACCACACTTCCAAACACTGAGAAGAGAGTTGAAAATACGACGTGCAGCGGAGAATCTTTGACGCACTTCGCGGTGTTTGCGGTCAAACACGGTCTTGAATGTTTGATATATCTTCTCAATCGAAACCAAAACTAAGAAGAAAACGGAGAAATAAAACCGTAAAAATCGATGCTAATTAGGATCAGACATCCAATCAATGTCACGGTCATGAGTTCCTTCGTTTAAACTTGATGAATTATTAATCAGGATTAAAGAGATGCCAAATAGTCGCGCAACAACTGAGACTTAATTTCAGCAAATCACAGAAGGTCTTGTGTGCCAAAGAATTAAACAACGCGACTGTAACCCGAAGGACACTCCGCTTGAAAGATCATAAATGGTTTAATCTGCTGTGATCAACGCAAAACCTACAACATCATGTGGGATTTGAGAAACGCATAGGTTGCACAGTACCATTATTAATGTTATAGACAGTGTCACTCTACGCCGGAGAAATTTGAAATCGCAGCTTTATTTCTACGGTTAGGCCTACCATTAGTCTCCTCCGCAGCCGTTGTTGGGGTCGTCACGCAACGCTTCTCCCCCACTAGTTAGTGGGGGAGAAGCGTTGCGTGACGACCCTAATAACGGCTGCGGAGGAGACTAGCCTACCATCCACACTAATCCGTAGTGAGGACGGTAAACATTTAATACGTTTTCAGAGTGAGGCCTGAAAAGGCGTAGTAAGGCGCAGTATGGACGAGGCCTTGTTTGAGCTGGACTTGATGGGAAATAACGTTTACAATAGCCTTTTTTACCGATACGGCGGCCACCTTGAATTCTATTGTTTTGACTGAGAAATTATGGGCTGCCGAGGGGGCAATCGCTGGAAAATTTATCGTATACACAGCTTTCAGGATAAATTTTTACTGCTTGTCTCTCATATTCCATAACAAATATTACAAGCGTTACATCTTTTCGTCACGATATTTGGCAGTTGTTCCTATGGTTATCGAAAAATTATTGTTAAAAGTTATCACGCCACAGTATTCTTTTTAATTATTTCTCATCTGCCCCCTGGGCATCCCATAATTTCCTCGGAATTCAAGATGGCCGCCGTATCGGTAAAAAGGTCTATTACTTATAACGATGCGCAACATGTTAAATTTGTATGCGTAGTTAAAACGGCTGCAGATTTTACTATGGATGGCTGTGTTTATGGCCGGTACAGAAAGCCCTGTCTTGAGACTTGTCCATATGTTGACTTTTGTAAACCCCTACGGTAAGTTAGGACAATATTGCAAATGAATATGTGAAAGATCATATATTTGAACTGCGGAGAAAGATACGAAGACATACAGAGGTCATGGGTTCGAATCCCGTTCAGGCCTGAATTTTCAGTTGGTAGGGCACTACACCGGTATCGCAGAGGTCATGGGTTCGAATCCCGTTCAGGCCTGAATTTTTTTCAGGCTTTAATTTCACAACTGATTAAGTTATGTGCATAACTGCGATGATCAATCATGTCTTCATATCTTTCTCCGCAGTTCAAATATATGATCTTTCATAAATTCATTTGCATTCTTTACCTTCTACGGGTATAGTACGAACTCACTAAGTTGTGTGTATAATTAACAATTATTCCACGAGCGCGCGTTGGATATGAGATTGTAAATAGCCAACGAGGCCCGTAGGGCCAAGTTGGCTATAACCAATCTCATATCCAACAAGCGCGAATGGAATAATTGTTTTATTAAATTCTCAACCTTCGGTTTTGCTAAATTTTATTTAAGTCTAAGAGACGACCGGAAAGTGATGTTAATTCCGGGCGCCAAAACGAAATGCCGAAAATTTTATGCTGAGCGACATTTGCCGCATTCATTTCCATATAAGGTCAAACGCAGGTATAATGGCTGGTAACCGAGATCTAGTGAACCGATCAGAAAGCTAGAATTGCATTATCCGAGGTTGAGAATTTAATAACTGCGATGATCAATATTCTCGCATCACCATAATCGTGGTGCTGGTGTTTATCATGAGGTGTTTAAGGACGTCCGCGCGAAAATTTTCTACTCGATAGATTTTCTCCAAACTTCAATAATGAATTACTTCAATAATTCGGGGTAACTTACTTCGTTTCAGAGATAAAACGTGTGGAAAACTAGTCTGATTTTGAAAATCTGGCGCGCGTAAATCAGCATGGTCTCCAGGGTTTTTAGCCCGGGGGGGGGGGGGGGAACTACCAAATAAAAATGACGGGGTTGCTCGTGGTACCTTTAACGGGTTAAAAAGCGGTTTTGCCTCAAAAGGTCCACAGCGGAGCTTTTGCGCTACCTTTTAGGGTGTTAAGCCTGAAAAACGACAGGAGAAAATGGGTTATGTAAGAATTGGTACCTCAGTAGGGGAGAAAAACATTTTGAAGCAACGCCAAAAAAAAACCGGGATCTTGTCAAAATTTCCGTCGAGCATCCCGTCCTGTTTACAAGGGTGTCCCCCCTTGATCAACGGAGACAAACTATCCTAGAAATATTTTGTATAAGTGAATCCGTCGCGTTAATAATTCCAAATGTTGCCAACGTTTTCACAAAACTTAACCCTTCAGGAGGTTACCCTTCTCGGATAAGGACGATAAACCGTAGGCCCGGTCTCACAACTCTTCATAATTAATTCTGTGGGACGTAAAAGAACCCACACACTGTTCGAAATGGTTCAATGGTTCATTTATTTCACACTATTTACATAAAGTTAACATAGGGAAAAAAGTATAGTTACAATACACGATTACAAGATAAAATAATTACAATACAGGTTAAAAAATGTGTATGGCGGTCAAAGTAGCAAAGGCTTTCTAGTTGACCACCATAAGAGTAGGGGACGTAGTTCCCGGTGTGGTGGTCTATCTGTCATCTAATGGTTAAATGCTCGGAGATATTAGCTGCATAAGCTACCCTAAAATCCGAGAGTAAAGAAAGTAATGTATGTAATGTATGTATAGGAGGCATTTGAAACCGCCGCACAGATAAACGACGAGCTAAAAAGAACGGACCTCGATGGTGCATTTTGCAAAAAAATTCATTTTTTCGCTAAACGTAGAAAATCGGTAGAGAAAATGATCCATCAAAAGAAACATAGGGGTCACCGAATGTTCAAGATCGTTAAATCCAGGCAAAGCTATAGCAATAGCCATCTGCCCTATCATTGTTCATTTTATTACTTAGCGCGCGCTCGATGGATGACGTATGACGTGGCGTGCGAATTTGCGTGCGCAGTAAGGATGCGCACGCGAACGTCCTTAAAGCGATTCCACTTAAAAAGTAGAAAAAATTCTCAAACTTCATCAGTTGGTAATCATGTTATGTATATTAGAAAAATGCAATAAAAATAGGGGTCACCGTGCTCGTATTTGCAGAACATGGATGGCCTTAGTTAGCAGAAAGGGGCACAAGAAATTCTAAGAAAAAGCACTCATTGGATTGATTTATTAGAGAAGTTAAACAGAATAGACCCTGAACTTACATTTCAAACCATGTTAGTTAAACAAACTTAAGAATTCTCTGAGTGCGCGCATTCAGCGCTACCTAAAGACGTGCTCTTTACAGCATTAAAATCAAAATAATTTTAAACAAAATTTTAAACTTTTTTCAAATCTAGATATATTGTAGATAACCTTGAGTAATTTAAATTCATGCATTAAAAAGTGGGGCTCACCGTGCTCGTTTAAGAGAAAACGAGCATTTATTTCGTTGTTATTGGGAATTGTATTCTGGGAGTTGTAGACTCAGACTCCAAATATATGAACTATTTAATGAACCAGCCACGTAATCCGGAACATACAAGAAACGACTAATCACAATGGCTAAAACGGTAAAGAAGCTAGACTCAAAACTCCAAAAAACAGCGGTAAGGCTGGCCTAAAATCTTAAACACGGCAAGAAAATATAACAAAGATGGAGATGAAAAATCTACAAAATTACGACAGCGAAGTTCAAATGTACGCGCGAACATATTCTGGGCCACGATTGGCTAATTAAAATCACCTGAAATTACGCGCGCGGAAGCTGCGCGCGGACAAAAACTCGTACTAAGGCGAAAGGGGTGAGTTCAGAGTTAGTAAAGTTCAAAACAGTTGTCGAGCTTAGCTTGAGGGAAATCTCCTGCGTTTTGTACGCGCACGCACTCATGTGCGCGCGCTAATGACACGTACATCGTGCGCGGTAGGGGTGCGCAATGCAATACCAAGAAATCACCTTAAAAGACCCGGATGTTCATTTTGGTGGCTACCCAGGTTTAAAAGCCTGTAGTCAGTTCAAAACCGTTCCACCAAATTTACTTAAGACTCAGATGAGTTGATAACAAAAACGGTGGGAGATACTTATGTAGGCTTACCTTCATAGTAGTTTCTGCAAATGTCTTGAAATCTCTTTCTAATATCGCTTTTTTCATTTCCTCCATTCTTTTGGGGACGCACAATTCTGACCTGAACTGCAAAAAAGAGACGCATAAAAACATTTTCACCATCATTGCAAAAACCATGAGTGGACTTTGCTTGGTTAAGCGTGAAATGGACAAAAGACCATTTCCGAGTTACACTGTATGTTGTGCCTCTGTTTGAAAACGAGTCCTCGTACAAAACCTTTCATATGAAAATGAGTTTGATTTGCATGAAAATGAAGCAGTAGGGGAAATACATTTTCATACGCATGGTTTTGCACAAAGACCCATTTTGACACAGAGGCACAAGGCAACTCAGAAATGACCTATTCAAAGGTATTCTGCAGCTTGTCTACTGCAGTTGCAAGTGTATCACAGTAAGCGGAGTTAAAGAGGAACCATTTTATTTCGAAAATTCTCAGGGATCAGTAGGTAGGTCACCTTAAATCCACCTTATATTGACACCCTTGATCTGTGGTAAATGTCTTTCACTGATTACCTTAAGCAAGTCGCTGGTTTCAACACTTCTTCTCATTCCCTCAGTGCTACTTGTGCCTTTTTTGTGTTCATTCACCTATCAACAAACAGTTATCACACTGTGTAACAACTACGCAAATAAAAATTGCTGATTTACGTGTGAATCTGAGTGACTTGCTAAAAGAGAATGCACTCAAAATCAAAAGATATCAGCCAATTTAAAAAAGAGTTATCAGTTATTTAAGGCATTATGTGTTCCGTGGCGCAATGAGGACAGATGATGGTGATTAGTTATTTATTTTGTGATTGGTAACAAACACTGAGAGGAAAGTTAAAAAAATGATGTTGAAGAGGATATACTTAATAGAGAGTCAGGGAGGGCTAAAAAGGCTATTATGATTATCAGTAATGTCATTTTCAATCTCTTTCTATCTTACCACTAGAATCAGGACCCTCAATCCTAACCAATGGTCTTCTGTAGCAATCTGACAAACAGAAGTATAAAGTTGTGATCAATGTTTTGTAGTCACAAAGACATTCTAGATAACACATTCTGAGCAGCAGCTTCTCAAGTGCTGTTGATTTCCATAGCCAGGATTGGCATCACAAAGATTATGGTCGGGGTTAAGTTTTAGCTCTTATTAACCAAGCTGGAGGTCTGTATGGGAGAATCTTGACCGAGGTCGTGAGTACAGACGGAATGCAGTGAGGTTTGTGCACAACGACCAAGGTCAAGATTCTCCCATACAGACGGACTAAGCTCGGTTAATGAGATGTTTATTATATGGCGCAAACAAGAAAGATTTAATTTGTTCAATGTAACTGGTTTGTACTAACTGACATGTTGCTTGCAAATGGAGATGAGCTGATTTAATTCTGCCAAAGTTTGCTCTTTCTCTTTACTTTTTTTTCACATCAGGCTTTTTGGCACTGCATAAATAAATATGAAAATAGTCAATGATTTTGAATTTTAGTTTGCAACTTTTTCAATGGAAACATAACCGGCCTAGATGCCGGTCTAGATGGGGAAATCTAGACCGCTTTCAATATCGACTTCAGCCAATCAAATTCGTGAATTTGGTAGTTCCCAGTCCTTGTGAGACAGAGTCATATAATAAAGTCTATTAAGAACGTTCTCAGTCAAGAAGGAACTTTCTTGATCCAGCTGCTCACTTTGGCACCTTGTATGCAGATATAGAGCCACCACGGCAATAGGCCATTTTCGTTTTCTCGGTATTGGACTGGAACTAGCTTGTAATGGAGGCTAATGCGGGGAAGTATCATTAAAAAAAAATTTATGTCATTTACATTTGAAAAGACTCCCCTCATCAGCCTCAGTTGCAAGCTAGTTCCAGTCTATATTTTACCAAGAATACGAATATGTTGTATTTGCATGTCTATGATTTTGTACACGTGAGAGCAATCTGTCCTTATCAGAAAGACAAAACAAGTGCTATTCAGTACTAACAATTACTAATCATTTCTGTGACCATGCCTCCAAAAGTACATATTGCATACAAAGTCGCCTTAACTTTGTACATGCTGTTAGTGTCTGCACGTAATCACTGTTTCTTCTATTTATTGTTAGTTAGATTTAGTTTTAGTGGTTTTGTAGTTTATTAGTTAGTAACAGCTGAAGGGCCATTTTTTATGGATACTCTGTTAATCAGCCTTTATTATTATTAATATTATTATTATTACTATTATTATTATTATTATTATTATTATTATTATTTCTACTGTCATCACATTTTCTGCTGGTGTTCTTTACGTGCGTCAGCTGGGTGCAAACCATGCACCTAGAGCATCAGTCACCCAAGTCAATCTTTCTGTTCAAATACTAAGCACCTTTCTGAGGATTCATGCAGATCCCAACATGCATTCTTATTATTATTATTATTATTATTATTATTATTATTATTATTATTATTATTATTATTATTATTATTATTATTATTATTATTATTATTATTATTATTATTACCCTTATGATGTGGTTACTACCTGCAGGAGAATTCGACATTTTTAAATGAGTTTGGCAGAGTGGCAAGAGTTATTTTTAATTAATAACTCTTGCCACTATATCAAAATAATTTCCTGCACACAACCACCAATTCTTAGAAAGCTGCTTCATCTGGTTTGATGACACCCAAAATCTTGATTATATTTAATCATCGTTCCGCGCTAGAGTTCCGCAGATCTTTTCCCGGAATATACTGCTTTTATACAAAAATAGCTGTAATTAACAATCACCTGCTTAGCAATGCTGTCGGATCCATCATCCTTTTCTCCTTTTTCCCACTCAACAAACCCTCCATACATACTGCGACAAGCACTTCCTGAACCCTGTCTGAAACACCATACATATAACATAATTTGTTAAACTGGATCACTGCATGTGCGATTCAAGAGTTTTCGTTGGCTTAGCCATCAAGGGTTAGGAGCCATTAAACCATGCTCTACTAATAATGAAAGTGTATGCATGATTTCTTGGGGCTTTTTTACTTTTATTTTAGTTTAGTTTTCTATGTTTTGGGAGTGTTTTTAATAAAGCAATTATTCCACTAGCGCTTGTTGGGTATCTACCTTGTCATATCCAACACACACTTGAGGAATAATAATTGTTAAAATACATACCATGGTCCTTGGATATAATGCTGCGTGTGAAGTGAACAATACCTGAACTATGAGTGTAACTGTTACACTCTTACTCATACTAATCTATTTTAAATAGTGGGTTCTCTTTTAAGCTATTTACCATTTGTCCACTTGTTAGCTTAATTAGCAGTCAATGATTTCAAATGCGTAAAGGAAGAGATCAGGGATTTTTTCAGTCAAAACTGTCTCTGATGAGCACTATATCTTGCAAATGAGTTCACCATCATGCAACTACTCAGTTGGATGTGCAACTGTAACAAGACTACAGCACATGTCTTCAGTTTGGAAGACTATGGGCAATCCTTCTTTTTTTCCCTGCTCATTGATTTCTACATTACACCTTGAATACTGAAAAGACAAAGTAGAGGACTAAGAAGGTCTTAGAATGTCATTGTATGAACCTTAAGGATCCTGTACAGTTTGCGTGAGTGAACACCTTCAGTGTCACCTGGGGCAGAGGGCTGCCAAAATGAAATTGTCACAATACATATTTAATCACTTCCTTGTAAATACATTTGGTCAAAAACAAGGATTATAAGCTCATGTAGTGTGATTTTCTGGGTGAGAGGGTTCTGTATGATTTCAAACCCAGATCTCCCATAGCCAAGAAAACATGGTGAAATCTGGGTATGAGATTAAGCTGTTCTTAAAAGAACTGTTGTTGGTGACAGCCTGGAGTGGACGGAAGTAATCTTTAGATTCACACTTGTTTCTGATGATGTTTTCCAATCAGGTTACCAGTTACCAACAACAGTTCTTTTCAGGATTACCCTTACCTGGAGAATCACTACATTTTATGAACTACTTCTCATACAATGTAATTTCACCTTGCAATTGTTGATAGATCGCCATCAATTTGAAATAACCTTGAAAGAGCAAACACTACAAAGGAAAAAAGAAAACATAATTCAAAGAAACGTCCTACAGGGGAATAAAATTGTTATGAATTTACTACAGTAACTGAAAAATACAAAATAATTTTATCAGCTCAAAACAACATATACCCGTGAGTGTTACATTACTAATTGTCAAGCAGGATCACATGATAGCATTGAATGGCCAGTGCTTTAGTATTAACGTTTTAAAGTTACAGTCTACCATTGAAGCTACCAACAGTATTTGTGAGCAATAAATGAGAAATCAAGAGAAGTGGGAAATACCTAAGCAGGAATACCCTGCAGCAGATGATGCCAGGCCTGCAGCTGTAGGAAAGTTATTCTCAGAACAGATATGAATGTGCCTGCCTCTTAGCTCTGACCCCTTGCTGTTTTTGAAATACGCATCCTGAGACAGCTTCCTAACTAAAACAACATCAATCGCAGTTAAAGTATGGAAAGAAATAGTTTTCATTTGAGCATCAAACAACGAAAATCGAAAGCAATTACTACTATGGTCAATCACGAAAAAACACAAACAATTGGTCCATGATTATTACAGACCAATGAAAATACAAAGGAAACTGATACCGGTACATATTAATTTAAAAAAAAGTGTATGACCAAGTTTTGGTTGTGCACTTGATTGGTTGAGTTGGTCAAGCAATGTTTTTGACAGCCAAGCAAAGTTAGGCAAAACCAATTCTGAACGCTTAATTTTTTTCTGAATTGTATACATCCACTCAAGGAACCAAAACTCAAGGATTTTCAGGGGGGAAATGTCACTTCAGTGGCAGATAGAGAAATAGGCTCCTCTTTTAACATGACATGTAAAACCGTACTTGTTAAATGTACAGTATATAAGTACTGCTTTGCAGTTCCTCTCTCACATGACAATAAAAGAACTAAGAATATTAACAGTACATAGTTGTGTTTTGTCCCAATTTAGTATTTTATGCAAACTTGTAATTTCATTTTTTCCAGCGTTTTGTTCTTTTTTGTTTGTTTTATTTTCTCTTTTTGCCTGTGTTTTAATTTCCTCTTATTGTATTAATGTATTAACATGAATTAAAGATGACAGATTTAAAAAATAACAAATAAAAAAAGATACATGTATCCACTCTTCTACATAGTCACTTGTTGCTCATTAATAAAAAACTTACTTCTAGATAAACACTTTTGAATCCTGGGCATTTCAGAAACATCATGCTTCCTACGTATGAACAACAACCGCAAAGCGATTAACCTTGTTTAACATGATGGCCTGATGTCACTCATGCTATTGTCGATCCCAGACGTCTGTTGAAATGGCTTTTTTCAGGCCATTGCAGTGACACACCATTGGTTTCAATCACAGATTCAAAAGGTCTCCATCGGGAGACTATAATTTTAATGGATTACCACAAGAATGTTCTCCTGGAACATTGAACACTGATCACTTCAAGAAAATCGGTCAATAACCGTCTGCTTCTACTACACATAATTATGTTACCTTCAATCTACTCAGACAAGTCAGTTATATGCTTGTCCTCCTTTCTGACTTCAAAACATTATACAAAATATATGAGTAACGCTAGAACAAACGGAGTTATATACCAACCCTCAGAGAAAGAGAACTGGGTGCTAGTTTATCACACAAAGTTGCTTGTATTTTAACTTTTAGTTCTCTTGTCAATCACTGATGGGAGCTGATAAGATTATATACTTGTTGTTGTGAAAGAAATGAGCTCCTATATACACACAGTCAGAAAAGTAACTTTAAATTCCATTTAATAAACTATTATTAAACTCATCAACAAAAGTGAAGCTAACCAAGATATGAACTTTGAGCAGAACATGCAGGTATCCATGGCAACCCTGAGAGCGGCAACCATTCACACTTACAGAATCAGTAGAAGTATTCACCACCTCATATATAGTTATCATCACCAGCAGAAGGGAGGGAGTCAAGGGAGCAAAAGCAGGCTACAAGCACAAATGGTACTCAAAGTAAACTGCACATTCTTTCACAGCTGTAAAGCAAAGCCCAGCAAAACCCTGTATGAGACCCCACAGAGCATGGCTGCCCTGAAAGGCCTCTGACCAGCATAGGCTTGAGTCAAACTTCTCCTAAATTAAATTTAGCCACATTACAAAGCTAACCTTCCATTAAGCCAGAGACAATCCTCAGAAAAATTTACACTGGCTGCAACAGTTGTGATGGAGTGGAGCTAGAGAAAAATCAAGATATGGAGACTTGCTAAGGGTAAAAAAAAAATAAACTGCTCTATGTTGAACATGTATGCATGTTGTGGGTCAATTAAATATGGATAGTTGGCCCATGCATATAATAATGATAATAACAATAATAACAATTAGCAATTATTGAGGCTGAATAGGATATGAAGAATTCTGTAGAACAACGAGGGTGTTATCGACAGAGGCCAAAGGCCGAGGTGGATAATACCCTCCGAGATCTGCAGAATTCTTCATATCCTACGAAAGCCGAATTCAATAATTCTTTATTATTTATTCAAAATATTTCCCCATTCCTAAAGGAGTTTCGCCATTTCGCTCTTTGTTTTTTCGCTCACTAAAAATAACATATTATTGTCCCCAGGTTTTCTTGATCAACGGTTCAATAATCTGCAGCAGGCTGCACTTTTGACGTCATTTTGACGTCATCGGTTCAATAATCTGAAGCGGGCTGCACTTTTGACGTCATTGATTCAATATGGCAAAGATTCTTTCCAAATTTGGTGAAAAGCAGCCGGTTATGGTAAATTATTTGTGTGGTTTTAATCAATCAGAAACAGCGAAATATTTTGAATGAATAATAACAATAGTAATAATAACAATGTTTATAAAGCCCGACTTTCCATGAAATGATTTAAGTGTGTTTTATATCATATAAATTAAAACCAATCCTACAAGTCATCAATTTTTACATTGTTTTTAAAAATTGCAAAACATGTTAAAATAGAAAAAATTCAATAAAAAAGCTAACTTGATAGAAAAAACTAACCTAAAAAATATGTCTATTCACTTCGCTTCTAACTTCTAATGGCAGTCCATTTCATGTCCTCGGTCCTGCTACCACAAGAGTCTGATTTCCTTAAGACTTTTTTGTTTTACCTCCAGATGCTAATAAGAATATATCATCGGTTGATTGCAGGCTATAGCCAGATTTTTCCTTGACACGCACTAGATCACAAAGATATTTCTGTGCAAGGCCGGCATATATAGATTTAAAATACAAGAAGGGCCACTTTGTAGTCTAATTTATATTTGACCTGTAGCCAGACAGTGTAGATTAAACAAGACTGATGTGATATAACTATATCATGTACATTGCGTGACCAGTCTTGGTACGACATTCTGGAGCCATGATAACTTTGACAAGTGTACATTTGCGACTCCAACAAGTAGGCTATTATATAGTGTAGGCTATTCTATGCTATAGTGCGATGCAACTTAATTAAAATATAAATGATAAAGAAGTTTCTTTAGCTTCTCTTATCAATTGCTACATAAGGTTTACGTTGTCCTGCTGTTTGTTATGAAAATATGCCAAAAAAAAAACATACATATATCATTCTTTAAAAATATTATGAACAATTTGGAGAAAACTAAACTGAAGCATAAAATTTGTCATTGTGCCACTTGATCATAATCAGATCAATTTCAAAATTACAGTAATACTATGCGCACATTTTTAGTGTCCACTCCCCTCTCTAGGTTTGAAGGTCGAACTGGAATCGTGCAAATCAAAACATGAACCACCGCTCTGGCAAACCCGTCTAATATGCCACTGAAGCAAACCGAATCGGTATGAACTGCTATCGACACGTTGTGACACCTTTCTTACCTTGCGACAATATGTGATACATGTACTTTGTGATAAATGCTGCGGCCGCCTTGTGATCGTTGTTGATCATGTTTTTGATACCTTGTGACTGCATGTAATTTCATGTAACATCTTGTGATCCCTTACGAGACTGTTTTTAAACTTTGTATCTTCGCTCATGAGAGCGAGATTTCAATTATTTATTCATATTTTTATTAAACTGATCCGATGCAGGATGTTCTAGTTTATCAGTTAATTGATTTTAGCTTAATTGACTTAAGCTTAATTGAGCAATGTTTTTTTGCTCGTTGTTGTTTACCGAAAGTATTTGATAACCTTGTGGGAATCGCAGATTTTGAAACCCAATCCCCTTATTTCCCACGTTAAGTTTGAAGATATTACCTCCTCTTTATCAAGAGTGACGCTAAGTGAAGAATTCAGTGGAAGAATAAGCTGTTCGTTCCTCTTTCCCCCTGCAAAAAAAAAACGTTCTTGATTCATTGAAGCTTTTGATCACATGAAGTTTCAAACGTACCATTCTCCCTTTCTACATACAGTATTTTATGACGGCAATATTAACTGGGCCTTGACAAGTAACCATTTGGATAGGATAACTCGCTTTGAACCGCTTTTGTGCCGTTTCATCCACCATCTTGGATCAGTCGGGGCAAACATTCGTGAGCTTGGGACTTGGGACAGAATCTGATCTTGACCAATCAGGAGTCGTAGTGGAGGGGTAGTCGGAAATTCAAAGAGTAAAGGGTAAAGAGTCACAAGCCGGCAGTAGAAAAGAGTGCACGTGCAAATCCTTTGTTCTGTTCATTTAGCCATTTGTTTGGTTCGTTCTCGCGGCCATTGCCGTCGTGTTTTGCGTAAGGTCCATCATATCAATATCGTGACGACTACTAAATCAATAAAAAGGACATTCCTATAGTAAATGTGATCCAATCAAACCACTAGGAACTGGCTCACGCTGTTTTAGCGGCAGTAGCTTACTTACTGCAAGATTATGCAAGTCAACATAGTTACATAAGTTTTGAATCAGAACGATACGACTGTCTGTGAGGTAAACTTTTGGTCGACATCTTCGAAAATCGTGCGTATCTTTGAAAAAGGATTTCTAGCAAGACACGTCATGACGTTGGAAGAAGAAGCTCTTCTTGGAGCCAAGAATGTCCGAGGCACTCATAACGAGAACCTTTCTTACAGTAGCACAAGAATGCTCAGCATACAGGTGTCTTCAAGTGATCAAGACACCACCTCGAGTACACAACGACCAAACGACAAGCCATGTGTACACGTAGAGTTCGTAGAGGGGCTGCCCATTTGGCGAGCAACTTTGCTGGTTGTTAATTCAGCCCTTGGTGCTGGAATTTTGAACTTTCCCCAGGCATACGCAGAGTGTGGTGGTATCACTACTGCCTTAACCATCCAAATGGTAAGTGTTCTAACTCTGTTAGTAGATAGCCCTACGCGAGAGTAGAACACTTTGGATTTAGTCTTGGTATCGGATCCTGCCATCGTCGATAACCTGATCGTCGGGGAACCTTTTTCTAAAACACGTTTGAACAAAATTCCCGGGGGGGGGGGGGGTGGAGACTGCCATATGAAAAGGCTGGGGGTGCTCATCATCTTGCTTAGGGGTATAAATCAAGGATTCTGGTCTCACTTAGAGTGTTCATTACAAAACGCCACTATTTTTCGCTGTCAAAGTATGTTCATTCATTTATTATCTTTAATCTCATTTACGTTTCTAGTCTCGATTCCCGCTGGTCTCTCGAGTCTCATTTCCTGAATAGCAGCTGGTAATCCGGCCTAGTCCGTTTTAAGTGATATCTTTAAAGCTCGAGCCACGCCTAGATCGGTCTCCTTTAGGGATTTAATTCAAATTTTCCGACACAATCATCCCCCTTTGTCTAAGGAACTCCTGATTTGAAGTTCTATCATATTTTTACAACATAATGAAATTAATACCAACGTTTTACTGTGCTGTTCTTTTGGTTCAAAAGTTCAGATTATTACAGGCTGGTATAAACTTCAAATAACCGCAGACGAATCACGAGGAGGCGAATGGCACGAAATCAGTTTGCGAGTTCTAATTCTTGAGATTTTTGCAGGTTTTTTTTTTTTTCACCGTCCGAAGAAATAAATTCGCGCGAAAGAATTCTCTCCGCAATTGAAAATAATATACTTGCAAAATTATACATACAAACATCACATGTAAAACCTTGGTGCCATTTATCAGAAAGCGTCTCTTTCGTTCAGAAACAAAACTCGAGGGATATGTCTCTTCATGTTAGTTGTTTTACTTGTCGATTTAAGATACAAAAAAAAAACGAAACTATGGTAACTCCAATATTAAACGTGACTTCCTGATAACCGCATAAAATATTTAATTAATACTCAGTGAGAAAAACCATTATACAAAAATTCGCCGATTTTCGTGCCACGCGAAATGACGCGTGACAGGTCTCAGGGCATTTTATAGTCCAAAGGGGGTAAGTTTCTAAAGAAACTGTGGTGCTGCGTCGGTGGGAGTATATCAAGATAATTTGGTTTTATCAACTGGGTTGATAATGTGAATCAATTTGCCACCGTAAAGAGATTCGAAAGCTAACGTTTCGAACGTTAGCCCGTTAGCCTGCGAAAACAGCCGTCCTTCTTCGCTCCCGGCCCGAGTGGCACACTTTTTCTTCCCACGTACGAAGCTACGTATACCGCCGGATATCTGTTACCTACGGATGACAGATATCGAGAGCATCATGACCATATTTGGATAGTGTTACAATTTGTTGTTGTTTGTCAATACATCGTCTTGTAATTTTACAGACGATGTATGGACAAAAAAAAATTTCTCGACATTTAGTTATAAACTAGTACAAATTTCTCCTATCATGATTTTGGTAAATTCTGGTGCATTTTTAAGCATTAGTAGCTGGTTTTGCGAGCTCACCGAACTAATTTTTGTCATGATACCATACATTTCTTCTACTGGTTACCCCCAAAAACGCAAGGGATTATGGGTCATGTGCAAAGTAGCGAATGGTCGGACTGGTAGACTGGGTACTAGTAATTGCCGAGTGGCGGCATTCCTGCTGATTGCGCTCAGTCATTCCCTGTCATTGTACTCGCACTGAAGTACCTACCCGGTGTAAACTGCAGACTGCTGGCCGAAGGTAAAATGCAGACTGCAGACCAGAGGTAAAATGAAGACTACAGACTTTTTATATATACCTCTTACTAACCGAGTTCGAGGGCCGTACTTTAAGAGTGACTTCCTGTAAATACTACGGATAGCTGTGCAAAATGCAAAAATCGAATTCCCTCAAACTTTTTCACAAGAAAGCCCTTTGGAAACCATTTAAGAAAATGCAACTTTTAGTTTGTTTGGAGTTATATTTTTCAAGTAAAGCGATTTTTTAATTTTCACCCTTGGTGAAGCCCTCGAACCACTCAAAAATGTGCTTCGTATTTGCGACACGTGTAAGAAAACTAAAGCAAATATCAAAATTATTTTGACATTACACAATTCAATGGCCCTTCCTTTACAAAGTGCTGTTATTAAAATTGGAAAAGATTCAAACCTGAATTTTTAAAAAAAATTCAAATTTACCCTCATAAACAGCATTATCAGAACGCTCGATTTCGGCAAATTTCAACGGCAAAATTCACTACCTGGTACATGGATTCCGCTATAAAGATGGTATTCTATAGAAAGAGTAAGGCTTCCCCTATCGTTCTGTGAAATAAAATTTTTGGGCAACTTAAACTGCGAATTTTGACGACCGAAAATATTTACGGTACTTGCTTGAAGTTTATGACCTTTGAACTTATCATTGTCTTCATGAATACAAGAGATGACCTAAACAACAGTTGAAATTATAGCCTGAATGCGACCCTTTCCTCCATTTAAATGATTTGTAGTTATTCTGTATCTTCTGTGGGCATTTATGTCAAAAGTAATATTTTTTTTACGCTGAAAAGGAGTGCTAACTTGTTTATGAGTACACGCGTATTTGTTTACTAAAGCGGAAATTTGTGAATATTAAATTTATTCCATCTAAGTTCTATTTTGTGTGCTGCAAAGCGTTTAGTGTTCTCATTAAAATAAAATGGTATTGCCAGGTAGAAGGTTTTCTTCTTAGATTTTAAAAACAACAATTAGTATTGACTTATCGTCTACATGCATGGCTTGGTGTACTCAGCAGCGTTACGCCGGGTGTGATATCGGTAAGATGGCGTGACGATATTGAGAAATCGCTTTTCACAAATCGAACTCATCAAATGAGGCTGAGTAGGATATGAAGAACTCTGCACATCAAGGAGGGTGTTTTCCACAGAGGTCGAATGCCGAGGTGGATAACACCCTCCGAGATCTGCAGAATTCTTCACATCCTACGACAGCCGAATTCAATAATTGCTTTATTCTCAACTCGTTGGTGGATGGTGGCATGTGCGCAGGGTTCTATCTAGGGTATTTGAGGGGTAGAAGCTGTCCCCCCAAAATGCCAGCTCATTACAGTTTAGGTATGTGACTGCGTCAAGTGCAGTCCTAGGGTTTCGATTCGCACACATGTTCAATTAAATTGGAAATGTGGCAAAGATTCTAGGTCATTTTTGCATGCCCGGGCTTACATGCGACTCGAAATCCGTTTGGTGTTTTTCGGAATTCAAAACCAAAGCAAAGAAATAGAAAGAAAGTTTAATGTACAGGAGACTTCATCGTAACTACTCGACTGAATTTTTCACAGGCCAAAATTGCAAAAAAAAACATGATTGCAATACATCTGGATGGCGGTAAGGAGGATTGGACTGGAGGATTACTTTCCAAAAACTACCATTTGACCTTCATGTAGCACATGGAAATCTTCCACGTCCTTATTGTTTCCAGGGTTCTCTTGAACGACTGTAAACATCACTACAATAAGACAGCGAATCACAAACGGCTGCCGCAAAAGTCAAGAGATTTTTTTTCACAACGGTAAATGATCTTTCACTGTCAACGATCAGGTCAACTGTCTAAAAGTAAAATGGTATAAGCTCGATACAAAGTAGGGTCACTTTGTTACCAGCTCAGACAGACGAAAAGTAAAAACGAGGCTTCTGACGAGTTCTTAGGGGGAGGCTAAAACTGTCTAGGATAATATCTTTAGAACCACTCCCCAAATCTACAAATAAATGGTACTCCCGGGTCAGCAAGTCACAATAATAATGGCGGCCAGTCATAAGCAGGGACTGTGGTGACAATCGCATGACTCGAGAAACTCTCCAAGTAAGCACAAGTAGGGAGCTTTCCGTCGTCCTTTTATGTTTCCCACGTAAATATCAAAAAGGTTCACAAATCGAAAGGAGCATGGCTAAACTCAGCTGCCGCAGCTTACCT
This sequence comes from Micromussa lordhowensis, assembly GCA_964020085.1. Classification (NCBI taxonomy): domain Eukaryota; kingdom Metazoa; phylum Cnidaria; class Anthozoa; order Scleractinia; family Lobophylliidae; genus Micromussa; species Micromussa lordhowensis. Next base: position 13,166,764 of record OZ026606.1, read on the forward strand.
GAACCATGCATGTCACATAGATTGAAAAACGGTCAAAAACAATTGGGTGTGTCAGTGCCACCTCGTTCAGCTGAAGAGGAACTTACGCACGAAAATGTGCGCAGGAGGGTCTTGAACGAGGTGACAGTGACACACCCAATTGTTTTTGACCGTTTTTCAATCTATGTGACATGCATGGTTCCGGGAAGCTGCGGCAGCTGAGTTTAGCCATGCTCCTTTCGATTTGTCAACATTTTGATATTTACGTGGAAAGCTTCAACGGATGACGGAAAGTTCCCTACTTATCCTTATTTAGAGAGTTTCTCGAATCATGCGTTAGACCTTTATCACAAGGCGGCCATTTTGAGTCCAAGGAGAACAAAAAGCTTTGTTTTTGCACGTCTACCCTCGCACTGGATGAGAGGCTAGACGTGCAAAATCTTTTGTTTCAGCATTATGTGATAAAGGTCTATTGTCACCACAGTCCCTGCTGGGGGGAGGGGAACAGGGGGGTAAATCTCCCTTCTCCCTACTTTGTTAGCCAATTTCTCCCTCCTCCCTAAATGGTTTCGTTTCTTTTTCTCCCTCCTCCCTACTTTTTCCCCCTATTTCTCCCTCCTCCCAACTTTTTTTGGGCTATTTCTCCCTCCTCCCTATTCTGTTCCTCCCCCCTCCCTGCTTATGGCTGGCCGCCATTATTATTGTGACTTACTGACCCGGGAGTACTATTTATTTGTAGATTTGGGGAGTGGTTCTAAAGATATTATCCTAAGACAGTTTTAGCCTCCCCTAAGAACTCATCAGAAGCCTCGTTTTTACTTTTCGTTTGTCTGAGCTGGTAACAACTGAAGTGACTCTACTTTGTCTACTTTGTATCGAGCTTATACCATTTTACTTTTAGACAGTTGACCTGATCGTTGACAGTGAAAGATCATTTACCGTTGCGAAAAGAAAATCTCTTGACTTTTGCGGAAGCCATTTGTGACTCGCTGTCTTATTATAGTGATGTTTCAAGAGAACCCTGGAAACAATAAGGACTTGGAAGATTTACATGTGCTACATGAAGGTCAGATGGTAATTTTTGGAAAGTAATCCTCCAGTCCAATCCTCCTTACCGCCATCCAGACGTATCGCAATCATGTTCTTTTGCAATTTTGGTCTGAGATAAAGCTCAGTAGTTATGATTAAACCTCTGGTACGTTAAACTTTCTTTCCGTATCTTTGCGTTGGGTTAGATTCAAAGGAAATATAACATTTTTGAAAAACACCCAACGGATTTCGAGTCGCATGTAAGCCCGACCAGGGAAGATGGGGGCATGCAAAAATGACCTCGAATATCTTTGGCACATTATCCAATTTTAACAAACTGAACATGTGCGGGATTCGAAACCCTAGGACCGCACACGATGCACGTGCCACCAACGATTTGAGAATAACTTCAGGTGGCCGTTTTTTAGTTGTTACTGTCATGTGATATTACACTCGAGGATCGCGGCATAAAAATAGTAGATCCAGGTTCTTCATTTCATCGTAACGAGAGTTTCAAAATTTTGTAGACTTATTTCACAAGGGTCTTTATCGAGTAGTCTCAAAGCATTATGATGTCACAAGATGTAATAAATATATTGTAATCAGTTCGATTTGTGAAAAGCGATTTCTCAATATCGCGCGTCACGCCATCTTACCGATATCACACCCGGCGTAACGCTGCTGAGTACACCAAGCCATGCATGTAGACGATAAGTCAATACTTATTGTTGTTTTTAAAATCTAAGAAGAAAACCTTCTACCTGGCAATACCATTTTATTTTAATGAGAACACTAAACGCTTTGCAGCACACGAAATAGAACTTAGATGAAATAAATTTAATATTCACAAATTTCCGCTTCAGTAAACAAATACGCGTGTACTCATAAACAAGTTAGCACTCCTTTTCAGCGTAAAAAAAGTATTACTTTTGACATAAATGCCCACAGAAGATACAGAATAACTACAAATCATTTAAATGGAGGAGAGGGTCGCATTCAGGCTATAATTTCAACTATTGTTTAGGTCATCTCTTGTATTCATGAAGACAACGATAAGTTCAAAGGTCATAAACTTCAAGCAAGTACCGTAAATATTTTCGGTCGTCAAAATTCGCAGTTTAAGTTGCCCAAAAATTTTATTTCACAGAACGATAGGGGAAGCCTTACTCTTTCTATAGAATACCATCTTTATAGCGGAATCCATGTACCAGGTAGTGAATTTTGCCGTTGAAATTTGCCGAAATCGAGCGTTCTGATAATGCTGTTTATGAGGGTAAATTTGAATTTTTTTTAAAAATTCAGGTTTGAATCTTTTCCAATTTTAATAACGGCACTTTGTAAAGGAAGGGCCATTAAATTGTGTAAAATCAAAATAATTTTGATATTTGCTTTAGTTTTCTTACACGTGTCGCAAATACGAAGCACATATTTGAGTGGTTCGAGGGCTTCACCAAGGGTGAAAATTAAAAAATCGCTTTACTTGAAAAATATAACTCCAAACGAACTAAAAGTTGCATTTTCTTAAATGGTTTCCAAAGGGCTTTCTTGTGAAAAAGTTTGAGGGAATTCGATTTTTGCATTTTGCACAGCTATCCGTAGTATTTACAGGAAGTCACTCTTAAGTTACGGACCGAGTTTTTTCCCCATCGATTTATGGCCCAAGCGCGAAGCGTGCGGGCCATAAATCGAAGGGGAAAAACGAGGATCCGTAACTTACATTACGGACCGAGAAAACGAGGTTAGTAAGATATTTATTACATCTCTACTGTGTGTCTGACGGGGAACAACTTCGAATTAATGATGCACCTCGAAAGTCAATTGACTCTTAAGTCGTTAGCAGGTTTTAATACACAATTTCAGAAGTAAAAGAAAGTTTTAAACTTTTACTTGTTAGGAAAGTTAAGAACGCTTGGCGATAAATCAAGAAACATATTGGCAGCAAAAGCAGCTTCAAATTTTAGCGGGCCGTACAGTAGAATACGGCCCGCTAAATAAACCAATCACAGCGCACGTACTAACTGAGAGATATAATAAATCGTGTTAGTATATACCACACAAGTGAATAGTACTTTTCGCGCGTGCTGATTGGCTAGCTCGGAGGTGATTAGCCAAGTACTATTCACCTCCGAGCAGCCGAAGAAAAACAAAGTGGCTTTTGTCGCTATATTTTAACTAATGAAGTTACTATTAGAGTTAAAGTCCTCATCAAACAATCATGATACCAACAACTACAAGAGAAATCTGTACCATACCATGTGGCCACAAGAACTAAGTAAGCCAAAGTGAGGCATATTGAGCATTGTAAAGCAAAACACTCCATTAAACATGTAATTTTTGAAAATACAGGCTCTTGAGGTCCTATTAAGGGACCGTGACCCCCCATTTGACGTCCAAGAGGAAACAGCAGCTTGCATTTTAAATTTTTTTGGTAAAAATTAATTATTTTCCTACCGGTATTCAATATTGCAGGATACATGTTCTAAATACCCTGTATCCTGAAAATTCACTTTGTGCAACAGTATACTGACTGTGACTTGAAGATTCAGACTGAATCCTGAAACAAACATGGATGTATACTTCTATCCACACACCACTACCCACTGATCAAAATACAGTCAAACCTCTATTAAGCGGACATGTTAAGCGGCCACCTCTTAAGAGGGGGGGGGGGAGGCGGTACTTAACAAAGTTTAATACGGGGAGGCTCTGCCCTGAGGTCCAACCCCTTACCCTTTTATATACCATTTTGGCAGAAAAGGTACCCCTTTTATATACCCTTTATTGAGAAAAGGTAGCCCTTTCACATACCTGCTTTAGAACACTGCACCCTGCACACTGCATTTCTAAGCTCTTCTTGTTGTCATTTTCATGTAGTGCTTAATAAATAAACTGATACAGGCATAAGTGCGTCTATTCGAAATACTTTAATTAAAGGCCCTGGTAAATACCTAAATGATGATTTCCCTACCCTTTTATATACCTCAACTTGTGAAATCCCTACCCTTTTATATACCTGAAGCCTGAAAAAGGTACCCCTTTCGGGCGGAGCCTCCCCGTGTAGGCCATTATAGGGAGTACCCCACCCCCCCAGCCCAGACCATCAGTAAAGTACTATAAAGAAAACCCCTATCAACGCGCCACCTCTATTGAGGGTACCTTTATATACCACTCCTTGTGAATATAACATCAGTTGATGCTGACCAGTTTACTTGAGTTTGCTTTTTCCTTATTGTAAATATTGTTTAAAATTGTATCCTGTATTCAGCACATCTGAGATTCTTGTAAATAAACTCGCTTATAACATAGATAGGCCCTGCGCGCACTCTGATTGGTCAAAACCCATGTTTTATCAGAGTATAAAACATAGAAAAAACGTGTTTTATTGTTTTGCGTGCATAAAATCTATATCATAAAGCAAATGAAGAGGCCTAATCCGTGTATTACACTGTGATAAAACACTCCAGACATTTGAGAAATGTAGAAAACACTCACCTGTGTCTCATGTTTTCTACATTTCCCTCGAGTTCTCAAATGTCTGTTGTGTTTTATCACAGTGTAATACACGGATTAGACTTCTTTATTTGTTAATTATTGCTGGCGGCTCCTTCCACTATTTGTTATATTGCTTGTCTCCTTTACTCATAATAGAAATGCTTTCTTTTTGGCTGAGCGAAGCAAAATAGAATATAAATATGGGGTAGTTGCACGCTTCTAGGGATGGGCTCCCGATATTGTGCATTTCATGTGCAAAATAAGGCCATCAAAGCTCACAAAAATACACTCTCCTGACTTGTTAGTGATGTAATAGGATGTTTTCTTCATCTTTTGCAGTGTTTATTAGTGTTCATAACTGGGGCATTCCCAATCCTAGCGTACTGTGCAGATAAACATGGATCACAATATTTTCAAGACATTATCCGAGAGTTGCTAGGAGCAAGAGCCTACTTTGCAACACAGATTTTAGTACTGCTAAGTATGTTTGGTTCTGCTGTTGCATACATGATTTTGATTGGTGATCAGCTGGAAAAAGGTATGTGAAGTTTCTCTCTTTTATGCTATTCATTTTTATATACCAGTAGTCACTTGTTCACTAACCCATTAACCTGGGTCAGCTGGGTGGCAACATAATCATTCCACATCTGCTGCTTCATTTGGCCATGACTTGAATGCTGCTCCAAGTCTTTCCAATCTGCTTCAATCCCTTCTCCACTGTCTGCCACCACAATCTTTGGGCAGCCCCTCCTCGCTTTCCCTCTGGTGTCCCATGTAGGGAGCCTTGATGATGGAGGCTTCTTGGCTGGTGATATGGCCATTCCACCTCCAGCGCCTTCTCATCAGGGTGGTATCTGTTGATTCAAAGAATATACTTAGGAGGCTGCCATTTTGAAACCGTGTACTTGGCAGCCAGGCCATGTTTATGTGACGTCATTCCGTCCGACTCGAAATAGGCAGGAAGGAGAAAAACCTGCAAATGACTTTGCATACTTCACAAGGTCGGCAAAATGTATTTTTTCTCCGGTCTCCCACGGTTCATCGTTTCAGCCATCAACCGGGCTGGCTCGCCTCATGTAATACCAGGCTGAAAGTCATTTCGGCACACCAAAGCATCCCGGCTCATGTAATTAGGCCCTGAGAGGGTCGACGACAAAAGATGCCATACTTTTCTATTTTTCTTTGTCCCCATTTAATTATCGGATCTTATCTGAAGCCTTTTCACTCCCTTTTGGAGCATAGGTCACTGATGAATTGCTACCAATCCCCTCTGTCCCTGGCCAAGTGTTTCATCTTGATGCACTTGAGGTGATCTCCTTTCCTCAACACAGTTGGAATCTTTTTCGGTGCTTCATCTGTGTTTCTGTGACAATAAAAGTTTTACTAGGTGGGGTTGTTAGCCCCATGCTAAACCTCCAAAAGCCCGGGTTCCTTCCCTTAGCCACTGGTCCATGGTATCCCCATTTATAGGCGTGTCAAATCAACTGTCACATTTGAATGAGTAACAGTCCCGTCGGCTTGTTAATTTTTCTCTAAAATCCCTCAACCACATATCGGGTGTGGCTTTCCATACCAAGAAATCGTAATTAATATTTAGACTTTCAGCAATATATAAAGGGGAGGGTGTATCTTGGCATGAAGCCAAAACCAAATTAGTCTGTGTCTGATAGTTTATCCATTTTCAGCGGTTTCTGTGATGTGAAGATCTGGCTTGTGACACAATGAACATTCCAGACACATCTTTGGCGTTCACAGTTCTCTTTTTAGTTTGGCAGTAATCTTAAAGTCTTGCCTCTGAGATTTTCAAACAAGAGTCTTGGCATCTTAACAAGTACTCTCACTTTTACCATTGCTTCAAAAATAGTTCTGTTTAGACATTTTATTTTCTGTTTCCAGTTGGAGAAGCTATCAGCCCTGATCCTCACTGGTATTTGAGCCGGGAATTTCTCGTGTGTGCCGTGTGTATCCTGCTTTTCTTGCCACTGTGTCTACCAAAGACCTTAAAAGTTCTTAGTTATTCAAGGTCAGTTGATGTGGAGTAATATCCCTGTAATGTTACTTTTAATTGATTACACAAGGATTACATGTACGTACAAAAACGACAAGATCATCCAAATCTTACACATTTCATATGCATATGCACACCAAAATAACAATATGAAATAGAAATAAAAAGTGGAGACACAAAGAAATGGAAACCTCTTGCAGGAGATATGAGGATTTAATTTATATTTTAGATTATTTTAGATTATTAGATGTCTCTGTCTCACAAGGACTGGTAACTACAAACGTCCTTCTCGCGAAATGCCACTCGGGCTGGGAGCAAAGAAGGACAGCTATTTTCACAGGCTAGTCTTGACTACTCTGAAATGTCGGATTTTATCTTTTGTTTTTACCATTTTATGTTTAAAGGAATCTCTTTTAATACCAGTCTTGAGATTATATGCAATTAACATGATGGATCAAGTTCAGTCAGTCAATCAAAATGTTAATCATTTATTTCTCCTTTCCGTAAAACTTGTACCTTCTATGTGCTCTTTTTAAAAAATATATATACACGAATGAAACCTCGGCATAAACTCGTAGGAAAAGTTGACTTTTCTAGTTTCTGGTTTGTAACAAGTAGCTTGTAACATGCTGTTTAATTTCAAGACTTTACTGTTTTTTGCACTTAACAACTTGTTAAATAGATTGTTTTTATTTTCAGTGTACTTGGAACAGTTGGAGCATTTTTTCTTTGTGCAGTAGTTACTGTCAAATATGCTGAAGGGGCTCATACAGTTAGTAAAGAATTCATTGAGTAAGTAACATGTACAATTGTGAAGGGTTTGTGTGGATCTATAATGAATCCACACAGCTGCATATTGCTGTCTAACTGGCTGACACAGGACAAAATTTAGTTTAGTCTCTGCATCAAGTCATTAAATATTGTCACTGTTTGATATTGTATTTGATATCCCCTTGCCTGCACATCCTTGCCAAGACATAGACATCAATATACTGTACTACAAATCATATTTGTCCTGAAGAGTAATCTATCAAATAATTAATTAATGTAATAAACAGACCTGGGTATCACAAAAGTTTCAATAGGTAAAGTCTGCATATGAGCCAAGTAGCCCATCGAGTCAGAGCTCATCCCAGTTTCTGTAACATGAATTGACTAGGCGTAAATTTGCCAGTACTCATTTATACACCTGAGTAGAGAGGGGTACTGTGAGAGTAAAGTGTCTTGCCCAAGAACACAATGCAATGTCCCCGGCCAGGGCTCAAACCCAGACTGCTCAGTCCAGAGAAGAACACCCTAAGAGAGACCAAAACCACTTTTTTTATCCCCTTTACCTTAGAAAGGTACAAGGAGCACCTCCATCCTTTTCATATGGGAGTTCCTTCCTCCCCTCCCCCCATGAGTCCCACAAGTTTAACTGCATTAAGGGTTGCAGATTCACTATGTTAAGGTGGCCCACAAATGTCACAGCAAAATCATTTTTCTCACCGAAAAGTCATTTTACTCACGGCAAAATCAATTTACTCACAACAAAATCATTTTTACTCGTGGCAAAATCAATTTACTTTGGCTAACTTGCTCACGGGACATTAGCTCACAAAGTGCTATGGGAGTCAATCCAACATGGCACAGTTCCTCGTGGTTCAACATGCATTGCTCAACTGTGGAAATAGTGTGCTTGCAACAGCACATTTCTGCATACAGTGTGGACAAAATAGGCCGTAATTAGTTAATGGATGTACTTAAATAAGCACAATGCATTTTGCCATTGCGACTGACTCATGTACATGGTATCCTAGGTCATTGTGAGTTCAGGGGTTCACCGCATAGTCATTGAAGGAATGATTCTCACTTACGAGCTGCCTTTAAAACTTGTGTTAAGTTAACAATTGCATTTCCATTCTTATGGATTAACATAAAAGATATTAGTTTAGCATTTCTGTTCAAAGCATTTTGCAACTAGCAGGAATCAACATAGGAACCAGCAGCCATCCTTTTGTGTAATACGACTTCAAGGCTAGGCTGCTACGGTCATTAATTGTCTGATAGAAAATACAGTCAAACCTCTAATATCTAGATTTAGACAGGCCTAAAAGTAGAGCTCCTGGGCCGCATTGTTCAAAGCCCGATTAAGCTAACCCAGGATAAGTGAGAATTTCAATTTGGGTTTTGTAACTTTGCAGTGAGATTTTCTATACATTGTTTGGCCTTCTGTTTTAACTTTGAGTAATCTCAAGCTACACAAAACAAAAGCAGTTTGTATACAAAAAAAAATACTTCGGTTAACCTCAGTTAATGTTAACCAGTTTCTGAACAGCCTAGCCCCAATTACAACAAGTTAACTTGACATGAGCCTGTGATCTAATCAAAAACCAGCACTTATTCTGCAGTCAATTTAAAAAAAAAACATGTGACCTCAAGGAGTTCTAAACTTAAGCCCGCGATTTGATCACATGATATTTATCAGTGGATACCCTGTTTTGTCAAGTGGCCATAACATGGATGTCCAATATCAAAGAAGGACG
>OZ026606.1:13180796-13228296 GCA_964020085.1 Micromussa lordhowensis
TCAATGCTTTAATGTTAGATCATGACTTTTGTCTCTTGTGTCTCCAAGTATCAGTGCTGCGACTATTTTGTTCCATTACATGCAAATAATGCTCTTTCTGCGAACTTATCAGTTAGTACATCTTTTTGCCATTAGAATACATAATTGTCATGATTGTGTTCATAAGAATTTGAGCCACCGCTCTAGGGAGTTCACTTAAGTCTCATTGTGCTTTGGGGACTAAAAGAAAATAGATTATTTTTTCTGGTGTGATTTCTTTTATTTCATTCCCAAAGCCTCAGAACCATGTTTGAATTTTCATAAATCGAAATTAGCCTATTAAACGGGAGTTTCAAAGTAAGGAAGTCAATGGCTTATCTTTTCTTTAGAAGGAAGTGATAATAATAAAAAGTTGGTCATATAAAAGCTATTGATAAGATTCTGCTGTACACTGTACTGTTTTATAAACTTCAAGTGTTATTTTTTTCCATTAGATTTCACTGAGTGTTCAATAGTATTGCATTAAGTTGCTAATTCAGTCTTATGTATAAATCTTTCCAGTGTCATGTACCTTCAGTGGCCGTGTATGCAGAACTCAAGAGACCAAGCATATCTAGATTTGGAATTGTTACTGTTATCGCAATGACAATTTGCAATGTTGTTTATACCTTGGCTGGTTCATTTGGCTACTTGACATTTGGCATGACTGTTAAGAGTGACGTGCTTATGAGTTATGACTCTAATGACGTTTTGGTGAATATTGCAAGAGTCGTGTTATCTGTCATGGTCTTGTCAACAGGAGCAATGGTTACTTTTTGTGGAAGGTAATCATGATGGTGTAGTTCCAGAAAATATCTAAGACCCCCCTCCCCACCCCTCTGGAAATTCCAGTTATGGGCACGCTGTAGCAGGAAAAGTGCCAGCTATATAACAAGATGGGTTGCCTCGATCTGTTGACTCAACTATCAAATGTTTCTAGCTAAAACCTGTGGAGACCATTTTGAGTTTCTTCTGCCAACGTTTCAAAGTCAATGTATATTTCCACATGCTATATTTAAAACAAAGCTAGTGATCACACCTATTTTTTCATGCATTTTCGACTCAGGGAATGCATTGTCTGACTGAAGCACAAGTGTAATAAAATATATTTTATGTTGGAAGATGTTCACACAAATGTCTTAAAATTTGATTAATGTCTCTGTCTTTTTGCGCTTGCTTCATCTCTGATTCAAGTAAATTCATATTTATCTGACTGCAGTACAATTTCGATATAAATCTTTTTACAGTAAGGTTTTCATGTTTCCTTAAATTTGCTGCATGTCTATGTTACAGGAGCTGTCTGGAGGGATTGTATCTGGCAGCCTTCAGAATGCCTCCATCCTTTGCTGAAAAAAATGAATCAACACGACGGATTGTTCAAACATTAGTGTGGTTTACATTGGCCCTAATTATTTCTTTGTATGTAACAGACATACAATATGCAATAGATCTTATTGGCGGACTGACAGCATTGTTTATTTTTTTCTTTCCAGGTAAGCAAATCACTTATGATGCAGTAGTATAATTTGAATGAAACTATCATAAGATTATTGAACAACCATATGACTTTGAATTAGACTTGAGACTCTAATAGAAACTGTTATGTGCTGCCCAGAAAAAAAATTGGGCTTTCTTACATAGCTTTTCCGTAACCTTATTATCCCACCTTTTAATCCTTTTTGTTGGAAAATAAGATTGATGTTCTTTCCCTCAAGGACATCAAATTTCTCTGCACTCACAGAATGCTCAATAGTTACTCAATGAGCATTGATTGGTTATTTGTAGCCTTTTCAAATTAAGGAGGCTTGAAACAGTTTCCAGACTTTCCAAGACATAGATTATGATGGGAATTATTAGCCCCTCTATCAGTTGATGCCCAACTCATGGTATCAAAACACTGCCCAATCATTGGTGAACATGTCGCTGTCAATTTTGTGGCACAATAAGTTACCATAGCAACAATATGGCCTGCTAGAAACACCCTTAATTTTAGTTTTAAGCTCTTATTTTTAGCAGGTCATATTGTTACTATGGTAACCTGCTATATAAAAAGGATGATTGCAGCTTGTTTACCAATGATGGGGCATTTGTATGATACCATTATTGTAGCATCACTTGTGTAGTTGTGTAGCTGTTAGAAAAGTGCTTGAAACTGTTGACAGCCTCCTTAAGTACAGTTGAAACTCTTGTAAATGACAACTCAAAATGTCAAGTCTAAATGGTCACTTTTGGATGGTGGTCACTTGTGGAAGGTAGTCATGTAGGAGAGGTAGTCAGTTACGAGAGGTAGTCGCCCAAGGAGGTTTGACTCTATTTTTGGGGTCTGTCCATTTTTATGTTGTTATTGGTACATGTTATATTTATTATTTTACTAAATCACTCTTTTGATTCTATTTTCTTTGTTTTTCAGGCATTTTTCTTCTTCAAGAAATACTTCAGTATTCATTTCTCACAACCACAAGAAAGTTGTTGATTGTTGTTGGTCTCTGGTATGTTGTCGTTGGAGTGTTTATATTTGCAGTCTCTGAAGTGTTAGTCATAATGGAGGACATCAAAGGAAAAGACTTGTCTTAAGCTGACTGCTATGCTTCATGACCGTAACATCTTCATGCTTCTGTGGTACCCAGCCATTACTTTGCCAGCATACCCTGATGACAAGCCAGTTCACACAGCAAGTGCGGGATAACAAACTCTAAATGCCTGATTATAATGAACAAGCCCAAGGGTTTCAATAACATGTAAATGTAAAATTTATTTATGTGCAAATGTAAAAATATGTACAAATTGTAAAATATTGCGTGATGCACTTAACCAGCCACTGTATTATTGTAATGTTATTTGGTCAAGCGCTAACAAGTCTCTTCAGACTTCTTAGAGGAGAGGATCAGAGAGGAATGTACTGATAGTTTATTCCAGTACCTTGGTTACTGCCCTTCCTATCTTATCAACATTAATTACTTTTTTCCTATTATCTCTCAAATTCATAGCCATTACACTTGAAGGAGCAATCATCTCAATATGGTTTAAAATCATTTTTAACTTGGAAAATGACATTTTCCAAGTACTTTGTGGTAGCGTCTCACACTAGGATCACCATGACATGAAAAATAATTGCTGAGTATTTGAAAGGCTTTTCGAAACACAGAAGAATGGCATTTTCCTGTTTGGAATATCTTTTTTTGTTTTAGAGATATTGATGTTTCTGTATTATGCAAATTAGGAAATTGATGAGGTCATGAGGTTTGCAACTTAAATGGTAAAATACTGAATAAAGAATATCTCTGAAAATATTGAAGCAGTGTTCTTCAAACTTGACACCAGAAAAAAAACAAATGACACCTGTTGTGCTGCTGCCATGACAACAGTTTTGCAGCTGGTCCTGTCTTAATTAAAACTGAAATTCCCAGTTTTTGTCTTAACCAAGGACCATCTACCCCAGCCAATGTGAGGAGAGTTCAGACAATATGGGAACCATGTCTGTTTCCAGCAGGACCTTCTGTTCCACTTTAAAGGGTTGAAAATGAGGATATTTGGTTTTTGACAAAAAGATACTAGAGCCAAGCGAGTTTCCATGGCAACGACACTTTGGGTGTCATTTGGTTTCTTCTGTGATGTACATTTCTGGTGCCAAGTTTGAAGAACACTGCTTCAATATTTCCAGAGATATTCTTTATTCAGTATTTTACCATTTTTGTTGCAAACCTCATGACGTCATCACTTTCCTAATTTTGCATAATACAAAAACGTTAATATCTCTAGAACGAAAAAAGATATTCCAAAAAGGAAACGCAATTCTTCTGTATTTTGAAAAGCCTTTCAAATACGCAGTAATTCTTTTTCATGTCGTAGGCATTTCAAAACGGTGTCACACCCCATGTATAATCTCTTTACTGTTGCGTTTTCTTCTCAAACTCAATAATAATTCATCAAGTTCAAAGAAAGGAACCCTGACCGTGTTCTCATTTGACTGCAACTACCAGAATTCATTTCGTTTCCCTTTGTTATTCAAATAACTCCTCACTGGAGTTTTCAAAAATGACAATTGCGCTAATTAGTATGAGAAAAAGAAAACTGAAACCGTGAACGATTCTGGTACTTGTAGTCAACTGTCACCATCCTGTAAATCGCCCATTTGTATAGGGAAGATATTTGTTTACAAACATTGTTTTTGTTATTTAAATGCTCATGATGTTGAACAAAAGAATTCTTTGTTCCATCAGCCAATAGTTCTCTGGTTGGCATATTAATAACAATAGGTGACATCACTGATATCTTTGCTATAGATTTTTGCGATTTTAGTTGTCCGTTTTCTCCTTAGTTTTAGTTTCGATTAAGAAGATATATCAAACACTCAAGACAGTGTTTGACCACATTTCCCAAACACTTCGAAGTTCGTTAAAAATACTCCGCTGCGCGTCATGTTTTCAACTTCTTCTCAGTGTATGGAAATGTGGTGAAACACGGTCCTCCCTGTTTGATATATTACTTATGCCACTGAACTTTAACTTCATTTATCACCTCGCTAACTTGATACATCATGTTATATCATAATTTGCTTGTTTATACCCCTAATAATCCTTGATATACAAGCTGGCTACTTGCTTTCATCTCACTACGACGATGACTCTGAAACAGAGCCAAAATATTGTCACAACCTTTTTATCTTGTACTAACTGAACCAAATTACTCGTCTTGTTTATGTTACTAGCTGCTAAGTTATATAAAGATCTTGACATTTCAATCAGAACATCACTATGAAAGAATCCCAAGAATTACTGGTCAGGAGTTTATTGTAGATTTCATGTATATAACCTTGATAATCTCTTGATATAATACAAGTAGAATTTTGTGATTATATAGCTGTAGATCATATCGTTATTTTATTGGTGACTTTACTTAGTTTAAGTTTTTATACAGCTTCAATGTAAATCAGCGCGTAACTGTTTGAATCCTATGATAAATAAAGTTAAAAAACGTTTAACCTTTCCAGCAGTAAAGCAACTGGTTTTCACAGCCAGGGCAAAACATGCTGAACTGGACCTTTTCGTAAGAAAAACCTTCCTCTAGATGGTAAACCAGGCAAGCATATCATCCTCATAAAACCCCAGCAAATTTTGTCCAAACGAGCCATTTCACCACAAAACAGACACTACACTTTTTCACATAATGGAACTTTATATCAAATACAAAAAAGGAGTTTGTTAAAATGAGATTGTACCATGTTGTGAATTACATACCTCAACAGAACCATGCGTATAATTCGTCTCAGACGTATTATTCGTCTTAGACGTATAATGGGCCGTTTTTATACTAGAGTCTAGGCCCCAGTTGTTCAAAGGCTGGATAACGCTAAGGACGTTTCGAACAACCAGGCCCAGAAGGATAATGCGTCCTCGCCGATTTATACTTAAGACGCATTATAGTCATGGAGCATGTGTACTCCAGCGGGAAATTTCTGAAGAAAGCGAACCAGTTAGCTAGTTGCGTTCGGGGTACCTTAAATAACAAAAAAGTGTTGTTGCCAAGTTTGCAACCTGCTCGGAGCCGATTTAAGGAGGCTGGCAACAGTTTCTAGAACTTTTCTAACAGCTATACCTTGGAGGATGAACACTGCCACTGTTTAACAAGTGATGCTACAATAATGGTATCATACAAATTCTCAATCATTGGTAAACAAGCTGCAATCATCTATTTTATATAACAGGTTACCATAGCAACAATATGATCTGCTAAAACCACCCTTAATTTTTAGCTTTGAGCACTTATAACTCAAAAACAATCTTGGTGACCTCTATTTCTTAGCATCGAATCATGATAAGCATGATAAGATGCAACTTAAAGAAGTGGGAGCCTCTGTTGGCTCTTTTGTAATCTCTTGACAACTTGACCCTAGTCCCCTGAAAATGAAAATGATAATGAAGGAAAAGAAACAAGGCACTTATATACCATGTATGTCTTCTTCAGTTCGATTTCAGAATTAAAATTACCGACAGGAGTAAGCTGGCCTTTTAATATTTTTTTTCTTTTAATATATTATTGTAAGTAAGTTTGATTTTCGCTGTGCAAGATTTGTAAGTAATCTAATTATGATGTAAATATTGTAAGTATTAGTATTGTTAGTAGAGATAGTAGTCGTATTGTTTTGTAAGCTAAGTAATGCAAGTAGTATAAGTGTCAGTATTGTAAGTGGCGAAAGTAATAAGTATTGTAAGTAGTGTAAACAACTGCATGAATATTGTAAGTAGTGTAAGTCGCAATTAAATTGTTGGTAATGTTAGGATTGTAAGTAATGTGTGTATCTCAATAAATACAAATAAATTAATACATAAAAAAAACTTTTTGCAGTTTTAAAAAATTCTGTGGAGTGGGCTCAGAGCACCTTAAATTTTCGTAAATTTAAGGTGGCTCTGACCCTGCTCCACAGGCTGTGCCATAAAAACGAGGTAGTTTTAGACGAAGAACATATATATATCTTATTAGACGTTTTGGTGTGTAGTATCGCTGTATATTTTTACGAGTTGTGCGGTATTTTGACGAGCCCGTAGGGCGAGTCAAAATACAAACAACGAGTTGTAAAACCACAGGCAACCGATCCCAAGAAGCACCTTTTTCATTTTTATCAAATAAGAGACAAACATTTGGAACATTTGTTGTTCTTATAATTATTTTCCTTTTAATATCTGATATGAATACATGGACTTATTCTCTTGTAAAAATTCTCGAGAATGGCTAGCAGGTTATAACATTTTACCCAACTGATTGCTCAAGAAAATTGTCACTTGATGAGATATTATTCATTGTAAGAGACATGTTGCTTGAAGTTTAGTTGAATTCGCCATCAGAATCATCGGAATCTGAAATGTATTCATATTCGTTCTCGCCATCATCAACATCAACGTACTCATTACAGTCATCATCGTTGTCGTCGTCCGACTTAGCTTGTTCTTGCATTCTTCGCCAGTGTCTTAACAGCCACAGAGATCTGTGCACGTCAATCCAGCCTTCCTGCACTCGGTACGATTGTTGGCGCACCTCTCCTTCAAGCACAAAGTGCATTTCACGAGGTCGATGATTGCTTTAGGTGCTGGGTGAATTGTGGTCAACACTGAGATCCACGCTTTCTCATCTTCTTCCAATTTCCAGCCAAGGTTTTCCGATTATGGCAAACTGGCCTGGGTGCTATGCCGTTGTTCCACACTAGTAGCTGATAGCGGGCACGGAGAGCCACTTCATACAGTGCAGCCTGTTTGGAGAGGGGAGTCGTTGTGATCTGGCCTGTTTCTTGGTACGCAACAGCCATTTCAATGCCATAAGTTAGGAGATATCTGCCTTGGGGACAAAGAGCCGACAGACAAGCTTTTCTACCGCCTTCAGAGTCTCGTTGCTTGGGAGGTCGCTTGTGCAAAGTTGCGATAACGCTTGCATTACTTCGTCGCTAGTCCCGTTGACTAATTCAGGCTTTTCCTTTTTGGCGAATGAGCCAGTATTATCCGCCCTAGTTGTTGAGGTATGGAAAGAACGGGTTGTAAGGCTGTAATTTGATTGTTACGGTGGGTTTCACCCTTGCCGGTCACAAAGACATGTATGGCGCCTCAGCCATGCAAAGATGAATACATCATTGTCGGGGGAGTGAATCCTCATCTCTGTTGCTCCATTGGCTGTAGCATCAAGCACATGCATCTTCGTGTCTGCTTCTTCTTGGTCACTCTTCAGATACGACATATTTCTCTCACTGAGACCACTTGCATTCCCAGCCACAGGCTACCACAGCTCTGGCTCTATTTCATTGTGACTTTGGCGATGAGCGTTGATGGGGTGATTCGATAATAGATACGGTCGTACTGTCCTTGTCTCTTCAGGCATGTCACTGCTTTAGGGATGCTGGGAGATCATATCTATCAACGATTAGTCGTATGCCATCACTGTTTCTATGTATCTAAAAGATGCGACAAATGAAGTGATCAGCAAGGTGAAAGTAGTTGCGTATCCGTTCGGGCTTGTCAAGAGATTGTACTTCAGCCAATGCATCGACGACAGACACTCTCATTCTTTTTTCGGGACACTCTTCTTCTTGGCTAACAGAGTGTACATCAATGCACTCTTGGCCAGGCAGTGTAGCATTGTCCCGTCTGCAGCTAAAATCGATCGTGGAACCACTGTACATTTGTATTTTACGACAGCTTCCTGCGTGTGAATCTCTCGTCGGCTCTTACGGATTACGATCATATGGGCAAACAGGTTTCTATCTTCTTGAAACTCCGCTGTCTCGCCGGCGCATGAAACCGTGATCTTCTTAGCCCGTTGGATTTTCAAGTCTGGAGCTTCTGTTTCTTCAATGGAGAGCATACACTGATCCTCATTGAGTGTATGCGATCTCTGATGGATGTATCAAGGAGTTTCTGACCAATGTCACTTTGTCCGACAAGATCTTTGTGAACTTTCTCTGGTACTACAACCTTTGTTACAAGGATAAAGAGCTTGTTGCTTTTTGGATGAAACTTTCCACGATGGTGTCCATGTTTTGTCTTCGCGAGTAAGCACGGAGGCCGTCGAGGTATGATGGTGGGTGCCTTCATTTGCCGTTGTTGTCCCAGCCAACTCTTTAGTTTCTCCTACCAGGCGCGCAAATTCAGGAGCCACAAGGAAAAACTTAATAAAACAAAATGGACCCATTGATTTGTTGCAGGGCATGATCCGTACCCAACGCACAAAATGTTGATCACTTAATATCAATATCACAATGTTGCAGTTTTTTTTGACATGCTTGGCAGGATGTAGGCACATGAATTCAACCCCAGATGTACGTCAAGAGATGTGCCAACCCTCAAAGGTTTTTTGTTGATATCTTCTACGGCTCAGCCTTAGAACTGGCACCTTTTAGGAGCTGTTTAATTTTATCAATCTCATACATAGAGTTGTTTTGTATAGTATTGATGCGATGGTAATGAAATATGACGTCTTACGCATTGTTTTTATTTTTCCAGAAAATTCCAGCTTTTAGAAATAAGTAATATGATGGCCACCTGGCGACCATCTTGGATGACGTCATAGCCTCCAGCAAGGCCGTATCCCATAATATGTACCTCATCTTAAGGATCTCGCCGGGTACTAGTCAATAAACTTAAAATCGTTTAAGAAACATCAAACACCATAAAAACCCAGGGGTGCGGTGGCGTAAACTGCCTCGTTCTCATGTTAAGATGCCTCGTGACACTGCCCAGTCACAACTCACTTAATTATGCTGCGTTAGGCAGCATTTCTAAGTGAGATATATTGGCCGTTTTTATACTAGAGGACGCCTTTTTCCGTCCAGAAGGATAATGCGTCCTCGTCGTTTTTATACTAAAGACGCATTATCCGTCTGGACTAACTTGGGCAAACATTTGTAGTTCGTCTGGTTATGCGTCTCCAGTATAAAGACGGGCACAAGACGTATTATATGTCTAGACGAGCTATCCTTCGAAATGCGTCTTGAACGACGCACTACGAGAGATAGTTCGTCTAGACGGATAATGCGCTCTTGTGCCCGTCTTAAGACTAGAGACGCATAACCAGACGAACTACACATGTTTTCCCAAGTTCGTCCTGACGGATAATGCGTCTTTAGTATAAAAACGGCCAAATATTGTCAGGCCGGATTGTCAGAAACTCTCAGAAACTGAAATGCACTTGCATTGTACTTGCATTGTTAGAAATATACTTGAACAGTGTTTACAGTCATCCTGTTGCTGATCAAAGTTGGTGTGCGAATGACCTTTTTTTATACCAAGTACGCATTATCCGCAGGACGAAATTGGGCAAACATTTGTGGCTCGTCTGGTTATGCGTCTCTAGTATATGAAGGGCACAAGACGTATTATACTATACTATCTCTCGTAGTGCTAATTCTTTGGCCGTTTTAATACTAGAGGACGCATTCTCCGTCCAGAAGGATAATGCGTCCTCGCTTATACTAAAGACGCATTATCCGTCTGGACGAACCTGGGCAAACATTGCAGTTCGTCTGGTTATGCGTGTCTAGTATAAATACGGGCACAAGACGTCAGTATTATACGTCTAGACGAACTTCGAAATGCGTCTTAAACGACGCACTAAGAGAGATAGTTCGTCTAGACGGATAATGCGTCTTGTGCCCGTCTTTATACTAGAGACGCATAACTAGACGAACTGCAAATGTTTGCCCAAGTTCGTCCAGACGGATAATGCGTCTTTAGTATGAAAACGACGAGGACGCATCATCCTTCTAGACGGATAATTAATAATGCGTACTCTAGTATGAAAACGGTGATTAATCTCGGTTGAACAATACCGGTCAAGGTTCAGCTTTCACAACCATTTCGTGAATGCAAAGGATGCCTTATAGCGTTTTAAGGAACAGTTCAATATGATGCACGTGGCGACAATAACGGACAACGATAAGATCGACAAGTGTCAATTCATGCCTCTCAGGTTCGTGCTTACAGCATTTGGTTTACTTTACAAGATCTTATCAACTTCAGCGCAACACAAAGAGGAAAACTACAGCTAACAACATCTCACTCAAAACCCTCCCGTGACAATCAAAACACAAAACTACAACAATATCATCTTCAATTTTTAGGTCAAGTGCATATCATTCTTTGTAAAACTAGATCTTTCTCCTGCAAATCTAATCAATGAATACCCCATCTCTCTTATCTCACACTCTCATGGATGAAACAGGTAATAAATAAGCATCGTGGGTTCACCCTTCCCTTCAAAAAGTCACCTAATTTATAGCACATTAATATTTACTACATGTTATTTTTAGAACTACTCAAATCGGTTTCCAAGGATTTTATGTAGCATGATATTTTTATTTCGCATATAATAAACCAAAGACCTTCATTGATGTAAAAAAAGCTCCCTTCCTTTAAAGGTCTTTCGCAGCTGAAAAATTTTCTGGTCAAAAAAAGAGGCGCAACACTGCGGTAACGGTACAGAGTGACTTAATAGCGGCGCTAACGAACTCCGACTACTTATTGTCTAAACACTCTAACAAATATAGCCTGCGTTGCAGGCGTAAACGGGGAAGGGGTGGGGATCAGTTGGTAAATCACGCGAGAAAGAAGGGGAAGAAACAGCACCCTATCCCGATAAAGGCGCCCGTTCACAATAAACAACCCCTTTTAATTTTCTCAACCCGTAAACTTCAAACAAAGCAAAAAGGACGCAACGTACACACAAGTACGCAGTGCGGACCTATTTTTTAACAGGATTACAATTAAGTCATTTGCATTAATTTCTGTTAAACAAGCGATTCTTAGCTTAGTTTCGATCAGTTGTTTCCGCGCCTTCGTGTCGTACACTTAAGGACCTAAGCAAGAATAAACCAAGAAAGCAAGCCACAAGAGGCAAGCGCAGCAATGATATGTAAATGAGGACACTTCGACCTTTATTGCAATCAATTTAGTATTTTCGTTTCTCGTTTTATTTTCTATTGTAAATGATCGCATGCCTTAGTCACAGTCATCTTTAGGAAACAAGTTCTCAAGTTTTTCATTTCATCATTGTATATAATCGAGTTTCAGTTTACGGCTTTCAACGTTTATTCGACGATTGACGTCTTGCGAATAAAGAAATCTATTCTACATCACGAGCCGTAAAGTAGTGCTAAATTCAAGAAACCGGCCGTGACAGCTCTTGAAACTCTCGCCGCTACAAAAGTATGTTAACAAGTCTTGTGATTTTTTTTTTCGATACCTTGTGACCTTGATTCACCTGATATCTCGTGAGCCCTCATATCAAAGGCCTTTGTTTAAACTTTGTATCCTGGTTCATACGAGCGAGATTTCATTTGTTTATTTGTTTTTTTTTTTTAACTGATGTGATTTTATCAGTTAATACAGTGGATGTGGATACCAATCCCCTAATTTCCCACGTTGAGCTTGAAGTTATCGTAGGGGTAAACAAGTCTATTACCTCCTTTTTATCACGAGTGACGCTAAGTGAAGAATTTAGTGGGAGAATAAGTTGTCCTTTCGTCTTTCCCCCTGCAAGAAAAGGAAATGTTCTTAGTTCATTGAAGCTTTGGATCACATGAATTTCCGAATGACCCACTTGCCCTTTCTACATACAGTATTTTATGACGGTAATATTAACTGGGTCTTGACAAGTAACCATCTGAATAGAATCACTCGGTTTGAATCGCTTACGAGTCGTTTCACGACCTTTCATCTGCTAGGGAGATCTTGGATCAGTCGCGGCAAATTCGCGGGCTTTGGGACAGAATTTGATCCGCTTAAACAATCAGGAGTCACCGGTTGGACTAGTGGGAGGTCGGAAATTCACAGGAAAAAGAGGGAATTAATTTCGCGTATTAAAAGGGTCATCAGCTGGCCGTAGAAAGTTAGTTGGACCATCCCCCTCCACTAACTACGGTTGGACTGTAGCTGTTTTTAACTACGGATAAGCAAATCGGCGTAAAATAGCGCAAGAACATCATTTTATTACAGATATTGATAATAGGACATTTCTTGTACATAAAATTTGATTTCTTCGTCGCGCACAGAGATATCGATGTCGTCATGGTTACGGGTAAGTAAGTAACATGATGAGTGAGTGAGTGTGTAAGTAATTTTTGTAAGTAAGTAAGTAAGTAAGTAAGCAAGTAAGTAATATAATGATAAATAAGAAAAGAAAGTCACAGTAAATATAAAAAGAAAAGAAAATGGAGGTTAAATTTGACTTTTTTAACTCAGAAAATAACATTTTCTTGATATGTCGCGTACATCGGCTATGCGTTTCATTAAAATGGTTGTCATATTAATTTAAACTTTTTTTACAGTCCCGACAAACTGAGATGTCTTAGATTTGGATGTTTCATCAATATTTATGTGATAAACAGAACCAGGAGTTCATGGGTTCCTTACAGAACACTGACATGACCGCTTGGACAAGGAGATAAAATTCGTCATCCCAGCACGGTCATGTAATATCCTCTACTAGTATGGACACTTCATCACACTATCGATTCTTCAGTTGATCGACTGTCCTCGCCGGGTTTTCGGTTTTGTCCAAAGGTTAGGGATCATGAATTGTTGAATATGCTGCGACTGCGTTCAGTTCTAAATAGAAATCAGTATGTTGTAGTGATTGAAAATCAAAAATCTTGAAAATTGGTCGTTTCATGTTGTCAAAGGACGACTGTGAAACGTGATTTACAAAGATAAATAAACAAGTGCGGATAACGTTCTCGTTGCCGTCGATGTCGTGGTTTTGTGTAAGGTCCATCGTAATAATAGATCGTGACGGATGCTGAGGTAAAAAAAAAATCATAATGATAAAAATAAAAAAAAATCATGTTCGTTGGGCGATAAATGTGATCCGACCGGATTACGGGAAACCGGCTCACACTGTTTTAGAGGCGGAAACTTACTTATTACAGGACTGTGCAAGTCAGTACAGTGTGTCATATAAATTAAATAGTTACATAAGTTTTGAATCAGAGCGATACGACCGCCTGAGAGGTAAACCTTTGGTCGACTTCTTTGAAAATCGCGAGGATTTCTAGCAAGACATACCATGACGTTAGAAGAACAAGCTCTTCTTGGAGCCCAGAACGTACCAGGCAGTCATTACGAGAGCCTTCCTGACAGTACTGCAGGAATGCTCAACGTACCGGTCTCTTCAAGTGCGAGAGAGCTAGACATTACTTTGAGTGTACAACAACCAGACGACAAGCCCTGTGTACATGTGGAGTTCGAAGAGGGGCTGCCCATTTGGCGAGCAGCTTTGCTGGTTGTTAATTCAGCCCTTGGCGCTGGAATTTTGAACTTTCCCCAGGCATACGCAGAGTGTGGTGGCATAGCTACTGCCTTAACTATCCAAATGGTAGGTGTTTTACTGAGTTGTCAATGTGACAAGTATGAACCAAAACTCACTGAAACCAGGTTTTCCTTTGTCTAGGGAACTCCTGATTTGAAGTTCTATATCTATCATATCTTTAGACTTTGAATCAATTATGTCAACTGTGCTGTTCTTTTGGTGCGAAAGTTCAGCTCTGCCATTAAACTTCAAATGATTGATGGCGAATCACGAGGCGCCAGCATGGCTTTGTGACACAGACATCCACCTCGAGCCGAGAGCTATAGTCCGACGGGTAGACTGGGTACTAGAATTTCGAGTTACGGCGGCCATTTTGGCGCGTTTCGGCTGCCATTTTTACCTTTCTTGAGTAATTTCTAAAGAGCTTTCCTTTGCAAGTTGTTGCAATTTTCAACCTAAGTCAATTTCTGTTTCAACCGCTCTGCCGTGCTGTCAAACGAGAGTTAGTGATTTGCGCTCAACAGTTGTTGTACCACAGGGGCCCACACAATCTGTCTGGGTAGCTGTTTATAGTAAATGTACTAGATTTACCGTTTGCCTCACCTATAGTCGTCATATATCGCTATTAAACTGTGTATGAAAATTAATCGTAAATAAACGTTGAATTACCTCACCTGTGGTGTATAGTCGTTCTTTTGTCTCAAAAGCGGTTTTTTGAGCGATTTTGAATGAATTTGAGTTCGCCGTTGACTGTTCTTTATAATAAATAGAGAGACTTTCTATTATAAAGAACAGTCAACGGCGAACTCAAATTCATTCAAAATCGCTCAAAAAACCGCTTTTGAGACAAAATGACGACTATACACCACAGGTAAGGTAATTCAACGTTTATTTATGATTGATTTTCATACAAAGTTAGCGATATATGACGACTATAGGTGAGGCAAACGGTAAATCTAGTACATTTACTATAAACAGCTACCCAGACAGATTGTGTGGGCGCCCTGTGGTTGTACTCGAGCTATAGTTACACAGCTATTTGTTAGCTGCATGTCTGCGTATGATCATGGGGACATCAATTGAGCAACACTGGTCAAGGATCGGCGGTCATAAAGTGAACGATGATGTGCGAGAATGTCTACATACCATCGCTTGTAGACCAAACCGAATCATGTGGAGGAAAATCCATGCCCCACCAAGTAAGCCAAGGTGTCAGTGTTAAACGCAGACTGCAAACTGCAGACTGCTGGGCTAAAATGAAGACTGAGGGTGAAATACACATTGTAGTCCAGGGATAAAATACAGACTGCAGGCCAGTGGTAAAATGCAGACTGCAGACCGTGGACGTTTTAACTGAATCTTGTTACTATTTCCATCAATGGAGAGTTAATCGTAAACCGCTAGCTAACTGGAGTGTTGCTTAGGCTGACCCAAGTGATATTCAGCCTAACCGGAGTTAACATACCGGAGTGCAGGCTGTGATTAGCCTGAATAACTTTTTTTTTATGGTTAGCACCCGATAATGGAAATAGCACAATATATACAAAAAGCTGTTGTACGCAGTCTGCATTTTACCCTCAGTCTGCATTTTACGCCTGGTCTGCAGTGTGCAGTCTACCATCTGCACACTGACACTGGCTAAAACGAACACAAATGAACCTCTAGTAGGCAGCCAACCCCTACAAAGTCCCCCCTCCCACCATTTCCCCAGAGTTTGCTGCCTAACAGGTGTTCAGCAGTATAAAAAAACAAGAAAACATAAGCCCATTAATGTGTAAGTACACATTTTGCAGTGGCACCTGTCCTTTTTTTGTGATATTCTCATGCTTACATGTACATGTAACCAACAGTTTTCTATTGTATTATACAGTATACTCCCCCAAATTTTGTCAGGTCACCCTCATAATTCACCCCTACCCATGAAATAAGCATTAATCATTCATGGAAAAAAGAGAGACATTATGTTGAAATATAGCACAGCCTTATTTGACATCTGTGTTATCCCTCAACTTCTTCATTTATGTGCAACAAAAACCAGGTCACATTCCACTTAAGAGTAATCCAAATGATTTGGTTGTCCCAGTCACTAAATATTATTTTATTATAATATAATGATGGGAGTATGTAATAATAGAAGAAATTATCAAAATATTGATTCACAATGAATTGAACATTTTTCATTTAAAGTGCCTCTGATGAAAAGATGGTATTTTTTTCAGGTTTTTCTTACATTAATTTCTTATTTAAACCCTACATTTCTGGAATCCGTGCAATTTTTACAACCTGATGATGCAATTCCCTAAAACAAGCATCATGAAACCGTGAAATCATGTCTGCCATTGCTTGAACAACAAACCTGAAGAGCCTGCGCAATCATTACAGCAGGTTTCGCTGTGAAGTCATAGTCACAACACACGATACAAGAACACGCCAAACACAACCGCAACTCAATTTTTCTCGCAAATCAGAACATTTCTCCTTTCAAAAAGTGCTCGCACTTCCACTCTGCATACTAAATTGGTCATGTTTTTGGAGTTTTGCTTGTGACCATGATGTCAGTTCCATTCTCAACTCAATCCTCCTTTTAAACTTGGAGTTTTCTAATTTGAGTTCATGGCAGACGGTTTGAGCTACAGTCACATTTATTGGATTTCTCTTTGGAATTCAGGGTTAAGATTTGGCTTTTATTACTATTTGGGTGATGTAGTTTTGATATCTGGAGAAATTCGAAAAAGTGTGCATATTTTTGTCACAGTAACACTTTAACAGAAAATAATTTATTGTTGTGCAAAAATCATGTTTCAGTACTGCCAACAAAATCATGATTTAGAAGAAAAAATACTCATGATAGATATTGTACATTGTGTACATTTCATATACTAAATAAGGTCATTAGTGGCTCGCAAAAATACCCTTTATCACCCCCTATCTTGTAAGTGATGTAATAGAACATTTTCGTCTTCATCTTTTGCAGTGTTTATTAGTGTTCATAACTGGGGCATTCCCCATCCTAGCATACTGTGCAAGTAAACATGGATCACAATATTTTCAAGACATTATCCGTAAGTTGCTAGGACCAAGAACGTACATTGCAACACAGATTTTAGTCGTGTTCTACATGTTTGGTTCTACTATTACATACATGATTGTGATTGGTGATCAGCTGGAAAAAGGTACGTAAACTTTCTTTCTTTATGTTATCCATCTATATTATTAATATAGTCAGTCACTCGTTACCATTACGCTTGGAGGCATGTAGCATAACAACGTAATCCATCCACATCTGCTGGTCTTTTGCCATGACTTGAATGCTGCTTCACATCTGCTTTCTTCCTTCTCTACTGTCTGCTGCCATGTGATCTTTGGGAGGCTCCTTCTTTGCTGTCCCTGTAGTTTCCTCAGTGAGTATAGGGCAGTCTTGATGATGGGGGCTTCTTTGCGTTTGACATGGTCAATCCATCTCCTGTGTGTTCTCATTAGGACAGTAGCCATTAATTATTTAGTTCTATATCTTTATAGTATGGCCTAATAAATGTTTCAAGGTTGTATGGTCGAGCCCACAGGAGTCCATTCTTCTAAAATGCTAAGACAATCTCTTGGCTTTTTAAGCAAGTGTGGTCAAATGACACAATAAACATTCTAGACATCATTTAGGCGTTTTCTTAGTTTGACAGCTGTAATCTGATCTTACATGTAAAATCCTGTCTCCGAGTCTCAGTCTCAGATTCTTGAGCAAGAGTCTTGGCATGTCAGCGAGTCTCTCGTGAACAATTTGTTGCATCTTCAAGTAATTATTTTCAAATAATTCTATTAAGACCTTTTTATTTCCAGTTGGAGAAGCTATCAGCCCTTTTCCTCACTGGTATTTAAGCCGGGAATTTCTCATGTGTGCTGTGTGTATCCTGCTTCTCTTGCCACTGTGTCTACCAAAGACCTTGAAAGTTCTTAGCTATTCAAGGTCAGTTGATGTCGAATAATATCCCTAGTTTTAATTGAAAGATTGGAAGCAAAAAGGGCATATATTGCTCTTTGGTTCAGTTGTTTTGGGAGTGAATTTTGTTCCACTGAACTTCCATTTCCACTTAAATAAGAAAGTAATAATGATATTTATATTACAGTCAGTATTACAATAACATGCAATTAACACGATGGATTGAGTTCAATCAGTCAATTAATCATTTATTTTCCTTTCCATAAAATTAGTGTCTTCAATGTGTATTTTTTTTGGACAAAAATTCAAGAACATGTGACCTTACTGAAATTTCAATAATTGTGTTAAAATACTTTTCTTAGTTGTTTGTTGCACTGCAAAACTTGTTCTGATCAATAAATTATTTTTATTTTCAGTGTATTTGGAACAGTTGGAGCATTTTTTGTTTGTGCAGTAGTTACTGTCAAATATGCTGAAGGGACTCATACAGTTAGTAAAGAATTTATTGAGTAAGTAACGATCATGTACAATTTTGAAGGGTTTGTGTGAAGATATCTGTTCAGCCAGTATACTGCATTAAGGTTTGAAGATTCACTAAGTCACTACATCCTCTCATGTTAAGTTAGGGGACCATTTGGATTGCATTCAACACAGGAAGTTAGCAAGTGGTATCTACTGATGATGATTCTGCTCAAGTTGTTGTTTCAGGACAGGCCTTGCCTGGCTGATCACACTAGACATTGAACTACTGAATAGATAACCCTGGGTTCAAACAAGCACAGGGGTTTCGTTAATGGCCAGGCACCATGCAAATTGCTTGGCTGTAAAGCTGACTTTATCTGCCTGGTTTGAACATCTGCATGAAAGTTTTTCTTATAACGAAGTACAGTTCAAAGTGTCCAAAAAAAAGCTTGAATCACTTTGATTCAAGAGATAGCTTTTCCTTCATAAATCATATTTGAATCAATCTTATTTCATTTTTGGTTGTTGTATTCTAGAGTAAAGGTGCCATGGACAGAGGCATTTGCTACGCTTCCAACAATTTGCTTTGGTTTCATGGTTTGTATTTTTTATGTCTATCAAGGGGTTCTTCTTGTGCTGTGTAAGCCTCATTGGGTCTTCAATGTTTTGTTAGATCACAACTTTTGTCTCTTGTGTCTCCAAATATCAGTATTATTTTATTCTAGTGTGACTTGGAGCCATGTTAGAATTTCAATAAATTGAAATTGGCCTATTAAACAGTAGTTTCAAAGTAAGGAAGTCAAGTACCATAAACCTCCAAAAATGATGACTCCCTGAAAGTAGCGACGCCCGAAAGCATGCCAAAAAATGGTGGCTGCTAATAAATCTTGAAAGTAGGGACCCCCTGAAAGTAGAGAGCCAGCTCTGACAGTAGTGAGCCCCCGAAAGTAACGAGCCCCATTGAAAACTGTTAATTGGAAAGTAAATAAATGAGGATCGGTATTTTCTGACGTTTACGGTATAATGGCTGATCTTTTCTTTAGAAGGAAGTTGTGATAAGGCATATGAGCTGGTGGGGGAGAGGTGCCAGCTACGGAAATGTGATTTGTCAGGCACAGCGCTCATAATTCAGGCAGCAACACTTGAGAGAAAAAATTGCAAAATAATTATGATGGGTGATTTCCAAAACTTGTACATACTGTAAAGTTTCTAGTTAGTTCTTTTTTAGTTCTTTTAATAAGTTTTATATTTTACTAGATTGAGATTGTTGATAGAGGTCGTTGACTATGTAAGCATTGAATATAACCTGTTTTTGGAAGTATTAATAGAAGTTTCATTAGTTGTAGAAATTATGAAATAATGTTTTGCTTTTCATGCAATTTGAGTGTGCTTGCATCCTGATTTGAACACTCATGTTTTTGAGCATTGCGTAATTTTTTTCGGGTAAGAGGGTCACCCCTCAATTCCAAATGTGCCTGTATGCCCCTATTTATTCAAGTATTTATTTTTTTGTCCATTAGATTTCATTGACTATTTCATAGTATTGCATCACGTTATATATAAATCTTTCTAGTGTCATGTACCTTCCGTGGCCGTGTATGCAGAACTCAGGAGACAAAGTGTACCTAGATTTGGAATTGTTGTCGTCATTGCAATGGCAATTTGCAATACAGTTTACACCTTGACTGGTTCATTTGGCTACTTGACATTTGGGACAACCGTTAAGAGTGACGTGCTTTTGAGTTATGGCTCCAATGACGTTTTGGTGAATATTGCAAGGGTCATGATATCTGTGATAGTCTTATCAACGGGAGCAACGGTTACTTTTTGTGGAAGGTAATCATTGTAAAGCAGCTGAATCTTATATAGTTCAACTTGTTTAGTTGGTGTGAATGGGGTATTAGATAGGTTGCCTCTGTTGACTCATCAATCAAATATTTGTGGAACTTAAAAACTGAGACCCATTCATGATGTTGAGTTTCTTCTGCCAGCATTTCAAATTGGAGATTTTTCATGTAAATTTGCTGCATGTCTGTGTGTTACAGGACTGGTCTGGAGGGATTGTATCTGGCCGCCTTCAGAATGCCTCCGCCACTGGCTGAAAAAAATGAATCAACACGACGGATTATACAAACATTAGTGTGGTTTACATTGGCCCTAATTATTTCTTTGTATGTAACAGACATACAATATGCAATAGCTCTCATTGGCGGACTAGCAGCATTGTACATTTTTTTCTTTCCAGGTTAGTAAATCAGTTCTAATACAGGGCCGGGTTGTTTAAAGCCTGATTAAGCTAACCCAGGATTAGTGAGAAGTTTATTTTACTTTTTGTAACCTTTTGGTGAGGTTTATGTTCACATTGTTTACCATTCAGTTTTGAGTTTGAATAATCTCAAACTACACAAAACATAGGCAGTGAAAAACATTTTTATACAAGAAAAATTGATACTTTGGTTAACTTGTAATCCTCAGGGTTAGATTAACCAGTTTTCGAACAACCGGCCCACCAGTATAATTTAAATGAAACTATGAGCGAGTTAATGACTTTAATTGACACTTACTGGAAAGTTTAAGTTTTTTTTCCAAAGAACAGCAATTGTACAATTCAGCACCACATGCCATCCAGCATAAAATTGGGATTTTCTTATGCAGCTTTATCGTAACCTTATTGTCCCACTTTTCATCCTTTTTATGGAACAAGGTGCTTCATGTACTTTCCCTTAAGGACATCAAACTTCTCCACACTCACCAAATAATTGATAGGCTGTTATTTGTAGCCTTGTGAAATTAAGTACAATTGAAACTCCTGTAAGCGACCACCCAAAATGTCAAGCCTAAATGGCTGTTTATGGAAGGTGGTCGCTTAAGAGAGATCAAAGAGCAGGGGATGAAAGTTTTGATTTCATGATGTAGCTGCCTAGTTTTAGAGGTTTATTACCTAAAATGGGAATTGTCCTTTTGCAATCCCAAAACTACAGTTCAACATGCTTGCATTATACATTCATAAATGAGCCACATCAGCGTTATACATGTACACGTATGGCATCACACTATACAATTTATGATTGGTGAGGTGGAATCATTTGACAAGTGGTTGCTTACCAGGGCTCGGTTGTTCGAAAGCCGGTTAACGCTAACCCTAGGTTAAAAGTTAACCAAAGCATTAATTTTTCTTGTATAAAAATGCTTTTGACTGTTTATGTTTTGTGTAGTTTGCGATTCTTCAAACTTAAAACTGACAGAAGAGCAATTTAAACAGAAAACCTCAGCGAAAAGTTACAAAACTGAAATCAAAATTCTCGGCAATCCCGGGTTAGCTTAAACGGGCTTTGAACAACCCGGCCCAGAGGTTTAAAGCAATAAAATTAAATTACAACTTGTAAGCCCAAAAAGCGGCCGCAGTCAGCAATGGTCACTCTATTTCATGGTCTTTCCATATTTCTGTTATTAAAAAAAAAATCTTAATACTTGTTACCAGTATATTGATCATTGACCAAACCATTGTTTTGATTCTTTTTGTTCTATTGTTTATGTCTTTCAGGCATTTTTCTTATTCAAGAAATACTTCAGTATTCATTTCTCACAACCACAAGAAAGTTGTTGATTGTTCTTGGTGTCTTGTATGTTGTTGTTGGAGTGTTTATATTTGCAGACTCTGAAGTATTAGCCATAATGGAGGACATCAAAGGAAAAAGCTTGTCTTGAGCTGACTGCTATGCTTCAAGGTAACATCTTCATGCTTCTGCGGGGCCCAGCTGTTACTCTACCAGCAGGATAACAAACTCTAAATGCCTGATTGTAATGAACAAACCTAGCGGTTTCATTAACTTGTAAAATAATGTAAAATTTATTTATGTGTCAATTAATGGAAAAAGTCAAAAACTTATATACAATTTTGCATAATGTACTTACTAACATTCGTTAGTCTTGACAGACTTTATGGATTGCAAAAGTGAGGTGCTTGCCTTATTCTGTTGAAGATCGAGAACAATGCACTGAGAACTCATTCCAGGATCTTGGATGGTATTCTTTAACTGTCTTTAAATGCTTTTAGTAGCCATTTAAAAATTGGCTTCTGCCCTTGTTATCTTAAGAACATTTGTTCTATTGACTCTCAAATTCATAGCCCTTACACTTGATGGAGCAATCACATTCATAAGGCTAGGATTTCATCTCAATCTGGTTTAGGATCTTTTTCTCACTTAGTTGCTCAGTTGCTAGTGCCCTAGAGTTAGCCAATTAGAGCATGCATTATATTGGCTCCAAACACAAGCCGTATTATAATAAATAAATGTTATATTCTCCCACCTAAAACATTTCGTCTTTACGGAAAATCTCAGACTGAGACATTGCCAGATTGACTGCGCTATTGGTCGGTCAATATGGCAAGGCTGGTCATGAGGTCAAGTCCTCACTCATAATGCAAGTGGTTAATCTTGACATTAAGTCTCCCTCTATAAAAGAAGTTGTCGAGAATTACTGGTGTAAAATATCGTTAATTCACCTAAAGCAAGTAACTCAGTTTAACATTCCATTCCTTAGCGAAACGATTTTGAACAACTGTTCTCAAAACGCAGCTCAGCTCAAAACGTGTGATTTTTCGATCCTTGTGTCACATGACACACGACATTCAGTTACCTAGCAACGTGTGTTCTAACAAAAATTCCACAACTGGAGTGTGTTATAGATTTCGTGTATATAGTATACAGTAGAACTTTTTGATTAGCTGTAGATTATAGTGTTATTTTATTGTTAACTTTACTTAACTTTTGAGTTTGTTTATATAATTGTAATACACAGCTTCAATGTAAATCAGCATGTAACTGTTTGAATTCTATAATTAATAAAGTTAAAAAAAGTTGAACATTTTCAGCAGAAATTAAATGCAACTGGTTTTCTCAACCAGGCAAAACGTTTTGAGTTGGACTTCTTCATAAGAAAAACTTTCCTCTAGATGGTCAAACCAGGCAGGCAAAATCATCCTCAGGGCTGATCTATTTGCCTGTTTTACGATAACTGCAGAAATTCTCGCACGCTTGTTGGCTTATTTTTATCATCAATTATATGCGGACAGACACATGAATTTGAAATTTGTGCGACGCGTCAGTGAGCGAGAGCGGGCAATTCGACTATTTGTTATCGTAAAAAACAAATTGACGTCAGTTTTTCATGTACAGATGAACCTCCGGTTGCAACCACCTCTCGTAAGCGACCGCCTCTCCTCAGCGACCAGTTTTCCAAAATATAAAAAGTTTCCAAGTCAAATCACTGTACCGGTATTTGGGACCTCTTGTAAGCGACCACCTCTCATAAGCGACCACCTCTCGTAAGCGACTGCAACCACTTTTAGAAATGAAAGTTTGAACTTTTCTTTTGTTTTTAACCTCCCGTAAGCGACCAGTTGAAAGATAATAGAGCAGAAATTGGATAATAAGGTGTAACATTATGGCATTCCTGGGTAATACAAGAGACGGAAATTTCTAAATGGGAAGTACTAGATTTTTTTTCTCGAAATTGACTTCTCATATGAATACAACATTTAAAAGATGGGGTAGGTCTCTGCAGTTACCATATGCTAATGAGACAAAATTTTACCCAATATGGTCAAAGCTCTTGTAAGTGACCACCTCCAGTAAGCGACCACCAGGGCTTGGCATATTGGGTGGTCGCTTACAGGAGGTTCGACTGTAATTAACATTTTATACTATTTCTGTAATATGTAAAACACAGAGATTCCATATTGCCATGTTCGTAATAGATCACAGAAGAGGTCAAAATGTAGTAAAAACATTGGTGACACACTCGGCCATCACCTTGTGTGTCACTTTTTTGTTCTTACCACATTTTGACGTCATCCAGTGATCTTTTACTGAACAGACACACAGCAACATGGAATCTATCTTTTGTTAAATAGTAATGCAAGGAAAATATTTTCTATCGTTTTTTAGAAAAACCTTCCCATAGAAAATAATGAACAACATGACTGACCACAACTTTTCTGTGTTTATCTCAAGTTGTAGAAATACGATTTTAAACCAATCAGTGCATAAATTTTATTTGGGCTATTTCCTAATCATTTATAGCTTATAATTTATCTATTTTGTTACTCCATACAAGTTTCTTTTACGGTGGCCCAAAAGGGTCAATCACAAATCAGTTTACCAAAACACAAAACAATTTCCCAAAACACAAATCAATTTCCCAAAACACAAATCAGTTTACCAAAACACAAAACAATATCCCAAAACACAAATCAGTTTACCAAAACACAAATCAATTTCTCAAAACACAAACCAATTTCGTCGAAACACAAATCAGTTTACCAAAACACAAATCAATTTCTCAAAACACAAACCAATTTCGTCGAAACACAAATCAAAAGACTGGGCACTTGCTCTGTTATTATCAGAGAGCCTGGAAAGGACTCATTCCCAGGATTTTCCGCGTCCAACATGGCGACTTCAAATATGCTGTAGATAAGTCGAAAATGTTCCGGGCACAACAGTGGGTCTGAAGTGTTACAGGAATATTTTTATTGCTCTCAATGTGGACTTGGTGCACTTGTCATTAGCAGCCTAAGTAGCGGTCTCCGAGTATCCGGATCCAGTTCTGTTGCTATGACTTTTAATTGATTCGCAGCTAGAAGAAGGATCGTCAGATTTCTGGGACGTAGGATTACCACATTTCACGCAGCATTTAAACCAGGATTTAACCTCGCTACCGACATGTCATGATACTTCTTAAGAAAGCAAAGAATAGCGTTGTAACTGAATCCACTGTTAAAGTAAGCCGCTACTGGCGCGAGTATAAAACACGGAGCGGACTACGGACTACTGACTGGGTATAAAATACGGACTTGGGTATAAAACGAGGACTAAGCATTACGGACTGGGTATAAAATACGGACTCATGTATAAAACACGGACTGAGCATTACGGACTCGGTATAAAACAGTTACAAAGGTTCTACATTGAATTACGTCTAGCACGAACGTCTTCATAATAAAAGCAGAAGCTACATGTAACTATAGAAGTCTCATTTCCTGAAAACCATACTTGATTGCCGGAAAAGGAAAAGAAGACCTGAAGGTCACAAAATTGACGAGCTGTATGAATTTTTGAACGAATGATTCAACCATGATTAAATGTTTTGAAAGATCAACAGTAGAGAGAATTGAGGAGAATTCCAACGACCTGTCCCGCTGTTTATTTATACGATACAAACATAATACAAAAATATACGGCCATCGCAAAATGAGGAACAAAAAGTTGAAAAATAGGAAAAAACGACAATACACAAGGATGGCAGTTCTGGTCTCCTCAATATCGGTTTGAAAATGGAAGGGAAAAAAAAAAGAAAAAATTGTTATTACAACACGGGGTGTTCGTATTTAGTCAACCATCCAAGTACTATCTCCGCCGAACAGGACTTAACTTGTTGAGCAGACGAAACACGTTGCTCTCCTTGTGGTGTATTGACTCCACGGTGAACGCATTTTTTTTTTTAATTTCTAAAATGAGAAAAGATATCAAAAAGAGAAAAAATATCTGATACCGCATGGCTGGAAAAGTAGAGAGCAAAAAATTAGAGGAATATCAAAATGAGAACTATTACTTGCTTTGGTGATCGGAAACTGCGCATGTGCTGTCACCCAAGATGGCCGGCATTGGAGGTAATGGCTGCTATAGTTTCATATATTAATTCTTCCGTAATGCGTAGTCCGCGTTTTATACCCGAGTCCGTATTTTATACCCAGTCCGTAGTCCGTAGTCCGCTCCGTGTTTTATACTCGCGCCAGTAGCGGCTTACTTTAACAGTGGATTCAGTTACAACGCTATTCTTTGCTTTTTTGAGAAGTATCATGACATGTCAGTAGCGAGGTTAAATCCTGTTTTAAATGCTGCGTGAAATGTGGTAATCCTACGTCCCAGAACTCTGACGATCCTTCTTCTAGCTGCGAATCAATTAAAAGTCATAGCAACAGAACAGGATCCGGATACTCGGAGACCGCTACTTAGGCTGCTAATGACAAGTGCACCAAGTCCACATTGAGAGCAATAAAAATATTCCTGTAACACTTCAGACCCACTGTTGTGCCCGGAACATTTTCGACTTATCTACAGCATATTTGAAGTCGCCATGTTGGGCGCGGAAAATCCTGGGAATGAGTCCTTTCCAGGCTCTCTGATAATAACAGAGCAAGTGCCCAGTCTTTTGGTTTGTGTTTCGACGAAATTGGTTTGTGTTTTGAGAAATTGATTTGTGTTTTGGTAAACTGATTTGTGTTTCGACGAAATTGGTTTGTGTTTTGAGAAATTGATTTGTGTTTTGGTAAACTGATTTGTGTTTTGGGATATTGTTTTGTGTTTTGGTAAACTGATTTGTGTTTTGGGAAATTGATTTGTGTTTTGGGAAATTGTTTTGTGTTTTGGTAAACTGATTTGTGATTGACCCTTTTGGGCCACCGTATTCTTTCCTGTACCTTTTGTCACATTTGACAAAAATAATATTCTTAAAATTTCAAAAAGTATTTGCTAGTAATAATAAGAATAACATTAGATCACAAAAGTAAACGAGAAATGAAAATGGAATTTTTATTTCTGAAAACAAGTCGGATCACAAGTGAGCCACAAGTATGTTAACAACTGCGCCACTTTATGACGCCGGATTTCACGTGATTAATCTTGTGATTTACGGGAGCGGGTGTGATCTCTTTATGTAACCTAATTTTAAACTGATGTGTTGAAGGATTTTCTGCTTGTCAGTTAATAAAATAGATGTAAGCTTAGATAACAGAGCAATGTTTTTTACCCGTTGTTGTTCTTCAAAACTTTGATAACTTCGTAGGAAACTCTTAGTTTAAGTTACGGTAGGAGAAAACAAGTCTATTTACCTCCTTTTCTCGTGACGCCACGTGAAAACCGGCCTAATCTTACTTATTCAGGGGAAGAATAAGCTTAAGTGAAGAGTCTATAAGTGAAGTGAAGAATTCGTGAAAAATTCGTTCCTCTTCCCCCAAAATATAAATTTTCTTAATTCATTGAAGCTTTTCATCGCATTAATTTCCGAATGACCTACTTATCCTTTCTATGTACAGTGTTCTTATGGCGGCAATATTAACTGGGCCTTGACAAGTAACCATTTGGATAGGATTACTCGGTTTGACCGCTTAATTAACCGCGCCGTTTCATCCACCATCTTGGATCAGTCGCGGTAAATATTCGCGGGCTTCTCGCGGGCTTGGGACAGAATTTGATCTCGACCAATCAGGAGTCACCAGGAGGTCGATTCACAGGAAAAAGAGGAACTGTAGAGAGTCACAAGCCGGCAGAGTCGGGTTTTCAGGAGAAAGTTAGTGGAACTTCTGGGTCCGTGTTTTCTGTAATTTGTTATCAGATTTATTTTGCTGTCATCCAACAGAAGTTATATTTTAACTAAAAAGAGGCAAAGGGGCGTAAAATGGCGCAAGAATATCATTTCTGGACATTACGTCACGAACACTGAACAACTCCCTTCGATTCTCTTTCACCGGCTTTGCGGTCTTGTTGCCGGTAGGGTTGAAATTGTCCAAGACATATTCCTTGGAACCAGAGAAAAGGTGAAATATCTCCACGAGTACTAAGATAAAAGCTTTTTACATTGTTGGGTAAATGTGATCCGATCGAACCACGGGAAACCGGCTCACACTGGTTTTACGGCGGAAGCTTGCTTATCACAGGATTGCAAAAGCCAGTACAGTGTGCATAACTTAAATTAGATAGTTATATTCGTTTTGAATCCGAACGATACGTGCCTAAGAGGTAAACGTTTGGTCGACGTCTAAGGATTTCTAGCAAGACATGACTCATAGCCTCAATTTGTCAGAACAGCAAGCTCTTCTTGGGGCCAAGAACGTCCAGGGCGGCCATTACGAGAGCCCTTATTACAGTGGTGCGAGAATGCTCGATGTACCGGTGTCTTCATGTGATCTAGACACTACTTCGAGTGTAGGTGTGTTCAAATCTCGCTCAGTTGTCCAACAACCAGACAACAGCCCATATGTAGAGGGGTTGCCCATTTGGCGAGCAGCTTTGCTGGTTGTTAATTCAGCCCTTGGTGCTGGAATTTTGAACTTTCCCCAGGCATACGCAGAGTGTGGTGGCATAGCTACTGCCTTTACCATCCAAATGGTAGGTGTTCTTTTCTGTAATGGAAACTGCGTTTCAAGGTTAATTAATGTTCATTGTACTTACATCGCAGCGTAGATTCTTCCCCACCCCCTTGACCCTTTGCGAAAATCCTGACCGTGCAGTACAAGGTTATCATTGGTCAGGTTGAGGAAAGACGTCCACATTGTGTTGGCCAGATTCAACCCAAAAATTGTTTTCTGAGGAAGTAGATGTTAGCTGCTCTACTGCTCTTCATTCAAGCCAATGAGCATTTTAGTATCTATGTCAGTTGTGTCAAGGAATTAAGAGAACACCCTTATAAAAACACATGATGTAATTGGGTACTATCAAATTATGTACAATAATATTGTTCATTCTGAAGTTTGGCGGGGTGTAATCAGTGCTTTCAATCAGATTTGAAGTAGGTGGCTACCTCGGAACAGCACCTGCCAGAGTAATATGAGAATTTCTCACTGAAAAATTTTTAAAAGTTAAATATGCCCGCTGACTTTCAACAGAATACCTGCCGGAACTCCGGCAGGTAGGCAGGCAGGTCCTATTGAAAGCACTGTATAATGTGAACTTTCAGACCCAAGTTTTGAATACAGTTGGTATTGCTTTATCGAGGTTAATCAATGTGTTTTCAACAAACAAGCATGAACCAAACTAGGTTTTTCTTTGTCTATAGGGAACTCCTGATTTGAAGTTCTGTACAAGTGAAAAATATTTTCACAACACGATGAAATAATATTTATAACATAGCATGTGCACTGGTCCTACCTAATTTCTATTGAGCCATCATGGTAAAATCTCTACGCTTGGCCGTGCGTAAAATAACATGCCGTGTGCAGTTTCATTTTAGTTGTGAGTTCCTTTTGTTTAAGGTAATTCCTTAGTATTGCATTGTGCATCCCTACTGCGCACGATTTTCGCGTCATTAGTGTGCACACGAGAGTGTGTGCATTCAAAACCTAAGAGATTTCCCTCAAACTAAGCTAGATAGCAAAATAAATGCTCCTTTTCTATTCAATAAGCACGGTGACCCCCAATTTGTTTTGGTATTTGCTAAGAACAGTCTAATAAAGAGCATATTTGAAGGAGGAAAAAGTTTGATAGTAGAACATGATTATTTTTGTTTTTGCAAAATAGTTCCATACTGGGTGTATTTTGGCCAAAGTGAGGACTTCAAGCTAACCACGGAACTGTCCAAAAAAGTGCAATATTCCCGCAACCAGGCAATCAAAAACTTGAACAAAAGAAGCTTTACTTTCAACACAAAATTTTGTGTCTTTCAAGAAATCAAGACTTAATTCTGTATGAAGATGATTCAAGTTTTTGAAGTGCAACCAGTAAAAATACCCCATTTTAAGAGCCTGCTGATGCTTAAATAAGCACAGTGACCCCATTTTTTATTGCATATTTTTAATGATCATATCATGAATGTTAACTAGGCCAAGTTTCAAAAAAAGTTGGACTGTAGAACAATTTCAAGGGAATTACCTTGAGTGTCAGCAATGTGAACAACACTCTAATTAAACAATTCAAACCCTACTTGTTATAAAATAATTGGTTTGTGCTTTTAGCTGTGCATATATTAAGTTACTTGGGAAGGTACTTCCCTCATGCATCCATAACTTGATTTATACATGCTGAGCATGAACCAATTCTTTATTGCCAACTGTATTGTTCTTTTGGTGTGAAAGCTCAAGTTATTACAGGCTGTCATGTAGTATAAACTTCATAAATCATGTGACCGGAGACGCACACGCTTAGCTTCAACTGACCATTTTCCATCACAATTCACCCCTACCCATGAAATAAGCATTTATCATTCATGAAGAAAAGAGACTGAGCCAGTTTTTCACTTATTGGCTCAAAAACATTTACAGGCAAAACCTCTCTTAATTAAGAGTACACTCTCAGGACCAGAAAAGGCATCCACTTAATTGAGAGAGCTGTTTTATTTATGGGAGGTTAAAAGGGCTTTCTTTTTTTTTTTGGCTGGGCCATTACTAATTATGTGGCTGTATATGGGAGGTGTTAGTTAGCAGAGGTTGGAAGTTCGGTGAAAGCTTCCAAAATAAACAATGATTCAGGATTAAAAACTAGATATTTTATATTTAACATGTACAAAATATGGTCACTCACGGCTCCCAAAAATACTGCCTCCCCTGTCTTGCAAGTGATGTGCCGATAATAGAATGTTTCCTTCTTCATCTTTTGCAGTGTTTATTAGTGTTTATAACTGGGGCATTCCTGATCCTAGCATACTGTGCGGATAAACATGGATCACTAAACTTTCAAGAAATTATCCGAGAGGTTCTAGGACCAGGAGCTTACATTGCAACTCAGATTATAGTCCTGTTATATATGTTTGGTTCCACTGTTGCATACATGATTCTCATTGGTGATCAACTGGAAAAAGGTATGACGTAAAGTTTCTCTTTTTTATGCTGTTTCTTCATATAGTCTGACCATATAAGCTGTTGAAGGTCATTGAATGAGCCTACACAAGTCCATTTACCTAAAAATACTAAAGCAATCTCTAGGATCTCGACTTCATGGCTTATACTAAAAACCATGTGGAGATCATTTTTATTTTGTGAGCCTTGAGTATACTATTGGCCACCCCTCATAATTACATTATTTTTGTTTATTCCTTCTAGTTGGCGAAGCTATTGACTCTCATCCTAACTGGTATTTAAGCCGGGATTTTCTCATGTGTGCCGTGTGTATCCTGCTTCTCTTGCCACTGTGTCTACCAAAGACCTTAAAAGTTCTTAGCTATTCAAGGTCAGTTGATGTTAAGTAATATATTACTGTTAATTTTAAAACAACAAGGAATACAAGTCTAACCTTTGTGGTCAATTCATATACACCAGGATTCCACATGTTCCTGGATCAAAATGCCTTACATCAGTTTTGCATTTGGTCAGCGTTTTCTTGAACTTTAGCATGGGGGGGGGGCTCTTTTCAGAGTCTGTTTCCCCTTCCCTTTCCCTCTTTCTTATTACATTATTTTGTCAGTGAGATGGGTACCTGTTTTTTCTATCTTCTGTATGGGGCTCATAGCTGGGTTGCCAGGATTTGCCAGGCTTTTTGTATTTTTTTTTGTAATTTTTATTCAATATTTTTGTTTTTAGAGGGCCACCTAGGAGAATACTTTTATAGTAATAGGTGTTACCCTCTTTAAATAAAGGTTATTATTATGGGAGCAGTATCCATCTGGAAGCTGGCTGCCAATAGTGGAGCTCCTGGATGCCTCAGGCACTCAACGTTGACTTTGCTAGGCAGTTGTAAGCACAAATTAACTCTTAGCTATTTTGAACACTTATGAGCAAAAAAGTATTTTGAAATGACAAGCTAAAGAGACTTAAAACAGCTGGCTTGGTGTTTAAAGTGCCAC
The DNA here is from genome assembly GCA_964020085.1 of Micromussa lordhowensis. Lineage (NCBI taxonomy): Eukaryota > Metazoa > Cnidaria > Anthozoa > Scleractinia > Lobophylliidae > Micromussa > Micromussa lordhowensis. The sequence goes on from OZ026606.1 coordinate 13,212,550, forward strand.
TAACCCCCAAATTTTTTTTCTCGCCTATATAAATTTCCTTTTTCTCCTAATCACCACTGCGAAAAAATTATCGTTGTAGCTATTTTTGTTAATTTTCTACGCATTTTCAAAGTTTATAATTTTGCACATTTCCATGTTCACGACCGAGGAATAGCGGAGAATGGGACGAGTTGGCTTCTGACGTCATTTCAGGAATAACTAGACGCATATTTGCGTTCACTCGGGCTTTATGTTTGGGAGAAACTCTGTTTTTTTTGGACGTAGTTTCGCAAGGATTTATCTTGTAATTGTTTCTGTATCGGTATGTTGAAAATGCAGGGTTATTACTTATGTATACAAGCAGAAGTTTGAAAACATAGTTGTTATGTAGGCTGAAAACATGTTCCTGGGCTTGGTCAAAATGTTAGGAGTTATCTTTTTTTTCATTTTTATGCGAAAGTTCAGCGTAGCGTGACATATTGCATATATTGTTACATCTACGCGAAAACGTGACTCTTGCTTGCAGCATATGGAGGTGTTGCATTCGGACCATTCGGCCGCCTGTGATTAATATAGAATTAATCTAACATACAACTTAAAGGTAACCGGAAGGTAAAGTAAGTGAAGTTAACTTAAAGCAAAGTGGAGTGTTTATCAGAAGCAAACCTAAGCGCGGAGTTACTGCTTACATAATCATTCTGCGGAAAGGAGTCTACGTGGGAGGCATTTTTCGGAGTTTCAAGTTTCACTCCTGTGATTAAATATTCATTTCGGAACAAACATCGACAAAACGAATGAGTTCTACCTTTTCAAAGAGAATTTATACGAACAATTTTTGATAAAGACTGCAAGATTTTATACATCAATCCTTTCGATTACCAAATTTTGAGAGAATCGGAGGTATATTTATGTATCGTTAAGTTTTTCTATTTTCTTTCGTTAACATTACGTAACTCAGTTGATATAGCATGTTTCTCGATGAAAGGTTCACTCATAAATGTTCGCTCATAAAGAGAACTCTCGTAAGGTTTGCGGACCAACCCGTTCCGAAAGCGCTCCTCATCTTTTAGTGTGGGTCTACCGCGAACGCTGTGTGCACATTTTGTATCCGTTTTGTATCCGTACACAATATTTGTGCTGATCTTCCTCCGCATAAACTCTTCTCCGTCCGCCATCACACCATGCCATGTGCTCATCAATAAAATCTTCGCGCATGCGTATTAATTACAGAATTGCAAACTGTGGCTGAACGAAAAAAAAAAAAAAAAAAAAGAAGCCGAAATTTCAACTCGGGCGTTTCCTTTGGAAAGCCCGAGTAACAATGTTTTCTTTCTGAGAAGAATGTATGCCAGCATACGATAGTGTGTGTCAAAATCGTTGCAGAATGCAAGGAAGATGTGTTGTTGGAGACTGTAGCAATACAGGATACGAAGAATAGAGTATTTCCCTTCATTTGATACCTCTATCCCGATGAAACTCGACCAGAAACGAGAAAAAGACCAAAGAAGTGGCTGATCGGGCGAAGCGAAAGTCGGGGAGCCGTCGAGGATTTCTTCGATCTCGGTTTCGCCTCTACTATAAAATCTATAGTTTTTCATGGCCTGTATATTCTTCTCTATCTCTAGTGGAAAGCTTGACATTTTCATGGTACTACATATGACGCGAATTTGGGATAAGCTGGAAGCCATCTGACTATTCCAAGTGCAAGCAATCGATCCTCCAAGTCCATCACATGAAATGACACGGTAAACTAAACGCATAGGTTTTTTTACTCGAAATAGACACATCTTTAAACGAATAGTAAACGAAATCTGTGTCCTACATGTACAACAAAGCGATTAAGATTGTTGAGCCCCAACTGGTGAACTAGCTATGTATTTGTGGATTTTAGTTTAAAAACACGCGCACACCGGAAGCCGTAATCCGACCGTGTATCTCAATAGCCATACTTGAATACAGAATTCTTTCGTTCTTTGAGCTTCATCTTTGGGGAACAAAATATATCTAAATTTCAAACTTAGAATGGATCAAGCATTTATAACTATGTGAGAAAAATGAATCAAACGATTGAGATTCGACTCTAGAGCTACCGACAGAGTTCGTCGTGCTGAAAGAAGAATTCATGCGCGCATATGCGATTGTCAGTCAACCGAAATGCAACTAAAAGTCGAGAACTCCCAGGTTATTTGCGTACTTAAAATGGACATTTCATTCAAAATAACCGTCAGTGAAGTAGAAATGTGTTCATATTTTAATCATACCATACTGAACCTCTTTTCAATATCCTAACGAAGGACTTGCCATGATTTAGTGGTATGAAATATGCAAATTTGTATAGCTTTTACATGGGAATTGGCTATGCATATACTATGGTCGCGCGACAGTAATGAAGCGAAAATTTACCTCGCCTTTGGATATTGTTTGCCGACATCTCTGCTTATCTCTCATGTTAAAACTGTTTTCAATCATTGACCTGGCGAAGTAGACAGAAGTGGACCACGACTGCATCGTATTTTCACTTGTATCTCGGGGGAAATCAGTGTGTGAATCTAAAAATGTTTTGACACTCCGAAATCTGCAAGTTCCTTAAAGCCAACTTACCGACTCTTTGTGTCCATTGACATCTTTGTAATTCTTTAAGAGTTGTAAGCTAACTCTACTGCCATTACATGTACCGTTATAGCCCAAATGGACCGGCAAATTGTCCATCCTGATCCTGGCAAAAATTACAATGCGAGAATCTCCGCTGGCGACCCGCACTTCGAAATGAAAAAAAGAAATGTACATCGCAGTCGTCCAAATCGTAGCTAGACTGTAAATTGTAATGCTAGATAATACATTTCTTTCACGTGAAAATCTTGTTCGGTTTCGATAAAATATGAATCACAAATAACCCAGAAATGTTTTGACAGCCCTCTGAGCTCAGTCGAAAGTCTCTTGAGTGTTTCAGCTCGGTTCCCGAAGTGACGTCACTAGTAGCCCGACCCAGATCCCACTTCGCGCGGTCGTGAACATAGACATTACGGGTTCAAACGCCTGTAGAAACGCAAGGATTTTATCAATCGAGATAAATTTTTCGCTGATGAAATCAGGGAAACTAGTAGATTTTAATAAAAGAAAAAAATTTTGGGGGTTAGTGGCACTTTAAGATGAAAAAAAAATATAGCAGTGTAGTGTTTGCACAAGCTAATGTGCCTGTGCTAAGATGTATAACAGTTATATTTAATTGTGATACCCGCACAAGTTCTAAGATGAGAGACAACAACTTCAACTTATATGGCGAGTGATAAATGCACAATGGACTCGTAAATGCAGGATATATAAGAGACTCGTGTTATGTAGTGGCCTGTGTGTGTGAGTAGACTTGCTGTGTGCAACTGAAGTGTACGTTAGGGGTCAAATGATTTAACTGTTGGCTGTTGGACTCTTGGAGTGGAAGTTGTTGTCGTCCATGCATGTTACAATACTGTGATAATATACAATCGATGGCTGACTTTATTTTTAAGTCTTCTGCCTTAAACGTATATGTGGTCTACATTATCTTTATTACAAATTAAAATAGGTTATGTATCCTCTCTGAAATTTAATTAAACTGCACAAAATCAAAGAGCATGTAGACTTTTGCAGCTTGTAGTCTGTAACCATTAAAGCTGATTTCCAGTCCGTACTGTGCACTCTTGAGAGGTTGTGTACATTTTTTGGTTTGTTTCATGTAACAACTTCGCTGTAGCTGTAAAAACCACTGAAGCTCTTGGTAAAATAATTTGAAAGGCCTCAAAGATAAGGTAAGTGGTTTGTAACAAATGAAATTGATTCGCATTCCATCAACTGGGAATTTAAAATGTTTATAAACATTAGGGCGCTGAGACTGCACAGTGCGGACTGGAAATCATCTTCCTTGTTTGTTTTGCTTAGCAACTAATGTTTAATAAATAATTATTATTTTCAGTGTACTTGGAACAGTTGGAGCCTTTTTTGTCTGTGCAGTAGTTACTGTCAAGTATGCCGAAGGGGTTCATACAGTTAGTAAAGACTTTATTGAGTAAGTAGCAATAATTTACAATTGTGAAGGGTTTGTGTGGATGTTATGAATTATGAGATCCATGCAGCCCTATCTTGCTGTCGAGCTGTGTGTAGTTGAAATGAAATGTAGTTTACACTCTGTTTAGTCTCTGCATCAAGTCATCATATGGTCATTGGTCAATCGCATCATACACAAGTAATATCAATAGGAAAAATTTAGTGTGTGCTACGAGCGAATTAGTGTGATGATTCTGTGCAAGTTGTTTTTTCAGGACCAGCCTCACCCGGATGATCACACTTGTCTAGATTTTTAACAAGATGTTTAACAAGTTTCAGAGAACACCTTCACTTTTGAAACTATGAGAGATCACTTTTCCTTTGTACACTTGAATCAATCTTATTTCACTTGTTGTTGTTGTATCTTAGAGTAAAGTTGCCATGGACAGATGCATTTGCTGCAGTTCCAATAATTTGCTTTGGTTTTCAGGTTTGTATTAAGCTGCGACTTGGAACAAGTCCTTCCTGTAACATGCAAAGCTCATTGGGTCTTCTTGTTTCTGTAGATCAGAACTTCTGTCTCTGCCATTGTTTAAATTTGAGTATCAAAACCTGTTCCATTGTATTTCAGTTAAAGTGGTACTACGACCAAAAAAACAATTTTTTTTTTCCTATGGATTTCAAAACTATGTGAACTAAACATTAACTGACCCAAGTTTTAAGTTCTGATTTTAAAAAGACACCTGTTTATTTTAACTGGAATCTTCTTACTTGTTTGTCCGCCATTACTAACTTTAAAATCTTGAGAGAGCTGGGTCGAGGAGAAAATGACGTCAAAGACTCACTAGTTTAAGAATGCAATGCGTGTGTACGCGGTTAAATTAATATGCAGCACGGGAGTTTCGGGCTTTCAGACTTTTAAACCCGTGTTTTGTATATTTAATAAATTGCGTTTACACGCTGAAATGTTAAGCTAGTGAGTAAATGACGTCATTTTCTCTAGATCCAACCCTCTGATGTCCTATCGGTCAGTTTTGAATGTGAGTAATGGCGGACCGTCAAATCCAAAACTTACACTCAATACAAACAGCCTTCGGATAAAACTCGAAGCTCAAAATTTTGCCAGTTGGGTGTTGAGCGAACACGCTTTCAAAATCGGAAGAAGAAAAGGAAATGATTTTTTGATCATAGTACCCCTTTAGTTTAATGCTCTCACTTTGAACTTCTCAGTTAGTGTCTTTGAGTTGTTAAAACACATACTTAGTTATTCTTACTTGACTCAGAGGTACTAATATTAGCCAAGAGTGAAACACCACTAATTCAGCCAATTCCAGCAGCCAACTTCAAAAGTCTCATCATGCTCATGGGATTAAAGAAAAGAATAAGAAAATAATTTCTTTACTCCTGCCTCAACCTCAATGAGCTTTCTTTTGGTATAGTCCCTAAAACCTCTGAGTCATGTAAGAATAGTTAATTATTTTCACATATTGGAACTGGCTTAGTAGACAGGGGTCTCAAAGTTAGAAAGCTGTTAATATTCTTCAGAGGGAAGTGGTCATGTAAAGACATATAAATATAAAAATCATATGAAACCTACTGATATGGTCCTATTGTACATTGCAAGTTTTCTTTAATGAACTTGAAGTATTATTTGATTTTTTTTCCATGGAAAGGATTTCAGAGTGCTCTGAGTGCTGCGTAGTTGCTAATTCAGTCCAATTTGTGAATATTTCCAGTGCCATGTACCTTCAGTAGCTGTGTATGCAGAACTCAAAAGAGCAAGTGTACCTAGATTTGGAATCGTTGTTGTCATCGCAATGGCAATTTGCAGTACAGCTTATTCTATTACTGCTTCATTTGGCTACTTGACATTTGGCACAACTGTTAAGAGTGACGTGCTTTTGAGTTATTCCCCTAACGACGTTTTGGTGAATATTGCAAGGGTCATGATATCTGTGATAGTCTTGTCAACAGGAGCAATGGTAGTTTTTTGTGGAAGGTAATGCCATAATATTATTTTGTTGTGTATTAACCCGACATCGCTGCTGCAAAATGTGCAGTTCACTCTTAGGCAGGCTTACAATTCTACAGAACTATGATTAAATTCACATCTGTCCTATTTAAGCCATTTTAAAGCATGAACAAGTAGTCTGTAAAGGGGTAAAAATGTCCTTTACTATTTTCAAATATATTTTTTAAGAGATATTCAAGTTTTTAAAATATGTAAAATAGCCAACTGATGATGTCATAAACTCAATTTGATCAAATGATCTGCAAGATATCTCGGCCAATTTGTAGCAGAAATGTGTGAAATGTGCTCCACAATATGAGGTTAACAATTTTGTTACCATGAAAACACAAATGGAACGCCACCTTTGGCGTTCCATTTTGATATTTGCCTCGTCTGCATGATCCAGCAAGCATATAAATATGTAACGAGGTCAGGTGCTTAGTGTGGTTAATTTTTCCAAACTGAAAATCAATAAAATGTTGTAATTATTTTAGAGGGAATTGGGAAAGAGTGAGTTGCCATGGAAACAAAATTTGTTTTTATCCATATATTTGTTGGCTAAAGAGCTATTAGTCTATCAAGTTCCAGTGGTCTCTGCTGCAAATTGACCGAGATAGCTCTATTTATATACTTAATATAATGCCTTCTAGATCTCCAGTCCTCTGATTGGCATGTTTAACACATAATTTGTCAGACTTAAATATCTCCAGAACTAATATAGACAAGTCATTTGTAAACTGAAACCATCAATTTTAATTTTTTCTTGGAATTCTTTGCATTACACCTGACATTGCAAAGTTGTTCAAAATGTGGATAACAAGAACTACTGGTTATTGTTTGTTTTGTCAACTCTTATTCACTGGATAGCGATGTACAGTGTTATCCACACTTTGAGCACAACTGCGCGTTGTGCTCGCAACTTCATTGCTCAAAAATGTCCCTCAAGGGAGGCAATTAAGCGAAGGACTAACGACTTGTGGCAAGTCTAATGCACTACAAGAAAGAATCTCATCAATAATCTCGTCTGAAATTTGCAAAATGGCTAGTGAATGATCAATGGGCTTTAAATTTGCTTACAGGAGCTGTCTGGAGGGATTGTATCTGGCAGCCTTCAGAATGCCTCCATCCTTTGCTGAAATAAATGAATCAAGACGACGGATTGTACAAACATTAGTGTGGTTTACATTGGCCCTAATTATTTCAGTGTACGTAACAGACATACAATACGCAATAGCTCTTATTGGTGGACTGGCTGCACTTTTTATTTTTTTCTTTCCAGGTAAGCAAATCGCTTATAATACAAAGGTGCAATAATATTTAAATGAAACTATTGTAAGATTATTGAATGGGCTTACATCTTTGACTGAAACTTGATCATCTTGCGGAATTACCAGCAATTTCATGGTCTTTCCATATTTATGTTATATAAAAAATTCTAAGTAGATGTTATATTGATCATTCGAAAATCATTATTTTGATTCTTTGATATATTTTCTCGTTTTTCAGGCATATGTCTTGTTCAAGAAATGCTTCAGTATTCATTTCTTACAACCACAAGAAAGTTGTTGATTGTTCTTGGCCTCTGGTATGTTGTCGTTGGAGTGTTTATATTTGCAGACTCTGAAGTGTTAGCCATAATGCAAGACATCAAAGGAAAAGGCTTTTACTAAGCTGACCACCATGGTTCAAGACCTTCAAGGTAGCGTCTTCATGCTTCTGTGATGTCCAGCCATTACTTTGTCAGCGCGCCCTGTTGACAAATCAGTGTACACTACAACTACAGGATAACAAACTCTAAATGACTGATTATAATGAACAAACCTTGTCAGACAAGCCTTTTGACCACAAAACAGATGCTACATGTACACTTCAAGTTTCAGGGTTGCCTCCCATTGGAACAAAAAAATCCCTGACTATTCCCTAACTGTAAGGCTATTTTCACTGAAAGTCTTTTCACTGACTGCACGGGATGATTATTCTGGCCATGAATCAACAAAACTAAGGATGGCTCAGATCATTTTTGAAACAAAATTACCTGGTCTGTACGAAAATATATAATAAAATAATTTGTGCTGCCTTAAGATAAAATTCCCTGACTTTTCTCTGACTTTGAAGAGGGATTTAGGAATTCCTCAACTTGATACAAAACTCTTTGACTGTTCCCGGACCATGGCAACCCTGTAATAACACATGCATTGAGGTTCACATCAAATACACAAAAAATCAGGAGTCTGTCAGACTGGAGTTAGACTGTACCATGTCATGAATTCTATACTGTAGTGTTTACAATAACACACTTAAAAGAACAAGTGTATCAATAGTCTTTTATATCGACTATTTTGGCATTTGTAAAACCTGGAACAATAATTCTTGCATTTAGAATGAGAAAGTTTACATTATTCTACACTAAGTAACTGTAGCACAAGGTTCTGTTGATAGTAAAAGGGGGTGACAACTCCAATAAATACTATGGGCAGAATCATAAAGCAATAAATTAAAGATTGTTTCAAAAATTCAGTGTACTGAATTACTAATAGAATATATTAATAATCTCTAGTTTTCCAGAAAAGGCTTTTATTGCAACAATTATCATTAATTTCTTTAAATTCTTGGCAAACATTTTCTGTTACTATTGCAACAGTGTTTACTAGTGTAGTCACCATCTGTGATACTTCCTCAGAATTTCTTGGGGTGGGTATATGTTTTCAAAGTAGTATTCATTCATATTGATAACTATTTATTTTGTTACTCCATACAATATTTTTGGGTGTACCTTTTGTCACATTCAACAAAAATAGTTACATTTAATATACTTGTACTTACTATTTGATATGTTGCTTACTATTACAGTAAAATATTATTGGCATTCTTAGGTACTAAGGGGTTAATTTCATTGTGAACAAGGTTTTGTTATTTATCATTAATGTTGCTGTTCCTACAGTCACCAATTAATAACAACTTACTAGAACATGGTTTCCAATTTTTATGAAACTGTGGTGGATAAAAATTCAAAATGAAAAAGAAAATCAAAAGGGAGATTATTGTTGATAGGTTTTATGGATGTTTCTAAAATGGTTTAATTGGGTAGGTTTCCGAGAAGGGTAACAATTGTGTATTTCATTGACTGCGTTGAATTAATCTGGAGCATTTTTCTATTTAAATATATAAATTATTATAGAAATATTATTATCACAGTTTCTATTTCTTTAAGAAATGAAATCAAATACTTGAAGGGGTGTCTGGACTGATCATACTTTACATGTAGGTTAGTTTGCTAATGAAGTGATGCCGTAAATTCCTTGGCAATTAAAAACCACCTATAAATGACTCTGACATTCTAAATGACTGCTCAAGCAAGTTAACCTGCTTAACTCACTTGCCTGCGTAGATGGAACATTCTAAAATGTTTTCCATCTCAGAACACTGTGGATCACATCTGTAGCTGAACTCATAAAGTGCATTGAGAAATACAGCAAGTTTTGGTTTTCTCAGTAGAGGATAAATATGTTGTGTTTGGAATTAAGCATGCCTACAGTGTGATTTATAACATATACCAGCAGTTGTGCAACATTTTTTCCAATCATTTCACCATTAGAAGCCAGGGCTTATCAATAATTATTTATTACCTATTTACGTTTTTACATAAGCAATATACCTCGCATTTCTGTGATTTACCGTTTAATTTAACCACTGAGGGAAGAATGTGGAAGAGATTGTCAATCATTGAAGTAACGTGATTGTTATACCTCTCAACTCAAAATTGTTTTCCATTTGGAGGAGTGAATGTGTCGCATGTTGTGGACCAATCCTCAATAAATTCCTAGGTAAACAACTTGAACGTTGACTCAGTTGATCAGGTTGTGCACTGAAGCTACACCTAATTTGTGCTGGCAGGCATCTAACCTGTGACCAGGTGTTTTTTTTTTGGCAAAAAGGGTCCTTTTTCCCATTTCACCATTCCCTGAAAGAAAGAATGCCTGATTGCAGGTTAGCCAGCATCGAGCAAATAATTTTTTCACAATTTGTTCTATTTTTTAGTTGGTAGGTATACTAAAACACTTAGTGATGTACAAGCTTCTTGAGCATTCTTCCCAAGTCCTGGGCTGGGGTTGTTTAAAAGGTGGATAAGGCTACCCACCAGATAAATCGCTATCCAGCGAATAACATGGCTTGTTTTGTTAACACTTATCCACTGGATAGTTATTTATCTGGTGGATGGCGTTATAAGTCATTGAGATGACAGTGATATTGCTTTTTTTATGATCTTTGTGTCATGGCATAATGACAGCTATTGACCAATCATGGCTTGTGCATTACCTTTGGTTATCATATACAATAATGGGAAATCAGTTAAATAGAAACAAGGGAAAGCCTTGGAGAATGTTAAATACATCGATCAATTTCCACAATTATTTTCTACAATAATAAGAATTGCATCAAAAATATAAAGCAGAAATGAAAATGAAATCTTTATTTCTGCTAACAAGTATGTTCTATAATCAAGCAAAATGTAGATAGTATTATTAATTTTCAAAAGATTGATAAAAGTAACACCCCAGGTGTCAAAAATGTGTAACTTGAATGGAACAAAGGAATTAATCCTAATGTGATTGTATCTAAAATTATTTAGTTTGCAGAAGCATTAAAGCTTGTTCATATGCTTAGGTGTTGCTGAAATAGTTTGGAGAAAAGTAGTTGTCAATGAGGATTCTTGTGTGCAAGAAATACTGAGTTGACGTCAAACACCAGCCTAATCACAATGCAGAATGGAGGGGATTTCTACATATCTCTGGCATCCGTGAGTGAAGCTGACGATGAGCCATGGCAAGGGCTTGCATCTCATTGTGATATTTTAGGATCTTCCACAGTGACCTGCGAGATAGCAGGTCACTCAATCATGGATCTTTTGCGCTTTTTGTGGTTCACAACAGTTTCTGATGTTGTCAGTTTTGATGTATTGCCAGCTTCCCACTGAAGAAATTCAGAAACTCCCTTGCGCCCGGCAGAGAACACTTGTTTTTCAATGTGGTCTAGTTTACTCGTCAACAGGGAAGCATCTTCATTTGCAGCGTTCTGAGATGAATCCATGATTTTTCTAAACCTCTTGATGAAGGTCTAGAAGAAAAGAAAAGAATTGCACCAACAGTTCACACTTAACAGACCATTATATCTAGGACAGTATCCAGCCTAAGACTGGTCAGTTTTACAGGACATTCTTTAGCAGAACCTGCTTCTGTACGCTTCAAGACGTTCTTAAGTGTTAAGCGTTAAGGTAAAATGGAAATTAACCCTGTTTTTTTTTTTCCATCTGCACTGCAAGAGATGGATCTTTCTTTTTTTGTTCACACCAGTTATGGCCCAAAAAGCTGCGGTTTTCAAAGTCTTCATACTTTAATTTTAACCACTAAGTCCATTGCAGGACCATCCCTTTCCCCCCCCCCAGCATTTGGTCAGTTGCCTTAGCAACAGTACATTGACTATAAAGAGGTCAGTTTGAAGCTCTAAGAATGTTTGAGGAGAGGGGTGATGACTCAAAATGAAAATCCATAACCGAGATTATTTAGACTCTGGGACAGAAGGAAATGCACAATGAGATTTATCAACTCATCAGAAAAGGACTTCTAGATTTAGGGGGGCTCATGAAACATTGTAATCTTGCAAACAGCAACAACTAGATATTCGAATTTGGGGTGGACACCGTTCAACATTTGACCTGGGGGGCCTCGACTTTAAACATCTCCCACCCACACATGACGAAACTATTTATTATCCACCTCCTCCCCCCCCCCCCCCCCCCACCCCAAATTCCTTCTCCAACACATACCTCTTGCATGGAAGAAGCCATTTGGGAATTTTCTTCGAAATCGAAATGTAGCAACTTCGTCCCAAACTCATAGAAGTAAGGTCCAAGTCGATGAAGATCCACAACACTTGCATCAGCCTTAAATATCTCTCTGTAGTTATCTTTGTAAGCTTTCGGAATGTCCACAGTCACTATCTTTCTTCTTCTGTTGCAGAGCTCTTTAACCAGCCAAAGAGGGAGTTCGAGTTTTGCGCCAGCTTGCAGATCGTTTCCTTCTGAACTAGGATCTAGGAAGCCCAGATTGTAAATCTGTGCTTCTAATTTAGAAGGAATTCGTCCTTGTGTGGCTATTATATCGTCGATATCAAAATAATCAAGTTCTGAACTTGGATGTGAACGAAGCGATGGACCGGCTGAAGCCATTACAAGTTCAGTGTTTACGGCAAAATAATGCTCTTTAAAGGCCACGGAAGAACCCTTACAGACTCAGCAGTAGCTTCAAATGACTAAGGGTGAATTTTAAAAGAAGAGATTGGCAAATTCAGCGTAATTTGTTGATGGTTTGAATCGTTCAACAGTATTCGGCGCCAAAAATTTGAGAACTAGTGCCAGTCCTAATAGGTTAAAAATTACCCATCACGCCAAGCTGCCTTCTGTTCTTTCTTTTCACACGTTTATTGTTGGGAGAAAGGACTGCGATCTGCCTCACAGGGAGGAGATATGGATACTTTCTTCAACATAAAGAATATCTTGGTGAAATTCTACGATGAATACAACCAGACGACCCCAAAGAAGCTCAAGATCGTGGATGCGTATCTGTTTTACATTATGCTAACAGGGATCATTCAATTCGTCTACTGTTGCCTTGTGGGGACGTTTCCATTCAATTCCTTCCTGTCTGGTTTTATTTCTTGCGTTGGATCATTTGTTTTAGGAGGTAAGGTGTAGTATAGAGGTTTAATAGTGGTAAGCTTCCCTTGGTATCCATATTCCGAAAGTACCCTTTAAAATGTCCTGAGCGAGTGACACGTAGTTCGTGAGCTCACGGGAGACACGTGGTGTTTGCTTACATGATAAATCCATGCTCTAACAGACCATAACATCTACAGAAAGAATTGTAGAACATGTGTTAATGTATACTGCAAGAACTGAAGATGTCTTTCTGAAAAAGACATGGAAAAGACATGAACAGACTGGCTTCCCAAAACAATATTCCCCCTAAAAAATATTGAGTGAAAAAAATTAAGAAAATAGCTTAAATCCACCTTACAAGTCTTAATTTCGGTGCACTAGCTATCACTAGATGTATTTGAAGATGAGAAGTTTTAAATTATTTGAAAATATAATTTTCTACAAATTGTCCTGACTACGTCAGTGGCCAGTAACGCCTGGTTCACACTTGCATAATAAGAAAGTAACAACCGTAAGTCATGCAAATGCGAAAAGCACTTTGTGTTGAGGTTTTACATGTAATCACCAATGTTAACAACGCAATGTAACGACAGAAAAGGGACATAATGACATAAGCATAACAACATAAGGAAAAAAATAGTCTTTCTTTATATCATTATGCTTGTGTGGTTCCGTCATTATGTCATAAGTATGAACCAGGTTTTATTTCATGATACACAGAGTGGAAAGAATAGGGAGACATGAAACAAACCAGGACATGCATTGATGTTGTTATAACTGAGCAGAAAATACTAAAAAAACAAAGGGAGATGTTTCTAAAATTGCTAAGGAGACAGATCTATTATGGGGATCCCCATATTATTATGGATCCCCTTACTTAAGCTATATAGGTATGTGCCACCTTAAAGGCTTTCATCTGTTAGCCATTTTTGCTGCCCAGCGAGCGTAGCGAGCGAGCAGCAACATAAGCAGGATTTAAGAAGAATATATAGAAGTACCAATTCTCGAATTCATCACTTTTTACCAGAATGCATTTCATTTAACCAGAATGCACTGCGTCACTTTTTACCAGAGTGCATTGCGCCACGAACAACACGAAAATGTCACACCGTCGAGCTGTTGTCTTAATTCACGTAGATGTTAGTGAGAAAGATTAGTGGTTTGTTTTGCTCTGATTTACCTGTGAAACGATGTGAAGGAGATCGTGCTTGACTTTCACAACTCTTGCTTTTGTCCTTAATGCAGTAAGTGAAAGTTTGTAAATCTGGATGATTAATTGTGACAACTTAATTTAAACTTCTTCATTTCTTAGCAGATCTTAGTAGTCTAGCCTCCTTGGTCCAATTTGTAAATGAAGAGAAATCGTCTTTACTAAAGCTTGTAGAATAATTAAAAAAACGAAAACCGTACAACACGCTAATTTCATGAATTTTAGCTGAAGCGTTAGCATTTTCACACATCGCGATGGACGCGTCCTCGGCACAGTCTGTCAACATTCTAGAGACATTTAATGCATACCAGTACAGAATTTATAAGTTAGATTTCTGCTTCTAAAATTTCCACATCTATCGATTTTTGCGATCTGATAAAGGGGGGAGGGGGGGGGGGGTTGATGTGCATCGTTTTTTGTCCAAACATAGTTCAGATCACTATGTGCTTTTTTGTCACGATCCCTTGTCACACCTCGCCATCGATGCGTCATCATGCATGAAGTTGATGCATACAAGGACAGATTTTAAGTTACACAGCACAATTGAAACTACTTTGAGAAATAAATGTTACTGCAAGTCTTGCAACGCACAGAAAGATGAATGACACCGTAGCATATGTCACTATCAACAGAATGTGTCGCAGAATTACTTTCTTTTAGATACCCTAGTAGGCTGAATAAAAGGGTAATAGATTTCTCCATTTTGGTCTGAAATAAGCCATCCTTTACTATCTCGGGCTTTTGTCTACAGCCTGAAATATTACTGTGTTATATACTTGAATGTTGTATTTATGTTGGTCTGGAGAGATAACCAACACATCACACCAAAAATTATTTTATGTATTTTTATTTTTAAAATTATTTTGCATTGCAAGGGTGAAGTTAAAGTGTCTTGACTTATTCACCAAATGGCTGGGAGTGGACTGAAAAGTAGAATTTGTTGCTTTAAATTAAAAGTTAGAAGTGTATAGATTTCATGGCCTGAAAAAATAAAACTGTGGTGTATAAGAATGATAATTTTATTTTGGTCTGAAAAGATAACTGGAAAGAAGGGACTTGACAGAGTTGTCACAACACTTAAGATTATTTGTATTCTTGAGGGAAAATATTGATTTTATCTTTTGTTTTCATTCCAGTTTGTCTACGAGTTCAGAGTAATCCTGCCAACATGTCAGACTTCAAGGGAATCTCTCCAGAGAGAGCATTTGCCGACTTTATCTTTGCTAGTGTCATTCTTCACCTGGTTGTCATGAATTTCATTGGCTGAGCTGGACACAGGATGAATGTAGAACCTTCTCCATTGGACAGAAAAATGTTGTAGAACTGTTTTTGTTGTTGTTATGATACCAACCATTATAAACTTAAAAGACCATTGAAATGTCACAAATTAGGTCAACACTTGTATTAAATACATAATTTTCCATAATGTCTCATCTGTGCTTTTGTTGGCATTTGTGAATTTGTGAATGAGCGCCCTCTCTAAGAGCTCTCTAGAGAGATTGCTCACACAGGGTACTGTGAACATTTGACCCCCAAACAAGAGAGGTGGTGTTATGAGGGACAACTTGCAATAACAATTTCTTTGTTGCACGAAAAATTGAACTCTTAGTTAATGCATTGATGGGCTCTCTGACCCTTACACCAAATGACTTGGAAAACAAAGTGCGTGTTATGTACAATAGCTTGCATGCTGTGTTTCAGGTTACCCTGTGCCCATGTATCCAGTCTTAACAGATGTAGCCCCTCACAAACATGTACATCACAGATTAATTGAACTCTAAGTCAAATTAAAGCTTACAGATCTGGCTATTC
>OZ026606.1:13235796-13255796 GCA_964020085.1 Micromussa lordhowensis
TCCAGAGGCTCTTGTGACTGACAATGGAGCTCAGTTCTCCTCAGCAGACGTTTCCGTCTTCGCGCAAACTTGGGGTTTTGACCATGTGACTTCATCACCTAGGTACCCACAGTCTAATGGCAAGGCCGAGAATGACGTCAAAACCGTAAAGCGTCTGTTCAAGAAATGCAAGGATGCTGGCCAGTCAGAGTTTTTTGCCCTGTTAGACTGGCGCAATACTCCGACTGATATTCCAGCGCCGGATGCACGTTGAAGTGGTGGCCGGCAACTTTGTCGTTGTTGGTTATGGAGAAACACAAGAGCAAGCAATGCGAGACCATGACAAGACCCTGATGGGGTTCCTTCAGCTGTACCAGGATCGCGGATTCAAGCTTAACATCGAAAAGCTCACACTTTAACAAACGGAAGTGTCGTTTATTGTACATGTGGCGACCAGTGATGGCTTGCGAGTGGACCCAGACAAGGTTAAGGCTATCCGCGACATGCCCGCCCCTGCAGACAAGGCAGGAGTGCAGAGGCTACTAGGCATGGTGCAATCCCTTAGTAAATTTCTCCCAAATCTGTCTGATATGACGAAACCTTTACGAGAGCTGACACAGTAGGATGTCGAATGGTGCTGGGAAAATGCACAGATCCCAGCCCTTAGCCAACTGAAGGAAGCAGTCACTTGCACCCCGGTCCTTCGTTACTACAACCTCAGCGACGAAGTTACACTTCAATGTGATGCATCAAAGTCGGGTCTAGGAGCCACACTATTGCAGAAGAGGCAGCCTGTAGAAAGAGAAAGAACTGTTAGCTATTGTTTTTGCATGCAAAAAATTTGATACATACATCTACAGCCGGGATGTGGTTTCCATCAAAACAGATCACAAGCCCTTGGAGGTCATTGTCCGCAAAGCACTCAACTCAGCACCACAACGCCTTCAGCGACTGCTCCTTCGCCTTCAAAGATACAACTTAGAGATTAGATACAAGAAAGGCAACTTAGCCAACTGAAGGAAGCAGTCACTTGCACCCCGGTCCTTTGTTACTACAACCTCAGCGACAAAGTTATACTTCAATGTGATGCATCAAAGTGGGGTCTAGGAGCCGCACTATTGCAGAATGGGCAGCCCATAGCCTACACCTCCAGAGCTCTCACACCAGCGGAGACGCGTTAGGCGCAGATCGAGAAAGAACTGTTAGCTATTGTTTTCGCTTGCGAAAAATTTGATACATACATCTACGGCCGGGATGTGGTTTCAGTCGAAACAGATCACAAGCCCTTGGAGGTCATTGTCCGCAAAGCACTCAGCTCAGCACCACAACGCCTTCAGCGAATGCTCCTTCGCCTTCAAAGATACAACTTAGAGATTAGATATAAGAAAGGCAAGGAGATGTTTCTGGCAGACACCCTCAACGGAGTCTTCCTGCCTAAAGCGCACATGTTGGCGCTTGTGCACAAGCTAGAGGAGATAGACCACAAAGCTACACTTCCTGTCATTGATGCCCGATGGCATCAGATTGAGAATGCCTCTGCGGAGGATCCAGTATTCCAGGAACTGCGATCGGTTATACAGCGTGGCTGTCCTTTGAACAGAGCCGATGTCGCCCAGTGCCTCTACCCCTATTTTGACATACAAGATGAGCTCACCCTTCAGGGCAAACTGGTTTTTAAAGGGGAACAGCTGGTCGTACCAGTCTCACTTTGCAAGGAACTAATGGTGGCAACCCACACATCCCATATCGGTGTAGAGGCCTGCATCCGGTGAGCAAGCGACAGTCTCTACGGTCTCAACAGAGCTGAAGGAATACATCGCCAAGTGTGATGTCTGCATGGCGTACTGCAGTGAGCAGAGCAAGGAACCAATCCAACAACATGACTTTGCAGCAAGGCCCTGGTCCAAAGTGGCTGTTGACCTCTGTGACCTGGACGGGCGTACCCTTCTAGTCATATCAGACTATTATAGCAACTACATAGAAGTTGCACGCGTTACCTCAATCACTTCAAGGTCCATCATAAAGGAGCTCAAAGCAGTCTTTGCAAGGTTTGGCATTCCAGAGGCTCTTGTGACTGACAATGGAGCTCAGTTCTCCTCAGCAGACGTTTCCGTCTTCGCGCAAACTTGGGGTTTTGACCATGTGACTTCATCACCTAGGTACCCACAGTCTAATGGCAAGGCCGAGAATGACGTCAAAACCGTAAAGCGTCTGTTCAAGAAATGCAAGGATGCTGGCCAGTCAGAGTTTTTTGCCCTGTTAGACTGGCGCAATACTCCGACTGAAGGCATTGGAACGAGTCCCACGCAATATCTTATGGGGCAACGATGCAGAACCCTGTTACCAGTTGCAGCTAACCTACTTAAGCCCCGCTATGACACGGAAGCTGATACCCAGGCACTAGTAGGGACGGAGCAGCAGCAACAGTACTATTACAACAGGGCTGCCAAGCCACTGAAGACCATCACGCCTGGTGAGACGGTATGCATGAAACTCCCCGGCCAGGACACTTGGAGCCCAGGAACCTGTACTGAAAAGCTGGAAAACAGGAGCTATATGATTTAGGTGGGCGACAGTCTACAGGCGCAACCACAGACACATCCAGAAAACAAATGAACTGCCTATCGCTGTGCATCCCGAAGCTGACCAGGTTTTGCCAACGCCCCACGAGGACAACCTGGCTACACCCCCTGACCCTAACAGTGAGGCACCCGTCACTGACCATGAAGAAAACACTGATCTCAGGAGGTCTAGTCGTATCCGCCGAACACCGGTTTGGCACAAGGACTATGTAATGACAAAAAAATAGGTTTGACTATCTTACCAAATGTGGACGTGTGTTCAGATAGCCCAACAGTGGGACTGTACACGAAAGACAGCGCCCTATTTCTTAGCATTTTATCTTTATTTGTTTTGTTCTGTAAGGGGAAAGATGTAACAAGATTCCCCATACATGACTGAGCGTAAACACAGTAATATGATTCCCGCCCTGTAATGTGATGTCTCGGTGATTGCAACACACTCACTTGTGGCGGCTTCCCGCACAATAGCTCTCGAAGATTAAAGCTCAATCATAAGCAATTATTGTCCTGTCCATGACATCTTTACAGTGTGCCCAATCCAACCTCACTTGTGCCTTCTTTAGTTGTAATCTGGATGTTGATTTGTTCCTGTTCAGTTCTTTCCCACAAATCTGCATTTCTTATAACCTGAGGCCAGTGTAACCCATGATGGTCCGTAAGCATTTGTTGACAAAAGACTGCAATTTGTTGGAGGTTGCTTTTGCTTCTCTCTATGTCTCTGACCCATACAAGAGGATGGATTTCACGTTGGTGTGAACCGTAGCTTCGTCTTTCTGGATATCGTTTTAGATTTCCACACAGGACTCAGAGTTATGAAAGCAGTTCTTACTTTGCCGATCCTCAATTGAATGTCCCAATCAGACCTGCCATCCTTCCTGATGTTGCTGCCAAGGTCGGCAAAGTCTTCCTCCTCATCGATTTCTTCCCCATCCAGATCTAGCCTGTCTGCGTTTGAATTACAGAACTCAAAAAGTCCACATTTCCCCACTAGGTATTTAACTTGATTTTAACCCTCTCCAGTTCTCAGGTGCCCATAATTCATAATTTGCTTCTGTCAAGATTCTTGTTTTTATTAGGGGCTAATAGACAGTTGTGACAAACCTTTGGTTTAGTGTCGCGTTGTGTTTAATTCAGGGATCTCGGCACAATGTAAACCACTCTTAGTGATGTAGCTGCTTCCTAATAAAAGATTGTTATTATTATTATTATTATTATTGTTATTATTATTATTATTATTATTATTATTATTATTATTATTTTTTATTTTATTTTTTTTTTTTTCCTTTCTATTTTATTATCATTTTTAACCTTTTTTAACCTTTAGATTTTACATGGCATATGTTGCATTACAAATAATAATACGCATTACTGACATTAAAAAACTTCCAGCTAACAATACAGTACTAACATCGGCCTATAACTTGATACAGTACTAGTTGATGATTATGATTATCGCCATTGCAGAATGTTATTTTACCTACTTACAGTACGTCATATTGCTTGCTTAGAATTAGAAACATTTACTACATATGACGATTGACTACTTACAATTAATTACTAGATTACACATTGAATCACTTACTGACAATTTACATTTACAGGTGCACTCCTTTTCGGTTGATAAGTATTAAAGTTAGAAGAATGGGAGTCAAGTAAACCATTCCGTTTTCTAGTATACTTCAATTCACCATATCTATATGCTATATCTAACACTGTTGCTGAAAACCTAATTAAGCTAACTATCACTAAGTTTTTTTTTTTTATGACCAGGAATTACTTTAATTATAATACAAGTTGTGAAACAGGAAAAGAAAGCGGAGGAGACATCTTTGGTTTCTCTTATTATTTATACTTCGAAATTTTCAATTTTGTATTTAAACGAGATTTTATTTACAAAATCAGCAAGTAAGATTGAACTAGTCTGCAGTTTGTTAGTGTAAATGTAGTATTTCATAAAAAGGAGTGTGTAGTTAAATTTCTTCGCTGCATTTTTTCCAAATTGTTCGGATGTAACGCCGAACAGTTTCTCTTGTATGGACGGGTTAAAGTGCGTTTTGTTCGTTAGATTGAACCAATTGATGACCTCGTGTGAAAATTTTTTAACAAAAGTACAGTCACTGAAAGTATGATCAATGGAGTCCCTTTCGCCACAATATACACAGTCATCGTCTGACTGGATACCATAACGAAAAAGTTCTCTTTTTGTAAGTACAATTCGGTGCATAAATTTAAATTGAAATTCCTTGAGCTTGGGCTCTTTACATAGAGTTTTGAGGGAGGCGAAACGTTTTTTCCACACATCTTTTTTTGTTACAAAGTGCTTGTCCCATTTTTGGGGACCCTTATGTTCTGCTGTGTGTGTCCTGGTGTTGAGTATTATTATTATTATTATTAATCAGTCTCAGAGCACAGATTTGTTGATCCTGTTTTGTAATCAATCAATCGATCAATCAGGCAATCCATCAATCAGTCAGTCAAAGCATGATTGTATTATGGAATAAACATTACTTTTGGTAAATTAATGTTTACTAAATACATGTAATATAACATGTTTCTATGTTAACCAATCAAGTTACAATTGCAGAATCTAATCTAGATTATTAAAAAAATAATTATACTATTTAATGACTGATTGCAGATCACATCACAGAAGCTGACATATGGTTGCTGATACAGAGAGCACAATGCTACCAAACAATGAATTTAACATACATGTTAGACAAGAAGGCAAACAATGTCTGCAGGGAAGGACATCTGGCTGTTGTGTTCGAATGTTGTCAAGAAGTACATGTGCTGAAATCAAAGGCTTGTTTAATCTAGCATGGCCAACTGTATTATCTTACTGCTTCTACAATCTGGTCTTCATGGTTACCTTGTTTTTTGCGGGGCGTGTCGGGGAAGTTGAATTAGCAGCAGGAACATTAGCTATTTCTTTTATCAATGTGACTGGACGATCTATTTTCATTGGCTTGTGCTCTGCCTTGGAAACATTAAGTTCTCAAGCATATGGAGCCAAGAACTTTCGTTTAGTGGGTGTTGTACTGCAGCGAGGGCTGTGGATTTTGGGAATAACATGCATTCTGATCTGGAGTCTGTGGATTAATACTGAATTGCTGTTGTTGATGGTACATCAGAAAAAGAATGTTACATCGTAAGTATTTGAATTATATAATACTGAAAAATTGATTAGTCATTGGATGTGGTGAGGTGGGAGAAGTGGGAAGGTGCTGGAAAGAACAATATGAGGGTCCTGATTCTTTTGTTCAATTTTCCAACAGTTTTAATATAACCATAAAAATTATTTTTAATATAAAACATGAAACAAGAACAAGAAACAAGAAATGATAACTTAAGTTCACAATTAGTGCTTTTCATGGAATTTGTAAGAATTATTAAACCCTTTCACTCCTTGGAGTGATGGACATTATACTAACACTGACAGTACATTTCATAAAGAAAATGATCAACTTTGGGATACTGTTTTAAGTTACCGGTACCAGTGAATTCCCAGAACTGACTTAGTGGAATTTTATGGTCAGACAATGAGGAGAATTTACATTCAGATCTTGAGATTGAAAGGGTTTACGCTGCATGGTTGAGACTGGTGTGCGTTGACATACTGTATGTTATAATCCTTCAAATAGTGTTGATTGCGTGCGACTGGTCTAAATTACATACCATGTGACGGAATATTCCCCACCTAAAACTGGGGAATAACCAAGGATATTGCCTGGCAATGTTCAAAACTGTGCACTTGCAAAAAATAATTATTTGAAGAATAATGAACACAATAGCCTCCACTTTGTGCAATAATGTGCTTGGATGTTTGTCCTTGGACATTATCTGTTTCCTCAAAGCTCACAGTTTTCCTCAAGCTACGCTCTCGGGAAACTGTTTGCCTCTTGGAGCAGATAATGTTTGTGCAGAAATATTTGAGCATATTTTCATGCCAAATGGAGGCTATTGTTTATATATTAATACTGCCAATTACATGGCTGGACCAGAGGAAGGAAGTAAGGTAAATTCTTCAATTCATCAGCTGCCACTAAGGTCCTATGTTCTAGTATTGCAAAACATAGTAAGGTACTCTGTTTTACTGGAATCTGAAAATATATGTAGTACTGATGGATATTTTAGTTAGCTGAGTGACAAATACATTATGAGTAAAAAAGTTTTCGATTCATGGAAAAATTGATCTATTTTCTAAGAATTATTTTATAAGGGGTTAGAAATTCTAGGTGTGGGGAATTCCCAAGTCAAAAATTTTAAGTGAACCCCTAAGAGGTACCAAGATCTGGTTTTGTGGGCGTGGCTTGAAATCTTTTCTCCCCTGAGGTGAGGTGACCATTCTTACATAACTCATGATGTCCTGTCATATTGTTCTGCTCAATGCCCTAAAAGGTACGGCAAAGGCTCCCGTTGTGGACCTTGAGGCTAAACACCCTAAGGGGTATGGTATGACAGGTATCCCCATCATTTTGTACAGGAGTTCCCCCACTCCCTGAGTAGTAAGATTTTATTGGCCAATTAACTTTTTTGGAGGGGTTGGGGACAGAGGAACAAACAGTTGCTGGGTACCCTAGCTTATAAGGTTTAAATGGAGAAGATATTTTCCAGAATGTTTCTTTCAAGAGTCTAGCTTTTTACTAGAAACCTGTAAGATTTTTTGTCATTTTTATTCAAATCATTTTTTTTATTATTGGTTATTTTATTTTTGCATCCAGTTTGACGCAAGAGTTTGTCCATATATGCTTTCCTTCTGCAATAGTAAGTTTATTATTATTATTTTTTGTTAACAGTCAGCTATTTCCTGAGAAGGGGTTATGTGGGTAACAATAATTTATTTGTTTTTGAAAAAAAATTACACAATACTTTTGTCAGACCAGGAAAGAGTAACATAATAAGCTAGAGTTTGTAAGTTTGTGGTTTTAGCTGTTCACCTGTTAAATTGGAAGTCTTAGAGAGTGACTGAGAAGCTAAAATAATAAATTACTCTTAGTCATGCGTCAAGCAGCTCTTATTCTGTGTGATGTGACCTAAGTTTTTAATTCTGTCACGTGTCTTTTATGTAGAACTTTGGGGGTCAAGTTCCATTGGTGATGTAGGTGTAGGTGTAGGTGTAGATGCAGATGCAGATGTCAGATTGCAGGATTTGTTGAACTTCACCCACTCACAAACTGAGAACAAGATAAAATGAGATATTTTTTACTTCCAATGGATCTACATAAAATAATTACCATACTCGGAGCCGTCAGAAGTTGATCTCTTCATATTCCACAAGTACACAGTCTAGATATTATTTATTACATTTATTATTGACGCATAGATCTTAATTTGTTTTCAGGGCAATTTTCTCTTTTTACTGTTGCAGAGGTATCTTCAAACTCAGGTACAATAATTATAATTCTGAACACCTATATATTTTGCAGAGATAAATCCTACTTAGAGTTTTATTACATTCAAGTTGTTGTGATTCTTTTGTTGCAGTAATTAATCAAACTAAAGTCAGCATAAACGTTAATTGAACTATTCCACAAAATGTAGGATTGTATGTATTCACTTGACCTTAACTGGGATGTGTAGATTCAAATGATATCCTAATCAGTTGATGAGTTTCCAAAGTTAAATATAATGTTAAGTAAAATTAATGTATGCAGCATGATTGGAGCATTGTGGTATAAAAAAATGTATATCAGTCACTCATCCTCATCATCTTGGCTGGGAAATAAGGCCATCATGACATTAGTTCTCCACTGCTCGCAGTCCCCGACGATTTTTTCAGCCTCCACTTAGACCAAGCCAAGCTCTTTGAGGTCTGTGGTCACAGTTCTCTGTCAGGCGGTGTTTGGCCTTCCTCTGCATTGCTGACCTCACTGCTTGCCTTGACGGATACTGTTGCTCAGTAAAGCCATACTAATTTCAATTTGAACTGTTTGATTTCTAGGGCATTGTTAAGCCAATCCTTTATGTTGGCCTAGTTTCCAATGCTATCCAGATTGGCGTCAATGCTCTGATGATGTTTGTCTTCAATTTAGGTTTTAGGTAAGCATCTTAGTTAGCTTAATCATCAATTATCTCTATTATGTGGTTACCTCTGTTAAGCGGACAGGGTCACCATTTGGACTTCCCAATTGGTCAATTTTATTGTAATTGACCGAGCGGTTTAGCCTACAAATGCAGACAAATTTCAGGCTATCGCTTGTCTTTGCCGAAAAGTGTCAGCTGGAAATACGTCTGCGTTCACAGATCGACTAACCTCTACTTAATGGTCAGCTTAATCTTACTTAAGATTAGGTAGTCAACTAAACGTGTCACATTTCTTTTTGACCAGCTTCATAGATGACCAAAACTGATTTCTTTCACTCCATGTTAAATGAGATGCCATAACTGTCAATGACCTGCCTTAGAGCAAAGAACATTACTATAAAATCCGTTGGCTAGTGTGAACATGCAACCACTTATGATATGTTACAAGAAATAAATGTACATTCTTTTTGTCCAATTATTTCCCCATTAAATACACTAAATATTGATCACCTGTTTTAGCGGTCAGCCTTTATTAAGCAGTCACTTGGCTATTCCATGAGGGCGACCGCTTAATGAAGGTTTGACTGTAGTGTAGTCTCTGTTCAATAAAATTATGATCACCAGTTTCATTATTCTGATTTTTCGTTTCACAGAGGAGTAGCATTTAGCTGGGCCTTTACCGCAGTGGTTATCTCTTTATTACTGTTTGCCTATATGAAGGCTTTCAAGCTGCATAAAGAAACATGGCCAGGTATTATGTAATTACGGATTCATTTTGATGACAAGTGGAAAGTAGAAAATGTGTTGACTTCCTTATTTTATTTATTTTAGCATCTGATCATGATTTATTATTAACCCTGAGTTTGATAATTATGACGATTTGCCAAAAATATCCACTTGTTTGTTGACTTCAGAACTCTTACACTTGTTTAGGTTAATTAGCCCTCGCCAGGGTCTTTGATCTGTGTTCTTAGGCAAAACACTCCTCCGCTCGAGTGTATGAATGGGTACCAGAGAAATGAATGCTCAAGGTAACCCTGCAATGGTATCCCATTGATGGTAGGTAAAGGTAAAGTCTGCGTACAAGCCAAGTGGCCCATAAGGCTGGAACTTATCTCCGGTTTCTACTCCCCCCTGGATGGGATGCTTGTCCATTGCAGGGTTACCCCCAGCATTAAGTTTGCCGGTACCCATTTATAAATACACCTGGGTGGTGAAAGGCACCGAGAGTAAAGTGTCTTGCACAAGAACACAACACCGTCACCGGCCAGGGCTCGAACCCAGACTGCTCGATCTGGGGATGAGTGTATTAACCATGAGGCCACTATGCCTCCCACGTATCCCATTGTGGTGTAGAAATACTCGTAGTCACTTCATAGGTAAGCATGCTTTTGCCTTTCATGCCACTTCTCAAATATATAGACTTCATATTAAAGTTTTTCATCTAACAGAACATTGTTCTATGCATTACAGGCTGGACCACTGAAAGTCTGTTAGACTGGGGACAGTTTATTAAGCTTGCTCTGTCAGGCATGGTGATGATCTGTTTAGAGTGGTGGAGTTTTGAAATTGGAGCATTTTTAGCAGGTATAGTAGAACCTTAGCTACTGTAGGACAATTGTAGTCCACGCTGTGGCTCAACATGTGTATTCTTGAATTCTATAATAACGACATGTATAACGGCTTGTGCTTGTTTCGATTTATGAGTATGAGTATGGCTTTCAGTGTACAATTTATCCCACGTTGGGCATTTTTTAATCTTAAGATAAAATTTCAAAGCCCCTCCCGTGTGGGGGCGTACTCCCATACATGAACTATTTAGCAAATTGATGACAGTTTTTCATGTGTCTGTCCTGTTATTGATCATGAATTTTGTCATAACATTGTCAAAGTAGCTGTGGATCTGCAGACTACTTTGACAATGTTATGACAAAATTTATTGTCAATAACAGGACAGATGCATGTCAATTTGTTTTTTACAATAACAAATTGTCAAATTGTCCAATCTCGCTTGTTGATGCAATTTGCATAAATTATAAATTCATGCGTCTGTCCACTTATTAACGATGAAAATTACCCAATGAGTGCGCAAGAATTTCTGCAGTTAATGTAAAAATGGGTCTAGAATAGGGTACATTGTATAGTTTACTGGAAAAGTGGCCAGTGAATAAACAGTTTAGTGTAGAACAGGGTTCTTTACTTGGGGGTTCTATAATAGGAATTAACTCAAACTAAACTTTAGTTAGCATAGTTTGGACTACAATGGTGATAAAGGTTCTGCATGGAAAATAGCTAGTCTGGGATAGGGTAGGGGTTTTTGGTGCCTAGTCTAGAATAGGATTGCAAAATCAAGCTGATTGTTGTCTAGTATAGGGTAAGGGTTTATTGTCCCAGTGGCATTAGTATTTTACCCTACCAAAGAATTACAGAGTCCCCCCTGGGGTCACAGCCTTTTTAAAAGTATCATTACCAAAGGACATAACAGAGACAGACAGACAGACAGACAGACAGACAGACAGACAGACAGACAGACATGTTTATTTGGAGTCTTATACAATAAATGGTATATCGACCAGAATTTCCAAATAACTA
This sequence comes from Micromussa lordhowensis, assembly GCA_964020085.1. Taxonomy (NCBI): domain Eukaryota; kingdom Metazoa; phylum Cnidaria; class Anthozoa; order Scleractinia; family Lobophylliidae; genus Micromussa; species Micromussa lordhowensis. The sequence continues at coordinate 13,246,977 of OZ026606.1, forward strand.
AAAATTACTAACAACAAAAAATATACATGGCTAAAAAGTACATTGCAACTGTGATGGGGGGGGGGGGGGGCAGCTGTAAGGGCTTTCTCAAGAATGTTGAAAATCTGAATAAATAATAGTTTTAACAAAGTGTTAGTGGTAGCAGATGTTGGACTGTATTCATCATTGATGTTCTTTTTTGAAAGGGAGCTTTGGTGAAGTACAGTTAGGGACCTATGGTATTGTTTTACAGTGGGCGGAATTTGTCTTTATGGTGAGGATACAACATCAGTTGTGCTAGACACAAGTGATGAAAAATTGTTGAATGTTGTTGTCAAGTGAGGGTTCCACTGAGGCATATTTAAAACTCAAGATGATGAAATGGCAGTATGGTTAGCCTAAATAGTGCTCCAGTCTGCCTGAATGTCACTGACTTAACAGTGGTTGGCTCTCAGTAGTTGTAATTTAACCCTTACAGACATTGTAGCCTAAATAGCAACGCATCAACAACAACAACAACACATGTCTTTATTCGTGCCCAAAAAATATAATAAAATAAATAAATACCAAGAAGAAAAAATTACATGATAAAAAGAGCACAGCCACTTAGAAATAGCTGAAGCTAATCGAGCTAAGTGGCTGGGCCAAGCGGAAAGACATTTGCAAAAAGACATACTGAATATACACACACACACTCACACACACAAAGAACAATAGACAAGGGATGTGCTAACGCAAAAGTGAAAAATACAAAGTACATCAATGAACCAGTCAGTAGTTGGAGATAAGTAAATCTTTTAGGAGATTTTTAAAACAAGTACGACTCTCGGATTTTAGTGAGTCTTCAATGGAGTTCCAAACTTTAGCTCCAAAAAAACGAATGTTAAATTTGCCATAATTAGTCCTGGCTTTAGGCAGATAGTATGAAATCTTATTCGCCAGTCTGGTCTGATATTGATGCACTTTATTGATACTCTTAAAGAAATCTGGTAAATAGTGCTCCAGACAGCCTAAATAACGCCCATGTTAGGCTAAATATCACTGACGCTACAGTGGTTAGCTTTCAGTAATTGTAAGAGTTAACCCTTACAAGCTTTCACAGACACCCGTCGCTTAAATAGTGCTACAGTCAGCCAAAATAGCGCTCATGTTAGGCTAAATATCACTTATGCGACAGTGGTTTAAGGTTTCAGCAATTGTAGAGATTAACGCTTACAAGCTCCTACAGACACCTGTAGCCTAAATAGTGCTCCAGTCAGCCAAAATAGCGCTCATGTTAGGCTAAACATCACTGATGCGACATTGGTTAGCTTTCAGTAATTGTAGAGGTTATAACCAGGCGGGATTTTTAATTTTCCCACCTGGGACCCACCTGGGATGATCCTATGACCCCCACCCGGGATTTTAATTTTCCCACCCGGGACCCACCTGGGATCCTGGGTGGGATCCCGTTCCAAGGGATCCCAGCTGGGATCCCGTCCGGGATCCCACCCGGGATCCCAGTTGGGATCCCACCTAAAATTTTACATGGGTAACGGTTACAAACTCTTACAGACAGGTGTAGCCTAAATAGTGCTCCAGTCAGCCTAAATAACGCCCATGTTAGGATAAATATCACTGATGCGATAGTGAGTGGTTTAAGCATTCATCAGGTTTAACCCTTTCAGACACCCGTATCCCACATTGAATCTTACCCGTAGTGCCATTTCTTCGTTTTGCCATTTGACGTTTTAAACATGCCCGTTCCACTGTATTATTTGAAACTGATGTCGACCTTGACTTGGCCATTGTGTTTAACAATCTGCATTTGCATTAAATCTGTTTAGATTCCTCTTGGAATAAGTGTGGCTGCTGGCGTTCGTGTTGGAAATGCTCTTGGTGCCGGCAATGCCAAGGCAGCGAAAAACACAGTTAAAGTGGCCCTTACAATTATTGGTAATCAATTATAGAGATTTTTTTACATTAAATACGGTCGCTAATTATATAGTACTCTTATCTGTACGGGGACTCAGTGTAATATTTCGTTTAAAACAAAACTTATCCCGCGGTCTGATTTTCACACCCAATTTTTATATTGCTGGATACGAAATTAATACCCTGTGGCCATTTCAGCAAACTATTTAGTAAACTAAATAATTTGGTTTTATGACTCTGAGTTGATAATGTGAATTGGCCACCGTAAAGAGATTCGAAAGCTGACGTTTCGAGCGTTAGCCCTTCGTCGGATTCGCTCACTATTTACTGAGCTAAGTAAGTGCTAGCGAGTCACATTGTATTTGGTCAAAGCACACTGCTTATTCAAGTACACACAGTTAGACAATCCATGCCAATGTATTAATTTCACAGCGTGTGTAGAAGTTGTGGTTTTTGCTGTCTTCGTTGGACTTCAGGAGATCACTGGAAAGCTCTTCACAGACAACAGGTTTGTGACTATCATGGCGGATTTACAAAATTGAAGTTCAGGGTGTAGTGGTGGGGCAAATGCAAGAATTCAATGCATCTTCCATTTTCATGGCCTCGAAGTTTGTCTGACAGCAGAATTACGCTGGGGAAACATGCACGTGCTCATTATAGTTCATAAATACTCTCTGTAAGTCAAAGATAACAAGACAATATTCCTAATGATCAAATTTTAGAGAAGTAAGTGAAACTGGAAGTGAAGGGAAAGTTGACATTTACAGAAAACGTTAATGAATATCGGAAAAATGTGTTATATGATGTGACGTGGCAATTTAAGCCAGCAATGAGTTTCTTTTCATAGCCCGTTATGTTTAAAATAGCTAAAGAAATAGATTCTTTATTATGTCTTGCAGTGATGTTCTGTCTCTTTACAAAAAGACTGTTTGGTTGATGTCAACCTTCGTTGTCTTCGATGGAATTCAGGTATTGTTTTAATTTCTGCAAAAACGTACAACCCTCGACAGCCAGTTCTGCAATAACCTGTGACCATTCACTAATCGCATGGTACTTCTGCAAGATTAGCAGATCAACGGCACCGATGATGTCGCGTAGTATCAACAATTTTTGGTATTTTTCATATAAGTAAGCAAAAAGCCACCTCCATAGATGAAATTTAGTAATTATGAGAAGTTTCATAAGAATCCATTGCAAACTCCTGAAAATATTGGACCCTAAACTTTCCATTTTCTTTTTTCCAAAGAAATGCATGCCCCGGGAAAGCGTTGCCCGCATTTTACTAAACTCTCCACCTCTTCAGGTCTAAGACTACTGTTATTAACTGCTTCACAACTCTGACATGTCCTAAAGATGTTTTTCGGAGGGCTTCCAACACACGTCTCTTCTCCCATAATCACTCTAAACTTTCAGCGAGGCACGAGAGCAATACAACCAGTGACGTCACTAGGCTTTTTTGACCGCGCCAAGATGGCCGCCAATTTTAGGCTCAACCGGTCAACTTCGAACAGCTGAAAAAGCAATTTTCGCAGCAATTTTCGCTTACCGCGTGTGAAAAAAAAGTTTATAGTGTTCCCAAGTAAGGTTAAAACTTTATTATTAAGCAAAAATCTCACATACGAAAGTTTCGTTTCAGTAGCACTTTAATAGTGTTTTGAAGTAATGTATTTCGTGTCTGAAAGTTTTCATTTATTTAAGGGTGTCTGTAGCGGTGTTGTTCGAGGATGTGGTCGGCAGACTGTAGGAGTGGTGATCAATTTTGTATCCTATTGCTGTTGCGGGCTTCCTCTTGGCATAGCTTTGATGTTTTTAGTCCTCCATGATGTCACAGGTACAAAAAATTGAGTTTTTATATTGTTACAAGTGCAGACAGTCGGAGTTGGTGCTTTTCCTTCATCAGTATTTCCTGTAAATACACTCTCTTTGTCGTCAGAGCTGAATTTTCCTACGTTCGCCTATAAACTGTAAACGACATAGATATATGAACTGTGCGTAGACGTTCTAGATAACAGTTTGCGACGTTTTGATCTTTCCAATGTGGCATCGAGATATCCAGTTTTGAGGCACGTTCTTCCTCAAATACGATTTGGGGACGCCATCTTATCTGACGTTGTTGTTGTTTTCTTGTATTTAAGGCCTCCTTATTGGTCTGCTTTTCGGGGTCGTTGTACAGGTATGTAAGTACTTGACAAGTCAGCGAAGGGAAGTCGTCAACGGTTACTATAGCTTCATCCCCCACCCCTCCAAAAAACATCTTAGACCCAAAATAATCCATCAACCAGACATATTGAATCCATTCATCATCTCCTGGGCTACGTACACATCTTTTAAATCTCAAAACAGTTTTCAGCAGTTAGATTTAGATGGGTCGTTTATAACCACTCTTTATCACTTGATTCTACCACAATCATGGTATCAAAAAACTGCCCAATCATTGGTGAACACGTTGTTATCATTTTCGTGACACAATATTTTACCACAGCAACAGTATGACCGGCTAAAAACACCCTTAATTACAGCTTTAGGGGCTTATAATTCAAAAACGGAACGGTGAAATGTTTTTGTGTCATCAAATTTTAATAAGCATGAGCAACTTTTGGCAACGTTTAAAAAACATTTGTACATAGGGTTCAGAGCCACCTTAAATTTTCAGTACCTTAAGATGGCTCTGAACCCTATGTACAGATTTTTTTAAAAGCTTTGCCAAAAGTTGCGTTTTATCGTGCTTATTATAGTTTGACAATATCAAAAAATTTATCCGTGCCGCTTTTGAATTATAAACCCCTGAAACTGCAATTAAGTGTGTTTTTAGCCGGTCATACTGTTGCTATGGTAACCTAAGGGGTGGAACCCCTAACGGGTGGATCCCGTGACGGGTAGATCCCGTGACGGGTGGAACTCCTTGCGGGTGGAGCCTCCCTGTATAGTCCATTATACGGAGTAACTCCATTGCCTGAGCTTACTTTAAGCAATATCTTCCCATTACAAAGCCGCTTACCATTTAGCCTGTGAACGCAGACGTATTTCCGGCTGTCACTTGGTTCCACCGAACCAATTGACGGTCGGAAATCTACGTTCACAAGCTTCTTACCGTTGGGTTTGAGTTTTATATTTTTTATGTCATTACAATATTTCGGAGGCCACTTGTGCACATTCGATTGTTGCACTACCTGCTACTTGGTTTGTCACCACTAAAAAACTTTTTGAACGGAGATAAGCCCGGGAGGTTTGTTTTTTTTTCTGAATTTTACCGCATATATTTTGATATTCATACAACATAATGTAATGTTATCATTATTTGATTGTGTTTTAGGCCAGTTTATATTTGATTCTTCTGTGGAGAACAGACTGGGAGAAGCAGTGCAAACTAGTTAGTACATTACCTTATTACCCAGTTATTATCGTCCACTTTTTTAGAGTGATGACCTGGCCCAAGGGTACCCGAGCGAGCGCTTCATTGTTTTGCGGGGAGGGGGGATACAATAAACATGTGATGGAACGGAATATTAACGCTGAGAAGAACACAGAATGCATTTTAAAAATCTGCAGAATGCATTGTACGACAGCTGCGGAGATGTCTTCTGGTAGATTTTCGCCTGACGCCTTTTTTCCTACCCAACGGGTATAACCCTGGTTTTCCTTTCGACACAAGCACTGCATGACGGAAGCTGAGGACGAACGCATGCGCAGAATGCATAATTGCCTTATGTTTGGTTCCATACCTCCTGCTAGCGGATCTGTAGCGTTTCTTCCACCATTTGCTCTCTCTTTCAAAATTATACCAAGGTTGGGTACTCCAGCCGAAAGCCGACTGGACAACTTGACGAAAATCGGCCGTAAAATGCTCCCAAGGGCCCTAATCCCCTCTAATTTCACGTAGAACACGAACGACAGTTCTACTAACCATTTAGCTCTTTATCAGAGATCCATCTTCACGGAAAGGAAATTAAGGCTCGCCAACTTCTGAAGACTTTTCCGTCGACAGACCCGTTATAGCTTTGTCGTGTTAAGGCGGGGGTAAACATAAATAGGAGTGAAATTTGAAGTAATATTAAAAGGAAATTGTTAGGATTAAGATGGGTTGGAAACGCTACCAGACAGCTGACCCCCGCAAAAGAGAGCCCCAGGTTGGTAGGGGACTGTTTGGTATCCGTGTACTAATTCTTCACTTCAAACTTCAATTTCCCAAATCCATCAAATCTTCAACATTTCATATTTTCCTCAATTTAACCTATCCGTTGAGAAAAAATATCTCTTTCCAAAAATGCCCAATAATCACCCAAAAATTTACACAAAACTGCCAAACAGTGGTTACTGAGATAAGCAGATAGATTTAGTGTCGCTTGAAACGTGACCGAGATATTGGCAGAAAGGCCGTGTAAAGCGACGTCAAAACAGCCTTCACGTGTACCACCGCCTTAAACAAACCGTTGCAAGAAAGCTAAGTGACCAAGCCTCAGGCTCAAATTTCTTACTCGCCCGAAGGGTGACAGTACAGAGGTCGACAAAAAATTGAGATTCTCGTATATCGAGCTTGGGCTTCCTGTGGTATTTCGTTCCGCCATATTTGTTGTTGTGCCTCCAAAAGAATCCCATACTAGGTCCCAAACTATAGTCTTTCTCCTTTTTAAATTCAGCTTCTGAACGATTGAAGAATATATATATGAAAACATTTTAAAGAGCTCTAAACCCTAGTACCTGACGTTTTGGTGTCATCTTGTCGCCATTATAAAATGCAATGTTTTGTTGCACAAATTACTTAGGGGGAGTAGTGAGAATGGACATTTCTTTGCGCCCACAGTTTACCTCAGGGAGTTACACCTGTCTTCATAAATGATCTCTTAACTTGTGTTCACCGTTTAAAAACCTTTTGGTGAAATAACACTGGAATTGATCAGTTTGATTGTACCCAGCGTCTGGGAGTGTTCTGTTTATTGTTCCTGGGGCCCGTCTCTCGAAAGCCCCGGAAACTTTTCGGGCCCGTATAGCCATTTTTAGTTCATCTGTATCTGAAAACGGTGAAGTGTGCACGCCTGAAACTTCTTGTATGAAAAGAACCTCTGTTTATATTACATGTAGTAATACGTGAATAAAACAGCTCTGTAATCATAAGCTTCGAGATTTTGCTACAGCTTTCCGGGTGCGAAAACTTTTCGGGACCTTCGAGAAGCGGGCCCCTGCTGTTGTAACTGACCCTCGTGTTCTTTTACTTTACTACTTTTATTATTTGTTTTCAATCAGGCACAGCATAGAACAGGCGTCAAGTCTGCGATGGACCAAACATCGGAAAATTTATCAAATGAAGACATTCAGAAAAACGACTCTGGTATGTATTATTAAGAAGACACCAGCGCAAAAAATGGCGAGCGTGGAAACATGAAATAAATGTAGCTTGCCACGGCTAGCTCACGTGGCAAACTACAGTTTTGTGGTGGCCCATTCTCGTCCCCAGAGCCCACGATCCTTCTGGCCTGTGGCAGGGATCGAGAGCTCTGGTTTGGTCCAACACCGGAAGTCCGCGATTCACGGACTTGCCGTCAAATCTAGCAAATCTGATTGGTTGAGAATTTGAAACGAATACTCTGCGCTTGCTCAGAAAATCGGGTCCTGCCAGAGCTCTCGATCCCTGCCACAGGCCAGAAGGATCGTGGGCTCTGGGGACGAGAATGGTGGTGGCCTGCCGTCGTGAGAATACGTTGACGCAGAAGTTGACGTCATATCCTGCTTACCGCAACGAGTCATGAACTGCGGGCTCAATCTGTTTACCCAAGTGAGAAGGTGTCATGAATTGCCGGCTCTAGTAATTCAAGGAGAACTGATTCTTGTATGAAGCTGATAAACTTCAGAAACCTTGTTCACGGCGAGTTCTTCTAATTCTCTCTTAGACTGAACAGGACTAGGTATAAGTATTATTTACATTGTCAAAGGTTCAATTGAGGCCTTACACCTGACCACTGTAAAATTGATATTAAAATCGTTTGAAAATCAGAGCTTTCGCCGATCTACGGCATCATCAGGCGTAGATCGGCGAAAGCTTGGATTTTTAAACGATTCTAATATCAATTTTACAGTAGTGTAAGGCCTCTATTGAACCTTTACCAGTTTTAAGATGCTACTGAAGGACAACATCCAACGATTGTTTACATTGTGTTTAAAGCTCTCATCTGCAATCATTTTTTTTTTTTCAGAATTGATTCTTTCAAGCTGGATTTACAAATCTTCGTCTCTTCCATTTCTGAGTCGCATCGATGCTGACGGGACTCGGTTCCAACCTGTTCTTCTGTCTAGCGACGAGACTCACTGCAATGGCCGCCATGAATTCATGTCACAAGGAAGTGAACCAAATGCAGCAGTGTGTGATGTTAAAAGCAGCAACAGACTTACATCGTCAGAGAAGAAGTCTCTGATAAGAAAAAGGCTCATTCCCTTAATTATTTCCTTGTTGATATTAGGCGCTGCTGTAGCCATACATCTTTTAGTTCCTTTGCCATCTTCCCACGACACGGCGTCAGTTGGTAACGACACACTCACTCCTAACTTGACTAGTGACCATCTAACCACGAAATCGCCGACTTTGGACTACTACAAATTAGCGTAATAGTTTGAGCCCGTTTTGAACTGTCAGTGTTCAGATGGTAGGCAAATTTTGCCAGACATACGCAGGACGCCAAAGAAGGAATCGAGAGCGCGCGTGAAATATCCTGCAGTCAGTTGATTTCGAACTGTCATCCTCGGTGTTTTGTTAGGTTATAACCAGAATGCCAGCGCCATGGTGTTCTTGGCACTGTGCACGAGTCATCTTCATGACACGGTCCACGTGTTCACTGCTCAATCTTCCTATCATGCCATCAAATCTCTCTTTTCTTTTTTTCAAATTTAAAACCTGCATTTTCAGTGACTGGTCCCATTTTTCTGAGGTGGGAATCT
>OZ026606.1:13263296-13293296 GCA_964020085.1 Micromussa lordhowensis
TTTTCTGAGGGTTAGGCTGAGGATTTTAATTATGGACAAGATGAGCCTTGAGGTGTGAAACAGTGCGTGAGGTTGTTGTATGCAAATGGACGAGATGTTTTTATTTTTAGTTACAAAGGTAACTTGATATTTTTGTTTTTCGCAAGGAGTAAATTCAATTAGACGTCACGCATCGTTGCTTCTAGTTCTTACGAAATGTTTTAAAGGAGACGACACTATTTTGCTTTGAAAGAGTTCGAACGTTTACAATACTACAGGTAGAGATTGTTGTGTTCTTGTTGCGTGCAAATATAACGAGATATTTTTATTTTTTAGTTACAAAGGGTAATTTGACACTTTTGTTTTTCACAAAGGAGTAAATTCAGTTAGAGCTGCCAAATCATCACCACTTGTTCCCACGAGATGCTTGTTATTTTTAGTTACAAATGGTAACTTGAGACTTTTGTTTTTCATATGGGAATAAATTAAATTAGACTGTCAAATGTCAGAGGGGTTTTTGTCTCTTTCTATTTTCGGTGAACTAGTGTTGTTGTGTAAAAAGGGTAAACTTAGGACTTGTATAAAATACGAAAAGTTCTCTTAACTTGAGTATTTTTGAGCACAAATTCCTCTTGGGGGTTGAAAGGACTATGAGATCGGCGAGTGACAGGGAGTTATGCATGTGCGAGTGTCACACCAATCACAGTATGGATTGTATCAAAGAACGAATCAAATTGCCTGTTAGAAAATAAGATGGTATCTATATTAATCTGGAAACGCAACGCAAATGGCTCATCTTGTTCCATGCTTTGTTCAATGTTCTCTGGCCAGTAATATGCTTGCGTTGCAGACGGCTCGCCTTGATCCATGCTCGACCGGAAAAGTGCCTCCACAGACGGCTCGCTATGTTCTCTGACCAGTAATATGCTTGCGTGGAAGACTTTCCAGAATTTTAAATTTTTATCATGTCGTCTTTTTTTTATAAGCAGGACTGCTTTTGATACCAGCCTATGGCTGATAGAGCTACCTTGCCTAAATAAAGATGACCTTACCTTACCTAAAACCTTTAGATTTCAAGAAAATCAACCATTAGTAAAAATAGCATTAAAGTCATTGCGTTGCTATGGTAACTCCGATCTCGATAAAATACACCGCACCTAAAACTTTGGTTTATCCCCAGCAAGAGTGTGGATATCAATCTTCTGCATTATGTTTTAGTGCATTGTGATTTATGTTTAAAGTTTGAAGGTGTCACTATTAAAAAATCAAATCAAGCCACCCTATCACACAAAATCAAGAAAGTTTCAATTCAAGTCTGGTGCGTACCACTTTTCAATCCAATCACAACAGTCTTGTGTTAACCTGTTCAACAGTGAACAGGCCAGGGGAGTGATGAGTTAGGGAACATAATTCCAAATAAAATAATTTTTCTATAAGTCATATGAATACCTAATCTCATACTCATGCTGGTACCTTTAAAAGATCTCAAGCAGGCCTTCAGGTCAAACTGATGGAGAAATATTAAGTTGATGATAGAATTCCTGCAACGTCACATGGTTGATATGTGAGGACTACAAACTGGGGGAGGTACTTGAATGCTTTAAAAAAATGACTTCAAGCTATAACAGAGACCTGTCACAGGTAGTTAGTTGTCACAGGTAGTTAGATGTCGAAGGTGGACTGACAAATGGTCTGAGGTCATTTGCTCACACACAAAGTGTGACCAAACAAAAGTGTGAGCAAACAATGTCAAACTAGAATAAGCTTCTTCAAAGGTTGTGTAGCAATGAAACATTGAAAATGTCTTGTTCAAATTCCAGTTTATGGCAGCAAAATGCACAGAGTGACTCTTCTTCAAAACTTTAAAAAGATCCAAAGCCATAGGTCTGGATTGTCTTCCTCCTGGCTACACCATGCTAAGTTCACATGGTTACCAGCTGCCAGGTCACTGGATAACTTCTCCACACACACAGGAAGTAGTGACTTTAAAACTACAACTTGGTCAAGTGCCTCTCACTTTAGCCGTCTGTCAACACAAGAGCTAGCTCTTGGTTACAAGCCACCTATTGCAGAGCGACCATTCTTGCCTGGATCATCATCTGGGGGATTTCCTGAATTTCTTCCTGGACCTAAAGATAGTTTATTTCCTATAGCTTACAAGGTAAACAACCCAGAACAATTTGATGTCAAAGCTTGGTCACATGTATGCCGGGAGCTGGTTGATGCAGAGCTTGCATCATATGGTGCAATACTTATCAGGTAACACATAATTTCACCTTGTTTCTTGTGGATATTTCATGGGTTTTGCAAGGCAAGGAAATTATTATTAGAGTTCAAGGTAATCAGCAACAACAACAACAACTGTACATGTAACAACGTATAATTTATTTGTACCGCAAAAAAAATGAAATGCTTGTTATTGATATTATTCAGGAATCTACCACTCTTCAACATGGAAGATTTCAAGAGTTTTCTCTCCAACCTTGGCTACAGATTTTTTGAACATGGAGTGACTGGTTATAGGACCCCACTGGGTGATCATGTTTACACAGCCTCTGATGACCCCCCTGAGGTTACTATGGAACCACACAATGAGTGCTCATATTCACCTTTCTTTCCCAAAAAGGTACATGTTAAGTTCCTCTGGTATCCAGGGGGTTTTATTAAGGGCCAGGCAACAGGAAAAGTGACTGGCAATGAGGATGATTTTGACCATCTGGAGAAACAGTTTTGTGATAAAGAATATACAGTTACCAAACATGAAAGATTGTGACCACATTTTCAACATCACAAGAGTGAAAAAGTGGAAGCTCAGTGTGCAAAAAAGTTGGTGATAAAATTATGTTAAAAAGGTTACCTTGGTTTCATATGACCTGCATGGAACACTAACATTAAACAATGCTTTTTCTTTAGATAATAATGTTCTGTCTGAAAGAACCAGACTCATTCTGTGGTGGTGAAACTGTACTTTTAAGAAACCAAGATCTCACCGCCACCTTAGATCCAGAGGTAATAAGCAAGTTTGAAGAAAAGAAAGTTTGCTATCAAGCTTTTCTGCCGAACAAAACCACAGATGCTGGGCTGCAGAAAAGCTGGCAAGACAGATTCTGGCTGGAAGATCCTCAGGTCTGTATAAATTGGTTTTATTATGTAAAGACCAATGAAACATCAAACTTTCACCCAAAAATATCACTTGCTCAAATAAATTGCATCATCCCTATTGGCAGCCCCTGGGTCTCCGAGGATGACGAAATATCAGAAAAAAAAAACATATCTTCACACATAAAAATAACATGATTGTTATCTTCACGTGTGAAAAGACCGATGTGACTATGGATACATAATAAATTGTGCCTTTTGTAGCAAAAGTGAAACTGTCTGGTATTTCTTTTCATTGTTAAAAAAATATTGCGCTTGTCCGTTGCACTCACTTGTGAAGTATTTTTTAACACCAAGAGAAATTTTGTATCTCTGCCCAGCCATGCAATATCCTCTATTTATTTTATAATTTTCTTAATCATTATTTGCCAGTTTTGTGGAGGCTTACCGGTAAATGCATGTCAAAATGTCTTGATTATGGTTTAATACAACAGGCAGTGGAAACGATTCTTGAATCTAATGGATGGAGCTTTTCTTGGGACCAAAATAAAAATCTGAGATTCTGGTACCTCCACTCACCTGTTACCCTTCACCCAGTGACCAGAGAGAAGATATGGTTTAATCAAATAACAAGCTATCATGCAAGCTACTTCAGAGCTCTCCCTCTATACAAGAATGTCAGTATTGCAGATGATGAGACCCCTTTCCATTCCTACTATGGTGATGGATCAGTTATTGAGTCGGCAGTCCTTCAGCACATTCGTGCAGCTATGTGGTCATGTGCAATAGGGTTTCGCTGGCAAACATTTGACATAGCTGTGTTGGATAATCAACAGGTTTTACATGGAAGGATGGGGTGGACTGGGGAGAGGAAACTAGTGACTTCACTGATTGATGAATGAACTTAGCAGAACGTTTATTAGGATGTTCAGCTTTATGACCCCATTACAGTATTTTAAAGAAGTGATCATTTTATAACTGAGGCTTTTATTATCCACAGCAGATTTTTAAAGTGCTTCTACGACCAAAAAAACAATTCTCTTTTGGATTTCAAAACTATGTTAACTAAACACAAACTAAACACTAACTGATCCAAGTTTTAAGTTCTGATTTCAAAAAGACACCCGTTTATTTTAACTGGAATTTTCTTACTTATTTGTCCCCATTACTAACTTTAAAATCTTGAGAGAGCTGGGTCGAGGAGGAAATGACGTCAACGACTCACTAGTTTAAGAATGCAATGCATGTGTACGCGGCTGAATTAATGTGCAGCACAGGAGTTTTGGGCTTTCAGACTTTTAAACCCGTGTTTTGCATGTATAATAAATTGCGTTTACATGCTGAAATTTTAAGCTAGTGAGTAAGTGAAGTCGTTTTCTCTAGATCCAACCCTCTGAGGTCTAATCGGTCAGTTTTGAACAAGAGAAATGGCAGACCGTGAAATCCAAAACTTACACTAAAAATAAACAGCCTTTGGATAAAACTCAAAGCTCAAAACTTTGCCAGTTAAGTGTTAAGCAAACACGCTTTCAAAATCTGAAAGAAAAAAGGAAATGATTTTTTGATCATAGTGGCACTTTAAATTCACACATTTTTAGCTTTTTAACTTTTTAAGTGATGAAAATAGAGGCCCATAATAACATCTAGTTGGGATCATTAAAAAAACCTTCATTTGTTCAAAATAGTGGTTATCCAATATAATTTACTATTTCATATAGTTAATTATAGACATACTGAATAATTTGCATTCATAATATTGAATAATTGGTAACAATTATCTCTCAATATTGGTAATAGTATTGGATCAAATACAATTATAACATAATTAAAGCAAAGCGCGCGTTCTGATTGGCTAATTCAGCATCTACTATTTGCCCATGGGTGTATGCTGCTGACGTACTCAATAACTAAAGCAAAGCGCGCGCTTTGTGATGTAGCTCAATTTTGACCACTGTGATGACGCATATCGTTGTCGATAAGAGTACAGACCACGCTAAACCATATTCGATTTGTTTTTACCACAATATCAACACAACTGAAAACACCGACTCGGACTTGAAAGTGCACACGCTGCGTTATGCAAATGAGCTGCCTGTACGCGTCAGACTTTCCTTTCAAAAACTTTTACAAACTCGCTAATATGCACAAACAATACGAAAAAATGTTTGGGAAACGAGTAATGACACGTACTTGTTGTCGGTAAGAGTACAGACTACGATAAACCACATTTCGGTTTGTTTTTTACCACAATATCAGCGTCAAAGAAAATGTTTTTCTTCAGAGCACGAGCTGAGAAAGGCATTGCGTGACGCATTGACGCGAGTAGCGTGGTATGGACTCTAAAAGACTTCTGTTGTTTCAATGACTCAATGTTATGTTATAAAACAAATGGTAAACGCCATAGCGTGTACTATTGAGTTATGGATGCACTTGGGAGGTCTGCTAAGCACTCAAGAAGCTAGAGTCGCACTCGGCTATCGCCTCGTGCGACTCTTACACTTCTTTCGTGCTTAGCAACCTCCCGCATGCATCCATAACTCAATAGTACACGCTATGGCGTTTACCATTTCTTAATTCTTCAAACTTGTTTGATTTTGTTATTACTCACCTGATTACTTCCTGGATAGAGAAGTTAAGTTTATACTAATATTTAATCACATCTGCACTAAAAAAAATATGGGATTAAAAAGTCATGAAATGTTTTCCATAAGTTTTACAAACAGCAGGGAAACTTTAACAAGAAAGCCATTTAAGCTAAATGATTATGATACTGACTTGCGAATGGCACTGGTGTCCAATTACAGGTATCCAATTACAAAAAGTTGTATTCAAATACAGTACCAGTAATTAAACAGCCATGTGATTACAAGCCAATGAAGTGGCAAACAGGCACATGTAGAACCAATGACAATCAAGAATTGTTATTAATTCATGCCTTTTCCATTGCATTTGCCAAGTTCAAGTTCAGCATTGCTATTTCTGTGATGTTCAATGAAAATGATACTGTCATCACATAGATATGGCAAGCTTAGCTGTAAGTGATTTCCTGAATAAAAACAGTCTGTCTTTCTACAAGCAAAGGAATTTACGTTGTTAGCAGTATTTCAATCCACAATCTCAGTAGAGAAATCTTTATTTGCAAATGTTTGTAAACTTAAGTGGAGATTTTCGACTTGCTAACACCAGAAACCACTCAAGAAACAAGCTCCTCAACACTGCACTTTGCAACAGTGGCTGATTAAGGTTTTGTTTTTTCAAAGCACAAAGCCACATTCATTGCAGTTTTTTCAAGATTCACTCGTTGAAGATTTACCAATAATACTACAACCACTCCTTTAGGAGGTTTATTGTGAACATGATGTGGCCTGATCAGCAAAATACTGCTAGCTCCAACTGCACCCCCTGGAAGAAAATAGGTTTTTAACAAGAAGTTATAACCATAATAAAAGCACACACTTGGCGCCTTTTATGAATGTAGGCTGTTTACAGCCTCTCTATGCATGTGAAAGACAAAGCGAGTGAAGCGAGTGCAAAGCACACAGTGGTGGGGGTAGGGTTTGTGAGCGAAGCGGTCCCCACCCCCTACCCAGTCAAGTCTTCTGTTTTGCACTGGCACCCAGTTCTCTTGCTATGCTAGGTCTGTGAACATGTGAGTCTATATGAATGTAACTTAAGTTAAATGAAGTGAGTATCATTTTGCTCAGAATGAGTAAAACATTAATTAACATTAAATTCACATCTAATTTTGTTAATGTTAATGGTGTTTTGGTTCCATGAGATGCTGAAGCAAAAGGAATAAGTATATACTTGACTCCACAATGTTCAATGACGGCAGAAGTACAGGCATCTAGTTTGCATTTGTTAATAATTGATTGGGCTTAAACATGCATTAGAGATTCATATATTTTCCCAATAGATACCAAAGAAATAAATACATGTATGTCTTTTCAGGGGTGAAAAGATAGGCATCTCAATCCAACGACAAACATGGCACACCATTAGCCACTGTGCCTCCCACATCCCCGGCAAGCACACCATTCAGCACAGCTTGCATGTTATACACAACTACACCAATTTCAAGTCAGCAGGGCTGGAACAGAGAACCCATCATATACTAACAAGTCCATCATGAGAGGGGTTTAAGTAACCTTTTCAAACTCATTAACAATTCATCAAGTTTAAACAAACAAAATCATGACTGTGATCATGTTTGGATATATGATCTTAATTAGCATATTTTGTGGATTCTATTTCGTTGTTTCATCCTTAGTTTTGGTTTTGATTGAGAAGATGAATCAAACACTCAAGATAGTGTTTGGCCACAGTTACAAACACCTTGAAGTGTGCCTCATATTTTCAACTCTCCTCTTTGTGTTTTGGAAATGTGGCTAAACAAGGTCTTCTGTGTTTGATATAATATTACATCTAGATGTGAGGTATATAAACCACGAAACATACCGTCATGAAGTACAGTTTCTGACCTTGGAATCTATTTATTTCAACTCAATCATTCCTAGTGTTGTAATTATAATATTGTTGTTTGGGGCTCTGCTTCCCCATCGCTTATGGAGGATATTGAACGTATTCACATGAGAGCAATTAGGATTGTCTGCAAGCTACCTATGACCACTCCAGCTGATGAGATCAGGAATTTGAGGCAATGGAATCCCATTTCCTTGTATTATGTTAAGAGACTGCTGGTTTTGACCTATCAATCCTATCATAGTTTAAATACAGAGGAACTAAATATCTCAATTTCTAAGGCAAAAACAAATTACAGCTTAAGAAATCCTCTTAATTTAGAAGTACCAAGACCAAGATCTGAAATTGGCTAAGATCGTTTAAGATTGGGCTTAAGGTAAATAAGCACTTTCTGAATAGCATTAATTTTGCCAGGGGTTCCTGTTGTGTTTCGACGAAAGACAATGACTTTTTATATTTTTAGATACAAATTTAATATTTTGTTTTGTATTTAAATTAAGAAGATTCTTCACTTGTTTTCCTTATATATTTTAGACTTCAATGCGATTGTATTTTATTAGTTGTAGTTA
The DNA here is from genome assembly GCA_964020085.1 of Micromussa lordhowensis. Classification (NCBI taxonomy): domain Eukaryota; kingdom Metazoa; phylum Cnidaria; class Anthozoa; order Scleractinia; family Lobophylliidae; genus Micromussa; species Micromussa lordhowensis. Next base: position 13,271,426 of record OZ026606.1, read on the forward strand.
GGCAGGTTCACATCAGGACTTCGGTCTTTCCAATCCCTCTAACCTGCATTGTTAAATAAAGATGTATGTATGTATGTATGTATTGATGATAGCAGCTGCCAAAATCCTGTTTTTCAGGAATGACAACCCACCCCAGTCCATAGCCACCATCTTTGTGACCTTCACCTTCTGTGTTGGCCACAATTCTCCAGAGTTCTGATACAGTTTCAGGTTGAAGAAATCCTGGAAGATATCCTGGAGAGGAATGCAAACAGACTATATAACAATTATTCCATGAGCCCGCGTTGGATATGAAGTGATAAAATAACCAACGAGCGCGTAGCACGAGTTGGTTAAATAATCACTTCATATCCAACAAGGGCGAATGGAATAATTGTTTTAGTAAATTCTCAAACCGGGTTTTGCCGCCGATTTTTATTTCCACAATATTACAAAGCGGAAAATTTTTAAACTTGGCGCACTATTTTCCATATGAAGTTAAACCCTCCGACTATTGGCTCATAGTCGGAGTTTTTTAGCCAATCAAAAAGCTAGAAATGCAATAGTCGGAGCTGAGAATTTACTAATTTGTAATGGTAGTGTTTTAAATTGTACATATGTATCCACTCTTTTACCTCTTCTTAAATGGAATTAAATACAGTGAAACCTGTATTAAGCGGACACCGTTGGGACCCTCACTAGTGTCCGCTTAATAAAGGGTGTCCGCTCTAAACAGGTTCAGCAATAATAGTTAATTATTAACCCTTTTGAAACACAGTATAATGCCAAAGACTGCTCATAGCATAATGTCCAGACAGTCAATGCATCAATCTGGAATAATCTACTTAGCTTTAAAACGACATCGCTGAACAATGTTAACGGTTTCTGAGTTGTGCTTTTAGAAGTGAAAAGCCCTTGAAGTGTCCGCCTATTGCTGGTTTTATGCAACAAAATGACTTAATATTGGTGTCCGCGTCCGCTTAACGGAGGTGACCGCTGAACGCAGGTTTATTTTACAGTAAATGTGGGAAGAAAATTTCGGGACTCAAGCTGATGTCCACTTAATAGAGGGTGTCCGCTTAATATGGGGTCCGCTTAATACAGGTTCCACTGTATTTTACAGCACCAAGCATTTATTGCAAAATCACGTGGGCTGTGAAATTTAAATCTCAACTAATGGATTTTGTCCTGCTGCTATCAACCATCTCAGCAAACTGATCTGGACCTTTCAGGAAACAGAAATTAACTTCCGAGGTTTCAAAGGGGTTCAACCTATTAAAGATTTCAGTGTATGTAACTGACTCCAGGCGCGATTACCGCAAGTTCAGAATTAATCTAGGAGTACGTTGAAGTACTGATCAAGAGCAATGGACTTCGTGATGATTTGCGATGATTCACCTTTAATAATACCCCAATGCTCAAAACCGTCAAACTAAAATACAAGCAAATACCTAGTCTAAGCGACACGAAAGGACAAAGTCGAGCAATAATCGGATATGATAACAATACAGCCGCAGGAAACGGCAAAATAACTAAACCACAAATAAAACCAACGAAATGAAACTAGGAAAGGTAAAACGTGCTTACCGATTGTCCTCTCTGTACGCCTGAGTAGTTATTAACGCAGAATCCAAATTAAGTCTTCGCAATAAACGCAAAAAGCTTCGCAAAACGCAGAACAGCCTACACGCACAGATGACTGCTAAAGGCACGAGGTTCTGAAATACGATCTAACGCAAACGTCACTAATATCTAACCTACCGACGGTTACAGTGTAATTTACTTTATTCAAGGTTTCTTTAAATGTTATCAAGAAATCTGAAGGACAACAGACAACACATGGGAGTGCATGACTTTGTAAATCGGTTCTTAAAAGTCTTATGCTCTAAAATTCAAGAGGAAAATATGTTTACACTACAGTGTCGTAGTTGCCCAGAGAAGATTACTGACCTGTTGTGCCAACGTTTTCCTTGTTCACACAACTCCTCTGCTTGGCATAAAGCATTGAATTACCAAACTGAACTAGATCTTCCACATTGGACATGAATCCTCCTCCACCCCACTTATGCGAGTTGTCGGCAACATATGGTCCCTGGTTGTTACGCTGATAGAACCTGACAAACAAGAGAAGATCTTTCACATCAGGACCCCACATTCCGGTATCTAATGGTCTTTAATGGTAGCAAATACATTCCAGTACTATTGGTGGTTTGCATCGAAAATAAAAATCATAACCATTCAATAAATTAAGTCAAGAATCAAGTATATGATAGATGATGGATTTACAAACGACCTCAGCAAGATTTTGGGTCTGCGCGGTTTTTCATTCCCGCGTTATGTTATGAGCTTTGTCGGCTTGTAGTGCGTTCGCACGTCAAGGATAGATGTATCTTTAATTCACCTTTGTAAACGCAAGTGTCTAGGAAAATGGTTTCCTTGTCTGATATTTCAGCCGTAAATTTAATAGTTGGATGGTATCTATTCGCCTGTTCAATGAACCCATTAATGTCCTCTATGCTTATGTTCCACAAAGAGAGCACGTCATCGATATATCTTTTCCACACAAGTGGTTTCTTTGTGCTGTGACTTATGTTAAGATATCTGTCTCAACCTTTGCCATGAATAAGTTGGCAAAGGATACTGCCATCTTAGTACCCATAGCGGTTCCATGTATTTGGAGATAATGCTTTCCATTAAACTGAAAAGAGTTCTCCTGTAATATAAGTCTTAGCATATCTCTGATGAAATGGGTTGGAATAGGAGGCTCGTTATTATGCCTTCCTCCTGTGGTATGTTTGTGTACAGGCTTGTCACATCCATTGACACCAGGATAGCGTCTTCTACGACTTCCGTATTCTCTAGGAAGTTTATAAAGTCTGTCGTATCTTTACGATACGAAGTTTGTTGTTTTGCTATAGGCTGAAGTAGACTATCTACAAATGATGATATACGTTCTGTAGGGCCCCCACAGCCCGATATGATAGGTCTACCGACTGGTTTGGCTTTGTGAATAGAACTCAGGGATACGCGGTGGGTTTGCTGTCTGGGATAGCCATTTTCTAGTCATTGTGTCTATATGGTCGTTGTGGCGTAGCTCTGTTATGAGTCTTTCGACTCTAGCAGAAGTCTCCTCAACCATAGGTGTTGCGAGGGGTCTGTAGTTTTCTACATCGTCCAGTTGGATCTGACCCTCTGCAATCTTATCTGGTTTGTTCATAATGACTGTAGTAGAGCCCTTATCTGCCTTTTTGATGTTGATTTCAGGATTATCCTTCAGTTCCTTGATTGCTTTGATTTCGTTGTGTGGCAGGTTGTTCTTAGGCTTGGAAATCCCTGTTTCAGCAAGTAGTAATCTAACCTCCTCTAGGTACGTTTCTAGTGCAACTGATGGTTGGGCTGGTGGCTCCCAATTTGTTTTGACATGAAAGGGGTGTGGTTCGTTATTCTCACCGTGATATATGTATTGGAGACGCATCCGTCTCGCAAATTGCTTAAAATCTCGAATTAGTTGATGCCTGACGTTATTTTCTTTTGTCACGGGTGTAGGAATAAATCTTAACCCCTTTGAAAGTAGACAGATCTGATCAGTTGTGAGTTGTATATCTGAGAGATCAAATTAAGTCAAGAATCAAGTATATGATAGATGGTGGATTTACAAACGACCTCAGCAAGATTTTGGGTCTGCGCGGTTTTTCATTCCCGCGTTATTCGGAAAAGAGATTCACCTAAATTTATAGAGCTTTGTATGGAAATTAAAAAGTTGTGACAGGCCTGCACGACTCCTGTTGTGCGCAAATGTGTATTCTTTGCCTTTAGAGTTTTGATCGCACGAGTATATCTTTGAGCGATTTTCCTCTTTTGTACGAGATAATGGGAGGTTCTTTGTATATTTCTCTCAGCAAAGGCTGATTCTGTATTAAATGCCATTTACTCATCAAGATCTTCTTTAAATTAGGCACCGCTGGGTGGTATTGTGTGACAAAAGGTAGAATTTTCCTTTGCGTTTTATCTTTTTGTTGGAGTGCCGACTTTCTCTCCTCGAACTTCACTTCTGAAAGGACTTTGTTCGTCAGAGTTTCTGGGTAACCTCTCACGTGTAGGCTTGATTTGAATTGCCTAATATTTTCATCAAAAGTAATTTCTGAGGGGTTAGTTCGAAGCAACCTAAGTGCTTCGCCTTTGATGAAACCTTTGCTGACCCCTTGTGGGTGGCAGGAAGTGAAATACATGTATTGAAATGTTTCTGTCGGCTTGTTGTTCAGTTAGCAAAAACATAGGCGATAACTGCTCTTTTGACCTACACGAGATTCTTCTCGGGCCGCCATTTAATGTCACGCAACGCAGAAAATTGGAAATTCAAATGTCCTCTATAACAAAATGAGGAACCCTGTCGAGCTTAAACATCATAAAACATCAAGTTTTGATAGTGTCTTATATCTGATGACGCTAAAACTTCAGTAGGATTACTAATTTGTAATTTCGGAAAATGATGACGTCACCTGAAAACAAAGAATTGGTACCATTTGTTTAATACCTACCCATCAGATAAACATTCCATCGCTAAAGCAGCATCTGAATCAGCATCAAAGTACACTGACTGCAGACTGCCGACTGCAGACCGGGGGTAAAATGTGGACTGCATTATTGAAAACCAACCATAAACAGGCTGCTCTGAGCATAATTCAGGCTAATTGTATTGAAAGTCTTTGTTCCAGTTAGCCTGAATAGCATTCTGGCTAGCCTGAATATCACTCACTACAGGCCAGTCTGAATAATGCTCACGTTAGCCTGTTACTCAGTGGTTACCTCTCAATAACAGAATGTTGACATGAATTACCAGTACACTTGACTTACACAAAATCTGCAGTCTGTGTTTTCTCCTTGGTTGAGTAGTCTTCACTTTAACCTTAGTCATAATTTTTCACCCAGTCTGCAGTTATTACAGTCCACAGTCTGTGTACACTGACATTTCATCAATTTCTAACGATGATGGATAATAAATCTGAGAAGTCAGCATAACCTTGCCCTGTTATAAATTATCCTATCATTGAATTCAGCAAATGTGTTTTCCATGCCAAGTTCCTTAAACAGTTTTTTCATGAAGAGAAGGAAGTCTTGACTAGATGCACCCTCTATGGCTGCACTCAGTAATGTCCACCCATAGGTAAAGTCTGCATACGAGCCTAGTGGCTCATCAGGCCGGAGCTTATCCCGGTTTCAGTAGCATGAAGCGACTAGGAATATTTCTACTCCCCCATGGATGGGATGCTAGTTCATCGCAGGATTACTCCCAGCATTAAATTCGCCTGTACCCATTTATACACCTGGATGGAGAGAGGCACCGTGAGAGTAAAGTGTCTTGCCCAAGAACACAACACAATGTCCCAGGCCAGGGCTCGAACCCGGAGCGCTCGCTCAGGAGTCGAGCGCACTAACCATGAGGCCACCGCGCCTCCTCAATGTCCACCCATAAGTGGTGTCTAAATAGCTTGTACCAGGATCTGAAAGTAGTGGGTCATATTTGAAAATTGAAATAGATTTTGTTACTGTGTTATAATGATCCTGTGAGAAGAGAAAAGACAACTTCAATTGACTCAGCTTGTGTCTGTGAGGTCTGAACTATGGAACTGAATATTGGTTAAGTCTATGGACTGAGTCACAGGCAATGCCGCAAAAATGATGATTTATTAGACCAATATTCCTCACAATAGATCAAATAAATAAATGTATGTGATTCTTTCTTAATCTTCAGTGGGTAAATGCATTCCCCAAAGTTAAAGGTCTTTGAACTTATTTTCACTTCTCAGGTCACATGGAGAAAAAATATTTCTATTTGTCAGCAATAACTTATAGCAGTGGATAGCTACACTACACTTAGGTAAAGACATATTTTAGTGCAGTTGAACCCTGTTATTTCAAACTCTTAGGAGAAAGGAAAATATGTTCGGAATAGCGAGAGTTCCAAACAGTTGATAAATGACTGAAGGGCAAATCCAAGGGAAAAAGCTTATTCAAAATAACCGACTTTGAATTGAATTAGCGGGCCTTCATAGGGTGAGGGTTTTGGGAAGCAGGCAGCACACCCCAACCCAATTTTTTCTGGGAGTACCCACCCCACCCCCACTCCCCCAGGCGGGCAATATCCATTCTCACTCTGGGGAAGATCATTGGAAATACCATCAGTGAGTAGGTTTCCAAAAGCTAAAGTTTTTTTTAGGAAAACATGAAGGAGAACTGAGGGAGGGGTGTGGATATATTCCCTAAAACGGCTTACGGTACTTTGCGAAACGAAACAAAACGAAATCCCTCTTATGGTACTCTGCAAAATGGTACTTTGCGAAATGATCAACCGTAAGATCTATTGCTAAACAACGCAATTTGAGGCAATGCAGAAATCGCGAGCCTTCAAGGGGAAAAGAAAAGAAAAGTCCGTAAAAAAATAAAGAGCTTGCTCAATAAAAGCACAGTACTGTACTGTACTGCAAAGGTCGGCATCTACAATATGTATTTTTTGTGGAGGAAGAGAGCATCAAAAGGAAAATTAAACAATTCAAATTGATTATGTTAAAACTGCATCACCACTCCCAACAGTTGCAAAAGTGATTTTATTTTATTTTTTCAAGCCACGCACACGGGGATTTAAGGTGGCTCAAAAATGTCACTATTCAATAAATTATTATCAACTGGCTAGTTTCGTTTTTGAGTGATAATTAATATAAATTAACCTATTAATATCATATTTTATAGATTTTAAAAGCTTTTAAAAGAAATCGCATCGAGGATTTCGGAGTGAGGCATTTCTTAGCGCGGGAACTGCACGGCCACTGAAATCCTTTCGGGCGCTTTCAATTCAAACCAAATTTCCAGAACTGTCGAAATGGGGGCAAATGGTATGGTAATTTTCTGAGAAAGTTTCCAGAAAATCCGAAAATTGTTGAATTTTCGAAATGCTAGCCATTCTACCTAAAATTCTGGAAATGGAACGGAAATATATGTTGAAGAAATTTTCGAAATTTTGGACATAGGAGGTTGTGCTCTTTTCCGGAAATTCCTGAAAATTCTGTTGTTTCACGCCACTGTAAATTTCCGGATTGTAATCTGGCCGCTGGGGCCTGTGTATGGAAATTAAGCTTGCCCTTGATGGTGTAAAGAACTGCCTCATCACGCAACAAATAGCTAAATAGCACCGTGGCAAACTTCTCATTTTGTGAAAACACAGAAGTTATACCGGGTAAGTATCTGCTGTTTACTAGAGGGTGCGATGCTATACCACACATTGGGTCAGCGAGGTTAATTTATTGAGTTCATATTGAAATGCATCGCACTGGTATCGCGGAGGTCACGGGTTCGAATCCCGTTGAAGCCCTGCTTTCCGATTGCTTAAATTGGAAAATATACTGCGGTGATCCAGACCTTCCAACCCTCACGGTTTGACCGTGAGACTCACGGTTTGGGATGCCAATTCACGGCTTTGCCTCTTAATCTCACGGTGAATCAGAAAGCCTTAAAATTGCCAAACAATTCCGGAAGGTATTTTTGACGTCTCCAGGTTTGAGGTCCTAATCTCCAGGTTTATCTGGGCTTTTTTTCAAAACCTGCAGATTTGGATATGATGGGGGTTGGAAGGTCTGATGATCATTGTTCACTTTCATCTACAACCGCAGTTCATATTTGAATTATTTCGTACATACATCACATCAAAAGATTAAGCTTTATTAGCTTTAATTGGTATGAATTTTCTTGATGCTCGTTTACGTAAAGCTTTCTTGGTGGACATTTTTTGCACGTTGCAAGCAGAGTTTGGTAGATCAAAGATGGTAGGTTACCTTGTCGAATCGACCATTCGTTGTTTAACAAATAAAGAAGCCTGAGCAGTGTATTACATAGCCTGCGTAGCAAGCGTTCCTGTGCGTTTTTAGCGAAAGGAAAACCCAGGATCGGCAAGCGAACGAGTTTTGGCCGCGAGAAAAATGGGGAGAGCGCAAAAAATGAACCGAGGGGGAGGGGGAGAGAAGAGAAGGCTCTCCTCCCCCCCTCCCCCTCGCTTCATTTTTGCTCTCCTCTCCCCCTCCCCCTTGCTTCATTTTTTGTGCTCTCCCCATTTTTCGCGCGGCCAAAACTCGTTCGCTTGCCGATCCTGGGTTTTCCTTTGGCTAAAAACACACAGGAACGCTTGCTATGTAGGCTATGTATTACACTGTGATAAATCACGACAGGCATTGAAAACACGAGGGAAATGTAGAAAACACGAGCCACAGGCAAGGGCTTTCTACATTTCTCGAGTGTTCTAGCTCAAATGTCCGGAGTGTTTTATCACAGTCTAATACACGGCTTAGGCTTCTTCATTTGTTTTATGATATAGATTTTACACACGCAAAACAATAAAACACGCTTTTTCTATGCTTTATACTCTTTGACCAATCAGAGTGCGCACAGGGTCCTGTCTATTTTATAATTGCAAATAAGTTTATCACTTCCCAGAATTTCGAATGACAAAGACATACTGGCCATAAATCTCTCAGTTTGTCCTCAAGCAATAGAGCACTTTTTCCGTGTTTATTTAGCCTCATCTAAACACGAGGAGCGTAGGGAGAATTCTTGAAAGTTATGCAAACCCTCAACTATGTCTTGGGTTTGCATAACTTTCAAGAATTCTCCCGTTACCCTCAGAGTGTTTAGATGAGGCTATATAAACACGGAAAAAGTGATCTATTGCTTGTATAATATAATTCTCAAAAATATGCGAAAATCTAATCTAATCCAGCAGTCTCAGTCTCAGTCCCAGAGGGGCAGGGTAGGGGCAGGGTAGGAGGTACTCAAGTTAAGAAATGACTGGGGTGTGCAAATGAAGCAGCAAATATCCCTTTGAGTCTTCTCAAGGTTTTAGTGGTTTACAACTGAAAAAGCTTTTCCCACTTTCCTCTAGTAGTATCATGACTTTCCCTGTATAATTTAGATGCTAGTCCTTCTAAGGTTACCCCCAGCATTGTGTTAGGTCCTAAAAAACATTTAATTATATAGTACCCATTTATACTCCTAGTTGAAGGGTAGCACTGTGGAGAGTGAAGTACATCTAGCCTAGTTGAGAACACAAAAGACATGACCCCAGCCAGGGATAGCCTGCAGTCAGGGTTCCATCCCTGGCTTAGCCTGCGTAGCAAGCGTTCCTGTGCGTTTTTAGCGAAAGGAAACCCCAGGATCGGCGAGCGAACGAGTTATGGCCGCGCGAAAAATGGGGAGAGCGCAAAAAATGAAGCGAGGGGGAGGGGGAGAGGAGAGAAGGGAACCCTTGCATCCAACCATTGTGAATCTCAAATACGCCCCCTAGGTGTTGCACGCTTCAGTGACTTTGACGAACTGTTGAAAATACCCAATCAAAATTTGGCGGAAGGAATACCGGCAAAAGTAAACAAACGATCGTTCCATGTGAAAGCTACACGTGAGTTCGAAGGTTTTTCACAAGTCGAAGATACTGATCTCCAAATCGCGTTGAAAATTCATGGCGCCGCCATCTGCAAAATGTAGAATTTGCAGCTGCGACTTTAAGATCCAGTTCGGAACGACTGCAGGGAAGGATCAGCACAGGTCCTCTGAGAATTTGTTTGCCTTCGAAGAGACGAGAATGGTTTGGGACAATTCTTGCAGAAATTATCAAGTCACTGTCAGTCGGCCTTCACGTTCCGAATGATCCTTCTAGATATTCAAGTAGGGTTTGCAATAAATGCGCCCGCAAAAATGAAAAATGGGGAGAGCGCAAAAAATGAAGCGAGGGGGAGGGGGAGAGAAGAGAAGGCTCTCCTCCCCCCCTCCCCCTCCCCATTTTTCGCGCGGCCATAACTCGTTCGCTCGCCGATCCTGGGGTTTCCTTTCGCTAAAAACGCACAGGAACACTTGCTACGCAGGCTAAGCCAGGGATGGAACCCTGACTGCCAGATCTGGGCTGGGTTAATAATTTTGATATCAGTTTTGTAACTTTTCAGTGAGGTTTAGGTTGTTTGTTCTTCAGTCTTTTATTCGAATAATCTCAAACTGCACAAAACATAAGCAGTGGAAAACCTTTTATTCAAGGAAAATTAATACTTCGCTTAAGTTTTAACCCTGAGTTAGCATTATCAACTTTCAAACAACCTGGTCCTGGAGTCTAATGGGGTAAAACCATCAATTCACCCTTGTGCCAGAAAGTGAGCCTTCAGAGCCAGCTGAATGGGCCGGAGCTTATCCCGGTTTCCGTAGCACGAAGCGGCTAGGAGTATTTCTACTCCTCCTGTACGGGATGCTAGTCCATCGCAGGTCACTTCCCAGCAATTTGTTAGGTTTCCCCAACAATTTGTCGGTACCCATTTATACTCCTGGGTGGAGAGAGGCACTGTGAGAGTTAAGTGTCTTGCCCAAGAACACGACACAGTGTCCCCGGCCAGGGCTCGAACCCGGAGCACTCGCTCTGGAGTCAAGCGCACTAACCATGAGGCCACCACGCCTCCCTGTGCCAGAAGCAGACCTAAAATATCCCTTGCACCAGATCTTGACCCTACATGGTGGTCACCGCCAGAATACAATATGTGAAACAATTTATTTTAAGCCCAGAAAATCTCAAAATGATGAACTATGCAACTTTTTTACATGAACTTTTGACTAAGAAGAGCACTATGAACAGTAGTCAGAGTTTGAATGAGAACTTTGAACTTAATATTAAGCTGTGTTATTCAGAAGGTACATTTTTTGCACATTTCTGAGAAGTGTTTTGCACATGAGTATACATGTATGTGTGATTAATTTGGTTCTGCAGTATTAACCAAGTTTGATTCCATTTTGAAATAAATAAATTTCTTGAACAAGCATTGAATTTTTCTGGAATAAAGATGTTTTTCAATGCTTATGTCAGTCAGAATGTAAATTAACAAAATAAAATAATTAATTGCCATACCTTGCAGATAATATTTTTACATCACAGAAACTGCTACATGGCCGGTGATGATACAGAGAACAGAGCACTACAAAACAATGAATTCAACACACATATTAGACAAGAAGATAAACAATGTCTGCAGGGAAGGACATCTGGTTGTAGTGGAGTGTTGTCAAGAAGTGTGGCTGCCGAAATCAAAGGCTTGTTTACTCTAGCATGGCCGACTGTATTATCTTACTTCTTCAACCAACTGGTCTTCATGATCAGCTTGTTTTTTGCGGGACGTTTGGGAGAAGTTGAATTAGCAGCAGGAACGTTAGCCATTTCTTTTATCAATGTATCTGGACCATCTATTTTCTATGGCTTGTGTTCTGCCTTGGAAACATTAAGTTCTCAAGCATATGGAGCCAAGAACTTGCGTATGGTTGGTGTTGTACTGCAGAGAGGGGTGTGGATTTTTGGAATAACATGCATTCTGACCTGGACTCTGTGGATTAATACTGAGTTACTGTTGCTGATGGTATATCAGAAAAGGAATGTTGCATCGTAAGTATTAGAAATATATATATCTAATCAGAGAAGTTTTTTCTTTGATTGGTTCTAAAATTCCACATGAGTTTCTCATCCAATCAAATAAAACCCAAACCAACCTTAACTTGCTCTTACAATTGTTGTTGTAATTGTGCTTTGTGCTGGCTACTGGTTTGAGTTTTGATTGGTTCACTGGATGGCCAGTCCTCATGGGGTGATGTGGCTAGTCAGAGTGATTATTTTGGACCTCTCTTAAGCGGCCTTAATTCACACAGCAAACTAAAGTTGGCAAACTCGTGTTGGCAAACTCAAGTTGGTGTGTGTGAACAGCACAAAAACAGTTGGCAAACACGTTGGCAAACTGTTGGTGATAAATAGAACTTCCTCTACTCTCGCCAACTTTTTCACCAACTTTTTCGTGGTGGTAAACTTGTATTTAAACTTCTAAGGTGTGAACAATTGGCAAAAGAGTGTTCGTAACTGTCAACCAATAAAAGCATGTGCACTATTCACATGATCTGCATGACACTTCACATAAACGTTGTCCTTTATTTATTATTTTTCTATATTAAATTTTCTACATTTAGTTTGACGGGAGAGTTTGTCCTCATATGCCTTCCTTCTTCAATAGTAAGTTCCGTTCCATGTACTTGTGTAATAACCATAATTTAACTATCTTGTGAGTAACTTTGTGCAGGTCTGTTTCTAACTGCTTCTAGAATACGTCATCCACATTAGTGGTGGATACTCTTAATTGCCTTTTATCAGTTATTGCTTGGTCTTCTCTTGTGCTTATAACTATTAAGCTTTCAGAAAAATCAAAATGCATGTATATATAAGGTTAATAGGATTTTCTTTTAAAGCACAACTACATAAAAGCATGATTTCCAAACACTGTCAATCCACCAGCCATGGTTCCTTATAATAACAAGTTTTGTTATTTTAAAAAAAAATTGTTTTGAATAAAAAATCCATTCGTGCTCGAAAACTGATATGAGTAGTCCAAATTAATTTAAATTATTCCACTGTAAGTTGTAATTTGCATGTCAGTCCTGTAAAGCACTGTTAGTTGTGTTATTTTTGTCTTTAACGGTGAACATCACCTGGTCTATTAGTGTGTGTATTAGTATAGATAATCTTACGGTTTCGAGTTCAATTTGGAATCAATTTGCACGAGTGAGTTTTTCTGAAATTGCATGAGCCGCTTCGGCGAGTGCAATTTCAGCTTTTTGAAAAACTCACAAGTGCAAATTAATTTACTTATTAGTAATACAAACATGAAAAAATTCGTGCAGAAAAATTGCCGGAAGATGTTTCTTGAAGCCATTTTTTTCACATTCGAGAAAACTTTTTTCCGTACAAAATTTTTCACACTGCTTTACATGATATCATTGGCCTACAAAATTTCTCATTGTCTTTCTGCCAATCATCATCCAGAATTACGATATGTAATTTGCACTGGTGTTACACTTTTTGCACCGGTGTTACACTTTTTGCACTGTTGTTACACTTGAACTGCACTGCTCTCAGCCAATCGGAATCGAGTAATTTTTTCATGTGTATTATTATATTAGATATACATATTTAAATATATAATTATTGACACAGAGGTCTTTGTTTCACAGGGTCACTTTCTATTTGTATTGCTGCAAAGCTATCTTCAAACTCAGGTGCAATTCTGAAAACCTTTTTTCTTTTTATTACAAGTCAAGCTCTTGTGATTCTGTTGTTGCCATGATTCAAACTATAGTTTAAACTGAACTTAACCTTGAATGGTTTCTGCTCTTTTGTTCCAGAAAATATGCATGTAGGCTCACTAATCTGCCGTGGTGAGTCTTGGAAATTCCAAGGTCTAGTGGGAGGGAGGTTCAACTTAAGAAAAAAAAATTGTCCAGACTTTTTAGTGTGAAATGCAAATTTTCGTAGTTACAATTTGTCGATTAACAACGTAGAACATTTTCCAAATGGATGGTAAACAAGCAAAAAGAAAAGTCAAGAATAACATATTATTATAACAAAGCATTGGTTGTTTAAAAGTGGAGGATTATAAGACTAGGGAGGGGTTCAATTCAGAGACCTGGCCCCTTGGTGCAAACCAAAAACCCGCTGTGGGGGGTATGTATTATTTTCTAGAATCACATCATTGTGTCTATTTCTCACTATATACCCAGTGACCTTCCTTGCCATCAGAGATAAACTTGCGCTGATTAATTGTCGATGGAAGTGTAAAATAAGGCAAAAGATTGATGATTACCGCTAACTTTTAGGAGCGAATTTAAGGAGCGGTCTGTAACTCGGGATCTGGACCGGAAAATTCGGAATGCTGGAGCTCGCGATTAGCCAATTGATTATCAGCTGAAGTTTTCAAAATCAAATAATATATTAAATATATGGCTTAGTAGTCCTGTTCCTGAGTGTAACCTTATTTTAGTTTTAATTACCAGTACTGTTGTTTGTTTTTAGGGCATTGTGAAGCCAATCCTTTATGTTGGTCTAATTTCAAGTGGTGTTCAGATTGGCACCAATGCCCTGATGATTTTTGTCTTTAATTTGGGGTTTAGGTAAGCTCCTGCTCATTATTTATTATAGGTTAAGTTGTTTTGTGTTTGAACAGTACATTACAGTACAGTCAAACCTGTATTAAGCTGACTCCATTAAGTGGACACCCTCTATTAAGCAGACAGCAGCACAAGTCCCATTCATTTTTTCCCCTCACATTTAATACAAATACCTGTATTCAACGGACACCTTTATTAAGCAGAGGTGGACACCTTTAAACGTGACTTTTATGGTCATTTCGGATGATGTGTATTAAATGCACCTGTTGGCCAATACTCAACTGATACTGTCAGCTGAGTATCAGCCAATATATCGGTCAATCCACCGTCAACATGTCGGTTGAGTATCACTCGACCTTTTTATCTGATACTCCGTTAACACTATCGGTCGCTACATCAGCCGACAATGTATGGGTCGATATATTGACTGATATGTCGACCAACACTTGGTTGCTACATCGGCCGACTCTATGTTGGCTGATATCTTGACTGACATGTCGATCGACAAGTGACTGTCATTTGGCCGATACTGTACCAACACTGATCAGTATCACAAACCCAAGTTAGACCAAGTTAGAAGCCCTCACATCATGTTGGAGAAAAAATAACAGATTAACTCTCATTTTGATTTGTAGTGGCCATTTTGAATTTTAAACACGCAACCCACCGGTAGGTGGCCTGGAAGATAATGAATTATACGTTGTCAAGTGGTGTGAGGACTGGAACTGAGAAATCTTCGGAAACCACTCTGTCGCTCATTTAACTCTTAGTTTATTGCAAGGGATAAAACTCTTTTTATAGCCTTCAAATTTCTCATCAATAAAAGCCAAACTTCTGTCCAAATTTAACCAAAATCCCTGAGCAGAAAGGTTTAACTACATATCTGAGGGCTTACCTTGTGTGAAGGTTTCCAACTGTGTAATATCTTGCCATTATTTTAAAATTTTTGATTTGGTGGCACATTCATTTCAAAACAACAACTTGAAATGGCCGAGGTTCTTCTTGTCGTTGGTTTTTACAAATGTAATCACAATTCACTACTTGCACAAATCCCATAATACACCTCTTTTACCCCCCAAAATTTTTCATACTCATTGTTTGCAATTTCTCATGGGAGATGGAGGTGTCCCAAGAGTAATCGAAAACAATGCCTATGCATTGATAGTTCTAAAACAGATAATGCCATGTCACTAGAATCACTATAAATATATAAGGGGCGTGTAAATTGGCTCTTATGTATAAGTTCATATGAATCTGAAGTCGAATCTGTAAGCTGGGGGTAGACATCAACATAAAGGCCTGATTACATGAGAAGGGCTGGCCCCGTTGACCGGGCTGGCTTGGTTTGCCAAGATGTATTTCAGCCCGCTATAAGCCCAGCCAAATGAGGATGAGAGTTAACAAGAGTTGACTATCATGAGAGTTTTCATTGGCTCTTGTTGAGTATCATCACCTCTGGCTGTAACGATATATCAATCGTCTAGATCAACCAATCAGCATTAAGTTCGACCATGTGCTCGAATTGTTGTTCGTTTTGACAATATGGCCATGTAGCAGTGCTTCGTCTCAGATTAAAGTTCTGTTGAGTTTACTCTTTATCGAGTAACGAGTCTTGATCTATACATGGTGTCAGAAGTGGGATACGAAGAAAACTACTGGTACTCCAAGAATCCGGATTAACGCTGTCGAAATGTGTTGACATCTGTCGGGCGAATGAAGCTACCGCCGCACAGCTGAAAGACATGGCGCCGAGCCAAACTACCGAACAAGAAGCAAACACGGTCAACCAGAAAGAAGATTCCAAGACCCCGAAGGTACCCAAAGATAATGGTAAAGGTCCAAAAGATCAGCTAAGCGCCGAATGCAAATACTGTGGTAAAAAGCATGAGCGGAAAAGAGACAAATGCCCTGCATACAAAAAAACATGCTCTTCATGTGGAAAACCCAACCATTTTGCAGCAAAGTGTTCCAAGAATTCCCGCGAAGTTAAGAAGAAGCGTTTTCAGAAGTCTAAACGCAAGAAAGTGAACCAGCTCGATGACACTACAGAGTCTTCTTATTCTTCAGAAGAAGAGATCTTGTCTGTGTCTTCAGATCACACCGCCAACGCCATGGATAAGTCAAAGTTCAAGAACAAAATTTCCGCTCACATGGAGGTTGCAAATGAGTTAGTGAAGATGCAAGTAGATTCAGGAGCTTCCTGCAACGTGCTTCCCCGTAAGTTTCTTCCAAGGGACACCGAAATTAAGAAGACCAAGTTGAAGTTAACCACGTACTCTAAAACGAATCTGAAGGTGCTGGCTGTGGCGAAAATATCCCTGCGAAACACAAAGAACAAGAAGAAGTACCGTGCTGAATTTTATGAAGATTACACTCCCCTTCTTGGCTCTTCAGCAGCGCAGCAAATGGGACTAATCTCTGTCCAACAGGAAAACATCTTGCAAGTCAAGGAAAGTTATCAGGAACTTAATATGGATCGAGTCGTTGCGACTTACCCTGATGTCTTTCAAGGTCTGGATTGTATGGAAGGAGCTCTTCACCTAGAAGTTGATGAGAGTGCTTCGCCTTCAATCATGCCTCCTCGTCGCGTGCCTCTCACCCTGAAAGAAAGGCTGAAAGAGGAACTAGCCTGCTTAGAAAGAGCTAATGTGATAAAGAGAGAAGAAGAACCAACAGACTGGGTGTCTAGCCTTGTTGTAACAGAAAAACCAAATGGCAAATTAAGAGTGTGCATCGACCCTCAGCTTCTTAATGAAGCCCTCAAGAGAAGTCACTATCCGCTGCCAGTAATCGAGGACATACTCTCAGAATTAGCTGATATCAAGGTATTCTCAAAAGCAGATCTTAAAGATGGATTCTTTTTTTTTTTTTTTTTTTTTTTTTTGAAACTAAAATTGCACTTACATTTACGCTTGCAATGCACTTACCCTTCTTACAATACAATACTAATAAAAAAACTGAATACAAAGCTACTTACAATACAATACTAATGTCACTAAGAAAGATACCATAATACTACAATACAATTACTACAGATTGATATTGATTACAACTTACAAAAACAATATATTACAATGTATTACATGACATGACTCTACATTACGATATAATACAATACATTAGTAAAATGACATGATGTTACTGTCCGCTACGATTGCATCAAAGAAAAAAGTAAATTCGGAAACTCCTATTTAGTTATAGAATATTTGCTTGTATCAATAGAACACGACCTTGTGTAAAGCGTATCGGTTTTATTAGGTTGAGAGGCATAAGAGACAAATTAACAGGTATCAAACGAGTGTTGAAAAGTTAAGAAATTTTCAAGACTAAGAGTCTTCTCTTGACTTTTGCAGATCCAAATATAATATCTAGCAATTAAGCATAAATGACGAGTTTTCTTGCTGATCAAAAAAGGTTTAAAGCCTTAATACTGTTGCTGGACTAAAATTACTGATTACATTTTCGTAATTTGTTGTTATCCACTGTTTAAACTCTTGCCAAAAGATAGCGGTTACACCACAGGACCAGAATAAATGAATCAGACTTTCCGCCTCAGTCTTACAGAAGGTACACAGATCACTTTGTTTTATTCCTATTTTCTTAAGAAAGGAATTCGTAGCAAGTCTTCTATGTAATAGGTTAAATTGAAAGATGATTAGTTTAGTAATTTTAGTACATTTAAACGAGGATAGGTAAACCGACTTCCAGTCAATCGTTTCATGACTTTCAAGTTCACAATCAGCCAACCATTTTTCCTGTCTTCGAAAAGGGGTTTTTTGCTTTACAGTTACCAGCCTTTCATAAACAGCCTTGGTAGGCTTTTTGGCTTTTAGAAAGCTTTGCAGAAAGCTTTGAGAGGATGTAGTACTAAGTGACCCGCTTTCTCTCAAGGGTTTTAAAGAGGATTTTAGACCATGAAGAACTAAAAAGTTTGTTTTAACATTGTATCTTTCCTGAAGTTCATGGGAAGATAAAAAGTTATTCGGGTCTTTAAGAAGGTCTGTAACGTTCTGGATACCTTTACAGCTCCACGATTTATAATACACGGGTCTGTTGTCTATTCGTATCAGAGAATTGTGCCATAGAGGTAATGAGAGAAAATGGTCAATAGAGTTCACATTCGCCTCGTAGCTTATCTCTGACCAAAGTTGTAAGATTTCCGTAGTAAAGGCATCTGTCGTGTTGATAAATTTGGATAAGTCATGTCTATTAAGGTTTCCTCTGAATACGACTGGACCGCCATAGCTTTGTAATTGCCAGTCAAAGAAAAACTTCCACTTGCCATGATTTTCTGGATCAAGATACTTCTTAACCCATGTGGATTTAAGAGCCTTGTTAAAGGATATTAAATCTATCATTCGCAGGCCACCTTCTGAGTAGTCGCTAATCATTGTGTTTCGTTTGATCTTATCTCCTTTGCCATTCCATGAAAAAGTTGAAAAATAGAGTTGATTTGTTGGGAGGGGCGACAAAATGTAAACTAATTGAGACACTATCAGGCTCTTAAGTACTGTTATTTTTCCAAGCAAAGACAATCTCCGTAGTTCCCAACAGCCTAAAGAGTTGGACACTTTTGCGAGTTTATCAGCATAGTTTGCTTCCAAAGCTTCTTCCAGATTTGTAGAAAACCAGACGCCTAATGCTTTTCCTTTGTGTTTAATCCATTTTAAATTTTTTGCAGGGCATAGTTTGTCATCTCTATCTTTATAGGTCCCGATCCAAAGAGCTTCTGTTTTTCTGTTGTTTAATCTTAGGCCTGAAACCAGACTAAAATTCTCCAGAACTTGTAGAGCGCATATCAGATTCTTTCGAGCCGTCGAGAATAAGGGTTGTATCATCGGCGTACTGGCTAACTTTAATTTCATTTTCGGATACCCATATTCCTTTTATGGTTTCATTTTTCCGAATTTTTTCAGCAAGAATTTCGACCCCAAGAACGAAAAGGTAAGGCGACAAGGGACAGCCTTGCCTAACTCCCCTTTCAAGTTTAAAAAAATCAGTGGACCAGCCATTGTTTAAAACGCAGCTCTCGATGTTGTTATAGCAGATGTCGATCCATTTAATCATAGAGGGGCCAAAATTGAACTGTTGAAAGGTTTTTTTAATAAAGGCCCACTCCACGGTATCAAAGGCTTTCTCAAAATCTAAAAAAAGTAAAAGTCCGGGGATATTTTCAGCGTCCGCAAAATTTATGACTCCGTCAATTAGTCTAATGTTTTCCCTAATAAACCGGCCTTTCATAAATCCAGTTTGGTCGCTATTCACCAGTTTTGGTAGTACTTTCTTGAGACGGTTAGCAAGAGCTTTGGCTGCAATCTTATAGTCGCAATTGAGTAAGGAGATGGGGCGCCAGTTTTTAATAAGAAATGGTTCTGCATCTTTTTTTGGAATAAGTTTAATTATTTCACGTCTTTGAGTCACCGAGAACTGCTCGTTTTGGTAAGCGTGGTTGATCGAGGTTACTAAGTGTTCAGAAATATCGTTCCAAAAGATTTTGTAAAATTCAGCAGGAATACCATCTGAGCCTGGTGTTTTTTCTGGTTCCATACTTTTTAAAGCTTGTAGACACTCTGATTTGGTTAGCAAGCCTTCACAGCTTTCTTTTTCATCTGCATTTAAGATTTGTGTCTTCAAAAAAATTGAAAATCGAGGGTTCGGATTGTTGTTCACTTATGCGGGATTTATATAGATCTCTGTAGAAATTTTCACACTGATGTAGTATCTCTTTATCCGACGTGACAAATTCATTTTCTCCAGTCTTTAGTTGACTAATAACGCAGTTTTTAAAATGTCTTTTCTCGAGATTTAAAAAATACTTTGTGTTTTTTTCACCCTCGTTATGCCATCTGCATTTAGCACGTAATATTGCACCTTTAGTCCTATATTCAATTATTTTTTCCAGTTCAGCTTTTTTTTCTTCCAGGTCCCTGGAGGCTTCCTTTTTTTCTCGATCTCCCTTGTTACTGGATTCTATGAATTCTTCCAGTACATTTATCGCTTTTTCTATTTCTTCTTCTCTTCTTGAGGTTTTTGATCTTCTATCTTTAGCGTATTTTATAGACTGTTCACGAATTTTTAGTTTAATCATTTCCCACATCAAGGTGGGATTTACGTTGTCGTCATTATCATACTCGTCGGTAACTTTTTTAATTGTCGTGCGAATTTGATTTACGTAATCAACATCTGAGAGAAAGGAGGTATTAAGCTTCCAATAGCCAGGACCTCGTTGATTAGAGTGTAGTGCTGCCCTAATTGTAATCAGAGAATGATCTGTTTTTAACCCCATCGTAATGCCGGCGTGTGTTACATTACACATCAAACTTTGACTTACCAGAAAAAAATCTAATCTACACTGAATCTCAGGTTTTTTCCGGCGCCAAGTGTATCTGAGTGTGTTGGGATTTAAAACCCTCCACGCGTCAATGAGATCTAATTTGGTAATAAGCTCCTTTAATGCTTTAACTGATCTAGTGTGCGTTTTGTAGCGGCCACCTTTTTTATCTTTATCAAGATCCAGTATCAAGTTAAAATCACCACCTATTATTAAATCATCGCATTGGAAGTCACTTAAATGGTCAAAAAAGTCTAGAAAGAAGTTGGGCTCATCTTCGTTTGGAGCGTACAGAGTAGCCAAGGTAATACATCTCCCTTCAGTTTCAATGTCACAGATAATGAATCTACCATTTGTGTCCGAATATAGTCGAAGAATTTTGAAAGAAAAGTTGTTGTTAAAGAGAATAGCCACTCCACCTTTTGCACTTGAACAACAGCTAAAAAGTGACCTGTAGCCCCATTCTGAAGACCAAATAGAAATTTTATCGTTGCTGCAGTGCACCTCTTGTAGCAAGTAAAGAGAAAAATTTTTTGATCTCAGCCAGTTAAATATTTCACTTCTTTTTTGTTTGTCCCCCATGCCTCGTACGTTAAGAGAGCTTATTTGTATCTCCATATATAATTTTACTAATAAGACGATTTATCTTTCCAAAGCCGTGTGGCTGAAAATTTGGAGCGATGGTTTTAGCGGAGCTAAGAGCGTCGAAAAGAAAACATATACACAAAGAGGAGGTAACAGGGAATTGTTGACAGCACAAACATACATTGAAAACATTAAAATTGATTTTGTAAAGACTGATGCCCTGTGGGATTTTGCAAAGGTGTTTTGAGTTACACATGTTGTGCCCAATAGGATTTGTTTTTCTGCCCTAGGGAAAGAAAACTTACTAATAATATGCACATTGGGTTTTTTAAAAAAATGAGTACTTATTTTCATTTTGCAATGCCTGCTAAAGGGAAAAAACTATTTTAGATCATCTGGGATTGTGTTATAATCGTATTTTTGATTGTCAATTATCAAGTACCTCCCAACAACTTTGACGTTGTCCATTCCTAACTCTTCTCTTGCCTTAATCATTGCCTTTATTAGAACTTTCCTCTCTTCTTGGATAGCGCGGGCGAAGTCTTCTGTTATGTAAGCATCTGAAAGTACGGTGGATATATTGTTTAATTTTACTTCGTTTCTCCCAAACAAGGTTTCTGTCCTCTCGGCTTACGAAGCGAACTATAATCGGTCTTGTTCTTCCCTGCATTCGTTTTCCCACCCGATGAACCGCATGGAATCTTATTAAAGAGGTGTCCAGCTCCAGATCTCTCTGTAGGATGTCATAGATCATGGCTTTGCAATCTTCCTTCTCCATTTCTTTGATATTGTTGAACCGTAGATTTTCTCGTCTCGTGTACTGCTCCAATTTGGTATTTCTTTCGGTTTCTAGTTTAAGCTGCTTTTCCAGATCTAGAATTCTCTTGTTCATGGCTTCAATGTTGTACGCACTTGTCTCGGATGTATTCTTAACGGCCTCTTTTAGTGATTCGACATCTTCTTGTGTACTGCTTAGACTTT
>OZ026606.1:13295796-13313296 GCA_964020085.1 Micromussa lordhowensis
AAGATACACGAACGACTCCATGGTGCCCACACAGGAGTTGAAGGCTGCCTGCGACATGCGCGTGAAACAGTCTATTGGCCTGGTATGAATGCTGATCTTCGTGACTACATAACAAAGTGTGACGTGTGTGCTACTTACCAGAAAGATCAGCAGAAGGAACCACTTATCTTGCACAAAATTCCAAACCGTCCGTGGGAAACAGTTGGATGCGACATCTTCCATTTTGAAATGGGACTACCTCTGCACAGTGGATTACTATTCCAGCTATTTCGAAATCGACCAACTTAAGGACAAGACTGGCAATGAAGTGATCGGAACCCTGAAGAGACACTTCTCCACACATGGAAATTCCCAACAGGCTGCAGAGTGACAATGGTCCACCCTATAGTTCTCATGAGTTCCAACAGTTTATGACAAGCTATAACATTGAACATGTTACTAGCTCTCCACATTACCCACAAAGCAATGGTAAGGTAGAAAATGCTATCAAGACAGCTAAGAATCTTTTAAAGAAATCTAAGGCAGCTGGAACAGACTTCTACCTAGCTCTATTGGCATGGAGAAATACACCCTCTGAAGGCCTGGAAAGTTCTCATCTCAAAGAATGTTTGGTCGCCGTACTAGGACTCTGATTCCTACGACCAGTGAGCTTCTCAAATCCAAGATAGTTGAGAACGTCCAAGGAAAGCTCATGAAGAGAAAGCAACTGCAAGCCAAGCACTACAACATCAGTGCCAAGGAGCTTCCCCCCTTGAGCAAAGGAGAAATTGTGTGTGTAAAGCCTACAGATAGGTCTGGTAGATGGTTCAAAGCTAGTGTAGAGCAGCAAGTGGATGTGAGATCATATGAAGTCAGGACTGAGGATGGAAAGATCTTCAGGAGAAATAGAAGACACCTCAGAAGCAGTAAGGAGCCAGTGTGCATAAGGAGCAACCCTGAGCCCGTCCACATGCCGGATCTGACTTGCCTGTCGGAAAGTCTCACCATCCCCAAATCCGCTGTCAGTGCTCCGAGGAGCAGTGCCCCTCAGCCTCTGGAGGTACCACCACTTAGAGAATCTAGAGAAACAACTTGTTCCAAGGAACCTGAGAGCAGTTCCCAGACAGTTAAAGTGCCAGAGCAGTCCTCACCCTCCAAACCAGTTGATCGTCCAGTTACCCGAAGTGGCCGAATGTCCCGACTACCAAGCTACCTTAAGGACTTTGTTGTTGCTAAGTGACATTGTTTACCATTCCTCTAAGTTTCAAGAACTGAGGACATTGCTGTTTGATCATTTAGTTTTATTGTTTTGTATTCACCAGTGATTAGTTTCCAAGGAAGGGTGTAATGATATATCAATCGTCTAGATCAACCAATCAGCATTAAGTTCGACCATGTGCTCGAGTTGTTGTTCGTTTTGACAATATGGCCGTGTAGCAGTGCTTCGCCTCAGATTAAAGTTCTGTTGCGTTTACTCTTTATCGAGTAACAAGTCTTGATCTATACACTGGCCAAACATGAAAAACTATCATTGACTATCATAAAGAACTTGAACAAGTTCAAAGTGAATGATAGTTGATGATAGTCAATGATAGTGCATGATTAGTTCAATAAAGAGTCATTAAAGACAACTTTAACTAAACTCGACTTGACTAAAGACATCAAAATAATGAAGGTTAACAAAAAACAGTATACCACCGCCAGTTGACCGATATACCACCGACAGTTGACTGATATACTGCCAGTTGAGGTGCCAGCTGAGTGTTGACTGATAAACTGACGAAGTATCGACCGACATGTCAACCAAGTATCTACCGACACATGGTCCAACGTCAATCGATATATAGATCGATATACCGGTCGATATGTCAATTGACACATCGGCCGAGACATCAACAACATGTCATGAGAATATCAGCTGATGTATCGACCGGCGTATCGGCCGACTCTTGACCGCGAGTCAGCCGATACTCAGTCAACATGTTGGCCAATATGTCGACCAATATGTCGACCAATACAGTATCGGTGAGTATCGGTTGACGGGTGCCTTTAATACACATTATCCATCATTTCTGTTGTTAGAAAGCTGTATTAAACGGACACTGCTAAAAGGATGCATGTTTTTTTTCCACGTTTCAATAGATCAGTCATTTAAGTTTGCCAACAAAAAAGAGCTGTCACAGAAATGCGACATTTTATCATTTGATTTTGCTTTTACAGAGCTTGTATTTTTGTTTTATGATTGTGTGAACCATCACAAAGGGTCTCTAGGAATCTCAATGCGGTGGTGGCTTTTACGGCTAACAGTTAACAGAAATCTTAGACATTTAAATTACCATTGTTTAAAAAGTTAAAAATTAATTTTCATCGTTTAAAAAGTTAAAAATTTATTTTGATTACTATAAAACATATTTAGTATATGTACGGCATAAGGTCTTAGCTGGGACCATTCTGGGATGGGAAGAGGTACGTTATTATAAGAATTTTAGACTAAATATAATTACTACTTTCAAGGCCTTTTAGTACTAGTGAGGAATATTATTTGACCCCTTATAAGAAGAATTCTGGGGAACCTATTTTCAGCAAACACCCTGCATTAAGTGGACACTAGCAAAGGTCCCGAGGGTATCCGCCTAATACAGGTTTGACTGTAGTTAGTTAATCAGATGTCTGTCAGAGGAACATGATAAGTTTGAGCTATAGACTTGGTTCTAATGAAACATTTAGGTCCTGTCTTGATGATCTCAAAAAGGATCAAGAAAAAGTCCATTTTATTCCTTGTAACTAGTCATTTTCGATGGGAAAGTTATTCCATTCAGCCAAAGTGTATTGCATGCTACGTATTGTGTAATTTGATAATTTTAGACATGATTGACATGTGGTTTTTCTTTTTGCAGAGGAGTAGCCCTCGGTTGGACTCTTTCGTCAATCGCTATGGTTTTTTTACTTTTTTCCTATGTGAAGGCTTTCAAGCTGCATAAAAAAACATGGCCAGGTAAACCTGGACTTAGTATTAGTCATAAACAGGAAGTGGAAAGTCAGTGTTCATTATAAGGAGCAATTTAGTATCTATATGACTTTTTTGTTCATGTGAAAAGAAATGGTTGGGATATGTAAGTAACAGTTAAACCCTGCTATTTTGAAAATTATTTGGAATAGCGGGAGTTTAAAATAACTGATAGTAAATGACTGAAGGGGAAATCCAAGGGTAACCGTTTTGAGTTTGAAATAACAGGGAATTCAAAATAATTACCATGTGCAAATTAAGCGCAGTCCAACTGTAACATGGTTTAATTGTACTACCCAAGTGTTTGTTTATACAACTTGCCTTTTTAAAGATGCCTTTAATCTACAGTAGTAGACGTTT
This sequence comes from Micromussa lordhowensis, assembly GCA_964020085.1. Classification (NCBI taxonomy): domain Eukaryota; kingdom Metazoa; phylum Cnidaria; class Anthozoa; order Scleractinia; family Lobophylliidae; genus Micromussa; species Micromussa lordhowensis. Next base: position 13,299,143 of record OZ026606.1, read on the forward strand.
TATAATTTTAATTACATTATTTTTTTTTATCTAGAAAGAACGGGGTTTTCTAATGATATTTTGTGAAGCACATTTGAACAATTAAATTTCAAAAATTTTTTTTACTGTTACCATATTTGTCACACAAAAGAAATTGTGAATAATTAGTTTAATATTTTATTTAACTAAATTCTAAACAGCATAAGTAGCAATAAGACCAAAAAGAAAGTACAATGAAAGGTAATAGAATTATGTGATCCTCCCCAATTAGTAGAGGGGTGTTTCCCCATGGCTAGCAAAACTTTTCTAATAAAAGTTTTTGATTGATTAATTGATTGATTGATTGAGTGGGTGAGTGAGTGAGTGATGGATTGATTGATTGAGTGATTAACTAAGATGAATTCAATTGATGTGGTGTTAAGGCTACAAGTTTGTGTTGATTGCATATTGCAGGATGGACCACTGAAAGTCTGTTAGATTGGGGACAGTTTCTTAAGCTTGCTGTGTCAGGTTTGGTGATGGCGTGTATTGAATGGTGGAGTTTTGAAGCTGGCTCCTTTTTAGCAGGTACAGGTGAACCCTTAGCTTCATTAGGACATTTGGTTGGCAGAGGGAATAGTGGAAGTCAAGTGCATTCGTTAATTTCTTATTACATTTATTTAGTAAAATCAATCCAGAGGAGCTGATCAAATATGCAAATCACTCTCAAAATCAAGTGTTCTTTGCTTGTGTTGCTGTGTGAGGCCTGCACAGTATCGTGGGTTCAACTGAGGCTAGGGCTTTAAGAGTTTTGATGTAAGCAGCCAGGTCTTATTGTACATATGCACTTAACATGCATGATTGGATTGGAGATGAACAAAAGGAGATGTGCTTGATGCCATGATAGAAAACGTTTGCTGTTTCTTCCAGCACTCTGCAATGTATGTTGCTTGAAGACGCAATATTTGGTAAAGAAGATTACAATCGCAGAAATCACCCCTTCACTGTCATTTGATCCGTTCCAACAGGCCGTCCTCAATGGACATGGTGAAATAACAGTTCAAGTTGAAAATATTGTAAATGACCATTGCTGACTCACAGGCTATATTTAAAGCCAGCTCTTCAAAAGATCTTTTAGGAACCACTGGGCCTGCAGGATCTGTCACAGTTTGGATGTAAGAGTCCAGGGGTTTCTCTCTCTGAAAAGGTGAAAGTCATAATTCTTAGTAGCCATGATTAGATCAATGATTTTATCAATGATGTTCTCATTTTGAAAGGGACGTTTGGTGAAGTACAGTTAGCGACCTATGGTATCATTTTCCAGTGGATAGGAGTTATCTTTATGGTGAGGATAAAACCCTTCTTAGTTCAATTAGCCTGAGATACAGCCGCCCTCCACGAAAAAAAAAATTGGAGAAAGCATCAGTGTGTGTTGCTTGTTGATGATCATGTTCCTTGCATAAATTATCTCTTCATTAAAACTATGTTAGTGTCACCACAGCTTGTGTGGAGACCTTAATGCTGGGGGTAACCCTGCAATGGACTGGCATCCCATCCAGGGGGAGTAGAAATACTCCTAGTTGCTTCATGCTACAGAAACCGGGATAGGCTCTGGCCTGATGGGCCACTTGGCTCATATGCAAAGGAAGATGTGCTCTCTTGTCGTGATCTTTGCATGACAGCAGACCATTGAAGAAGAATTTTGTCACCATAAAATGCTGTAACATCTAAATCTTATTCTTTTGCATAATTTTGCAGTCTCTACAGCTCAACTGTCAAGATATTTGTCAGAATATCTGTCAATATTCTGCATGTACACAGTTTTCATTTAGAAACCTTTGGTTCACTTTTAAATAGCATTTGGTTCTTAATTCTTATGTAATGAATTCTTTGAGAATATAATAATATTATGTGGTACAGCTTTTGCATGAGAGTGAGATAACCCAAGGGGAGGGGGTGGGAACTCCTATATAAAGATGACAGGATGCTCGTTGAAAACTCCCAAGGGGTACCAAGATCCTGTTTTGTGGGCATGACTTGAAATATTTCCCCTTCCCCTAAGAGGCACCAATTCTAAAACAACCCATTATCTCTTGTCATATTTTTCATTTTGGCCCAATACTGTAAAAGTTCCCACTGTGGACCTTTTGACGCTGGACACCCTTAGAGGTACCAAAACTGCATTTTTAACCCCTCAATGGTACGACCATGAGCTATACCATCCTTTTTATATGAGTCCCCCCAGGAGGTACTGTAAGTGCAAAGTGTTAGTCCTATAATGAAGTGGGAAAGGAAGAGCCGGGCTTCTGTTTCCATTGTGACAAAAAAGCCTACAATGCAAACAACCAGTTCAGAAAGCTGCAGTCATTGTTCACAGAGTTAAAATTATTGTCTACCCTGGCTTCACCAAAAAGACCATTAACAACCTGTGCATTAAAACCTTTTTAGATTCCTTTTGGTGTAAGTGTGGCTGCTGGCGTTCGAGTTGGAAATGCTCTTGGTGCTGGTAATGCCAAGGCAGCTAAAAGGACGATAAAAGTGGCCCTTTCACTTGTTGGTAATTACAGATCTTGAATATATGATATATGTCTTTTCTATCATGATTCTGTACATGTTCCTGTTTAAATGATGTTCTTTTTCTCAGTTATGTGATTTCAAGTTATATTCAAACTTGGCCCACATTAGCAAACGTTCATCATTACATGTAATATTACACACAGAGCACTTCTGTTGTTGCTATTTGAGCAACTGTCATCAATGATTGCCTGGGAAATTATGGAAATTACACTGATACTTTAAATACTTATTTCATTTGCTTTTTTTGCCCCAAAAGGGGAAATATTCTTTACATATTAAGTGTCAAAGAATGAATGTGTATTTTTTCTAAGCAGTAACTCGATCAGTTTACCTGTATTCTTGGAGTTGCTTGCAACATTGACAATGATCCTAGCTGGCGGTACCCGTTTCTTATGTGAAACTTGTAAGAGTTAGCTTGTTCAAGTGCACTGCTACATGTTTAGTTGGTATTAATTTCACAGCGTGTGTACAACTTGTGGTATTTGCTGTCTTCTTCGGGCTTCAGGAAACCACTGGAAGGCTTTTTACAGACAATAGGTTCGTAATCTTATAGAAGTATTAAAACAAAGTCTGCATTAATTGGACCAAATATTTTGTAGGTGCCAGAGCTTATCCTGGTTCTTACATTATTATTAAGCAATTAGGAGTATTTCTTTTTTTTCCTTGGATGGGATGTTAGTCCATTGCAGGGTTGCCCTCTACCATTAAATTTGCCAGTACCTATTTATACACCATGTTGGAGAGAGGCTCTGTGAAAGTAGAGTGTCTTGTTCAAAACGACAGTACCAAGACCCTGGCCAGGGCTAAAACCCAGACTGCATGATCTGGAGTCCATTGGGCTAACCTACAAGTCCACCCACATTTAACTATCATGTTCGTAAAACCTTGAAAGAGACACAGTGACCTTCTGGGTATCATGATATAACAATTATTCCATGAGCCCGAGTTGGATATGAAGTGATAAAATAACCAACGAGTGCGTAGCGCGAGTTGGTTATAATTACTTCATATCTAACAAGGGCAAATGGAATAATTGTTTTAGTAAATTCTCAAACCGGGTTTTGCCGCCGATTTTCATTTCGGCCATTATAGAGGGCTGAAGTTGAAAACTTCGTGCAGAAAAGTTTTAAACTTGGCGCACTATTTTCCATATGACGTAAAACTCTGACTATTGGCTCATAGTCGGAGTTTTTCTAGCCAATCAAAAAGCTAGAAATGCAATAGTCGGAGCTGAGAATTTACTAATAACTCTTAGTCAGGCCTGACTGGAGCATTGGGGTATGTTGTGTTCTTGGGCAGAATGCTACTCTCTTTAACTAGGCTGCTGGCAGTCTGTTTTTCTCTCGAAATGTAGCAGGGGTTATGAGGTGACGCTTTAGCCTAAAGGGGAATGGGACGAGATATGGGCACGACACACCCATCTCGGCTTCCTCCCTACTCAGCCATACTCTGCCCTTTTGCATTCACGATGGTCGTTGGCTAAGTGACCCTTAGAGAAAAAAACGGTTGCCAGCACACTATTCTTTAATTGATATAATTAAGCAATAGACCACAAGTTTCTATGGGTAATAGGCTGATAAACCACGCGGGATGTTGGTAGAACACGAGAAGAATTTGTAAATCACGAGCCGCAGGCGAGTGGTTTACGAATTCTTCGAGTGTTCTACCAACATCCTAAGTGGTTTATCAGCCTAAAACCCATAGAAACTTGTGGTCTATTGCTTTTATATAATAATTCAGAAGACGCGAGATTTTCCCCCTGGGCTTACCGGCACAATAACCCATAGCTGATTGACCAATCAGAGCACGCGCATTGATTTGGTTATTATATAATTACCTATAGTTCAGGCTTATCAGGCAATGGCTGCAGACTAGCACACATATGTACAGGTGTTGAACAGATGTGCATCTCTAGACACAGTTGTACTAATGAATATCAGCAAAATGTTGGATTAAACATGAAGAAAATGCTGGGAGGTTTAAATTCATAAGCCGTTTGACTCAAACTGTTCACACAACATTAGTCTTATGAGTATTTGATGAGGAGAGCTTCAAATTGGCCAAGGAAATCTTGACTTCCCTCTCAGGTTACTTTGTAGCTAAGTAGACTTGTTCATTTTGTCTTGCAGAGATGTGTTATTGTTATACAAAAAGACTATCCGTTTTATGTCACTCTTTTTTATCTTTGATGGAATTCAGGTAACTGAAATGATGTTTAATCATTATTATAATGATAAAATACGATCCCTAAAGCCTGTCAGTGACCAACTACTAGAATTAATTGTATCATGAACAAAGTAAAGTTTGGTACACTCGTCAATTTTACAAACATCAAGGAAACTGCAAGAAGTCAGTTAATCACACATAATTGACATGCAAATAGCGTAAGTGTCAAATTCAAGCAATCGAGTTGGAAAAAAGTTTGACACCCTTGTGATAGTGCTTCAATGTCGTAATGCCAAGAGCCTGAATCGACTTTTTTTTGTGGATCAACATGCATAGTAGAACATTTTTGCATTTTTTTCAAGTGGAACTTGCTCCTGTACAGTAGATCAATGTTACAGATAGGGGTGGGGTGGGGCAAGGGATGAGGTGGTGTAGAAAACTGCTTGTTAAGTGAAATTGGAGTTCAATTTTCATTTAAGGGTGTTGGTTCTGGCATTGTTCGAGGATCTGGCCGGCAGACTGTAGGAGTGGTGATCAATTTTATATCCTATTGCTGTTGTGGGCTTCCTCTTGGCATAGCATTGATGTTTTTAGTCTTCGATGATGTTACAGGTACAAGAAATGAGTCCAGTTTGGTTGCATCGTGTATAAGTGCTGTCAACTCTCTCTTGGACAGACATCCAGAGTTGGTGACTGATGTTCATCAGTCATTTTCTGTATCTAGCCTCTCCTTAACTGAATAGAAAACATGTACTGTGTTTCTATCGAGTTTAAGTATAAATCTGCTAGCATTCTAGGTATCGCGAATGCTGTTCGCTGATTGCCTTCGCGACTCACTATCTATTTTGTTGTAGGTCAGTAGTTAGAAGCCTAGCAATGTGCAGTTGTGATCAAAATGGCAGCCAATTCTTTGTCTTTTCTAAGTGTTTGTGAAGAGGATTTAGATAGAGTTTGAATTTAGATTTATACTAAAACAATTAGATTATTTGCTCTGGATGTCTATGCGTGTTAGATGACTCGGGCTGCACTCTCATCAACTATCTAGCGATAGAAATTTGGAGCTCATAATCTACTTGTTAAATAGAAACAAATTTTTTGACCAATCAGCGCGTGTGCGTTTGGGGGGGGACGGGCCATTTTATAATAATAACGTTGACGTGGCCTCTCTAAATGTGCAAAACACCTTTGGGAAGTATGAGGTGTTTCATATCTTCAGAGTAGGTAATAATTTCTTGATGGCCTCCCCCAAGGGAAAAAAAATGACTTGTTCTACACTTACACTCATAGAGAACTTCAGAAGGGTAGAGCTAAGTAAAGAATGACAACAATGGAACAGATGGGGAAAGGCTAAATTCCCTGTTTCCTCAAAGCATTCCACACTTCCACGCATAGAGAAGTGTGGAATTATATCAAAGCGTAGAAAACAGGGATTTCATGGCCAGTACTGGACATTTATGGGTCGATCAACCCAAAATTGTCTTACTGTTTACAGGGAGGGGAGGTGAGGTTGGGGAGAGTAAAACAATAGTTGTTGAGTGCCACTACAAATATGATTCAGGACCAATGTTTGCTAACTCTGTTGTTTTCTTGTTGTGTTGAAGGCCTCTTGATTGGTCTGTTGTGTGCGGTTGCTGTCCAGGTAAGCATTTGACAAGTGAACTAGTTTTATTTTTGTCATGCGTTTTATACATGAGCCCCTGGCAGCCTCTTGCCACACATGACAATGATAAATTGATTGATTGACTGATTGGTTGGAACTCCTAACGAGTTAATGTACTTTCTTCAATTTCTTCAATAAATTGATTAATTGACTGATTGATTGGAACTCCTAACGAGTTAAGGTACTTTCTTCAATTTTGAGTATAGTTGCTTTAGGAACAGCCAGTTAGTGGTATTGAGATACGAGATTTTTGCAGGTGAATAGTGAATTCCAAAACTAAAATCTAGTGGATTCAGATCAAGAAACCGTTTTTTGTTTTTCAAGATGATTGAAGTAAATAAATGATCGAGTGCTTACTTAATCCTCTTAGTGCGAGTCCGCACATAAGGCCGTATAAATGATCGAGTACTCTTCTGTATTTACTGTTGTAAGTTCAAACACTTTTGCGTTTGAATGAAATGTTTTTTCTGAGCGTTTTCCCGTGTAGAGGGGTATGTTCATTTCAGCTGTCACGTTGTCTTTAGTGTTTGCCTGGTAACATATTTAAGACAGACAGACCTTGTTTTGTAGGTAGCTAGCGATAACAGAACCTGTGTTGCAGGCGTAAACAGGGAAGGGGTGGGGAAGGCAAAAACACGACAAAAAATGACTGTAGAACATACTTTGCGTTACATATGATATATTTTAACCTGTAGTAAGTTATTTTGTGTACCTACATTTTTCAGATGCTGTTAATTCCTTTCTAAATTTAACGCGACCATTTTTTAAATGCAAACTTCCTTGCGATAAGTTCCTCCTTAAAATAAACTTCCAAAAAAAAAGCTTTTTCAAAGTATATAAACCCAGGACTCATTTCAGTTCGAAATTCAGTGGTACGTACCTTAACACGATGTAATCTGGTAATATTTGGTTGTGTTTCAGGCCTTTTTGTATGTGATTTTGCTGTGGAGAACAGACTGGGACAAGCAGTGCATTCTAGTGAGTAAAGCCGGAAAAGACTGGCCTACCTCTTAATTATTTTGATAACATTTGGGGGGCCACAGTAAACAAACATGGCGTGAGCGAAGTCTGATAAAAAATGCTGAATGTCGTGATGATTTCAATCGAGAGGAGATACCAGACCACTAGAACAACAGTGAACATGCGAAACGGAAGGAAGGAGACATTCCAGAAGTATTTTTTCCTCGAAAGAGGCCTGTAGACTGCACAGTAGAACAGCTGCAGAGATTTTCTCTGGTGCGTTATCTTCTCTCGACTTCTCTTCAGCATTCCATCTGGCTTTATTAGTTTATTATACCACCAGATACATACATACATACGTTACATACATACGTTTATTTATTTTTTAAAATTAGAGATACAATTTACACATACCCGCGAGTAGCTACGCTAATCTAGGCGGGTCATGTTTACAAGAATTGTTAATATACAGCTAGGTACTAGATAGAGCAAGAGAACTAAAAAGACTAACTTTAACAACAATAACTTGAGACACTAATAAACTAACGGTATTAAAATAGTAATAAACAATGGTTTCGAGAACTAAAAAGACTAAATTTGACAGCAATGACTAAAGAACACTGATAAACCAATGGTATTAAAATAATAATTAACAACGATTATGACGAGATACTACAAATACACTAAAACGATATTATTGACTATTAATTAATACATACTAACTAAGAGGAAAATAAATTCAACTTTACTTTTTGAACGATTTCTGGAAGATCAATATAATAATCTTCTGAAGATAAAATGTCAAAAAGTATTTGTTTTATTTTCCTCTTAAAGACATTTTTAGGAAGTTTTCTTAAAGACATATAGGCATTTCATTCCAAATTTTTGTTCCGATTCTAGAAAATGAGTTCACTTGAATTGAGAGTCTAGAACTATGTGTGTAAAAGTTATTTGAAGCAGAAGATCGAGTATTATAAGAATGGATATCAGAAATGTCTTGAAAAAGAGCTTGAATGTTTCCAGGGGCATTTCTGTGTCGTATTTCAAACATAAGGTGGGCTAGAAGCTCGTAATACAGAGATTTCAACGGTAAAACTCCGGCATCAATAAATAAAGGAATCGTATGCTGGTTTCGCTCAGAAAAATAGATAAAACGAAGAGCTCTCTTTTGGAGCTTAAGAAGCTTTTCAAGGTGTGATTTACATGCTTGGCCCCAGGCAATCAAACCATAAGTTAAATAAGGAGTAACCAGAGATCTATAAATAGTTAAAAGAGTATGTCTTGGCAGGAAATGCCGTAGTTTACAAATCAATCCTACAGTTCGGCTTATTTTAATAGCTACGTGGTCAATGTGATTTTTCCAAGAAAGATTATTGTCAATTATTACACCTAGATATCTCACAAATTCTTTACATTCTAGAGCCACATTCTTTTTTTGATCATTATCGAATATCATGATTTTGGGATGATAAGTAAGTTTTCTCTGAGCTGGTCTAAAGATAACAAAATTTGATTTGTTAATATTTAGGGTTAGTTTATTAGCCGTTAGCCAATCAAACAACTTGGAGAGTTCTTGATTTACAGTCGTCTCATGGGACTTAAGATTTTTGTCAGCATATACGGCATTCGTGTCGTCAGCAAATAAAAAAAGTTTAAGTTTGTCAGAGGATTCTTGGATATCGTTAATATAAATTAGAAAAAGTAATGGGCCTAGGACTGAGCCTTGCGGTACACCACAAGTGGTATTTTGCCTTTTAGATATATGAGAGCCAATTTGCGTAGTTTGAGTTCGACCATCCAAGTAAGATGAGAACCACTTATTTATAACACCACGAAAACCATAGTGATTTAGCTTGTGTAAAAGAATTTTATGATCGACCGTATCAAAAGCCTTTTTTAGGTCAATGAATACACCACATGAGAACAAGCGCTTGTCCATGTTTTCCTGTATGGTACTTACAATGTCAAGGATTGCATGCTGAGTTGAGTGCGCTTTGCGGAAGCCATATTGAGAAGGAGAAAGTAAATTATTTTGCTCAATAAAAGATTCCATTCTGGAGTAGACCAATTTTTCAAAGATCCTATTAAAGTTAGACAGCAAAGATATAGGCCTATAATTGTTTGGATCAGTGTTATCATCAGCTTTAAAGATAGGAATAATTTTTGCCATTTTTAATTTATTGGGATACATCCCAGACGAAATAGAAAGATTTATTATTTCCGCAAGTGTGCTACTTACAACTTTTGACGAGTACTTCAACAGTTGGGTAGGACATGAGTATAAACCATGCGATTTGTTATTTGGTATGCGTAAAATTTCCAATTCCACTTCGGCTGGGGTAACTAGGTTGAAAACAAACGAAGAATCGGGAGAGTTGGCTCTGTTCATAAACTCCAAATAATTACGCTGAACGGTTGGCAACTTATTTGCCAGTTTAGGTCCAACAGAAGCAAAATGGTCGTTAAGAACGTTGGCTATTCTTCTTTGGTCACAGGAAACAGAATCATTATTAGTAGGAACTCGAATAGAATTAATAGGTTTTGTTTTCTTCAATTTCCGGGCAAGTAGATTGTTTATTCCTTCCCAATTTTTTTTCATATTAGTTAGGTTATCATTAAAAAATTTAGAATAATACTGCTGTTTACTTAAGCGCGTTAAGGTACAAATTTTGTTCCTATAAATTTTATAGCTAGCGGTGTCACCAGACGCATACAGCTTATTTTTAACTTTGATGGAGATTCTTATACCTTTGGTAATCCATGGTTTGGAGAGCTGCTTTGCTTTACGGTTTGAAATTGTTTTCATAGGTGCATGCTTATTTATCAATTTGTTGAACTTGTTATAAAAAGAAGAAAATAAATTATCCGCGTCACATGTTCTTTTGTCTAAGAGTGCATTCCAGTTTACATTAGAGAGATCGGCTTCAAAACTGTCCCTAGAAAATCTAGAAAAGTCCCGCACTTTCGTTTTTTTATCTGAATTTTGTCCCTCATGGACTTCAGAATACAGAACTGCGAAAAATGATCACTTATATCGGAAATGATGTTACCACTAACCACAACTTGATCAGGATTATTAATAAAGATATTGTCAATTAAGGTGGCGGAGGTAGAGCGTACACGTGTTGGTTTATCAATTGTGGGAACGAGAGAACAACTTTGAAGGGAAGTCAAAAAGTCGTGACTATACGAGGATGATGCACATTTCAGAAGATCAATATTGAAATCACCCATGATCACAATATGTTTCCCAGAGGACGCAAGTTTTTCAATAGTCTCATCAAAATATGATTGAAAGATTTCAGGTGAATTATGCTGTCTATAAAAGATTCCACAAATAACATTTTTCTTTTTCTCAAAGGAAAACTCTGCCCACAATACTTGAAAAGCTTCATTGGAGGTCCTTTCTAAAACACGATAATCAAGTGACTCATCAATGAACATTCCAACACCCCCAGATGCCAGGGGTGTTGGAACATATTCAAATACGTAGCCAGGTATATGTGCTGTACACAATTGGGAATTTGCATTTGTGATTTTTGTTTCAGTAATTCCGATGACATTAAAATGAAAATCTACTTCATGCAAAATTTGAGTTTGAAGATTTTCCAGGTTTTGATTCAGGCTAACTACGTTATTATGAAATACAGAAAAGCTAGAGATAGTTTCATCTTTTGATAACTTCGTATTTATTTCCTTAAAACTGTGAGGGGAGAAATATCGACTAGTTATTGTATTAGAGGAGTATTCATCAGGGCTCAAATTATAATCTACAGTTGTGTTTAACGAAAACAAATCTAAGTCATAAAAGCTAGTAAGCTTCTCTAATTCCTTTTTTGTTTTATATGTGGTCAACACAGAGCTATTAAACTGGCCATGAATTTCTGCCAAACATCCAGAACAACTAAAGTACGGTAAAATCTTCAAAGTAGATCTAATAGATTTCACTGCATTTCTGCTCCTGTCTTTCATAATAGAATCAGTGTAAAGCATAATATAATTAATATAGTTTTAACTTAGCTGCGAGTATCCTCTGGTCGAGCTTCAGGGCGTTCACGCAGACTTAACTTAGCTAAGTCGTCAATCGATCCCAGGCGAATCGCCACAGAAGTATCCGTTTTACGTAGGAAGATTGCTGCGCCTTTCGCCCAACACCACTTGTAGTTGTGTGTGTTTTGGTGCGCCTTAGCTGAATGCAACAGCTCTTGTAGCCTCGGTGTAAGATGACTGTAAATTGCAATCCGATTAATTTCAGCAGAAGACGAGAGGTCCAGGTCCTCGGTGGTTAATCGACTGGCGTTACCTCTTGACGCGAGCACTTTGTCACGTATCATCCTTCGGGTAAATTTGCAAATAATCGGGTTCGGTCGTCTGCGGTTACCATTAGCCGTCGAAGTAACTCGTTGTGGAACTCTGTGAGCAATGTCGATCTCTGATAAGGAGATATCGACTCCAAGGCCGGTAAATAGCTTAACACACAATTCCGCGGTGTCTTGAGCAGATTCTCGTTCTGATATTAGTGGAACGCCCACGATCTTCAAGTTATATTGATAACTGTAATAGAGCATCTCGTCGATAGCTTTGTCAATTCTCTCAACTTTAACTGATAATAAATCCAGCCTACGAGAGAAATTCTCCAGAGCTTTTGACAAGCTGGATTCTGACTTCACAAGCGCATCATAACTGTCGCTGAGGAATTGCACATCCTGTGTTGTTGGCAAAGCCGTGGCTGCCGCTTCGTTGCAATCCTTCTGTTCCGCCATCTTGGATTTGAGAGACTGAAATTCCTTCTTCAAAGCAATCAGTTCACTCTTTAAATCATCGTTTTCTTTTCTTAGAGCTTTAGTTTTATTTCCCATTAGTCAACAGCGATGAAGAGAAAAAGTCTAAGTTGCCTAGCAGTGAAAACACGAGAGAGAACGCGGAGCGCTAGCTGAAGCGTGCCGCTGTCTATCGACTCCCTATCGACAGATATTCTAAAGCTGTGAGCCTAGGCTATCACACCTTTTCAAAATAATAGAGCTCTCTAACCACCACTTAAGAAATGACTGAGAAGAAACCTGAGACAAGTGTCATTCCCCCAGTGGCTTGTGGGACTGTTGCTAGGGGCAAAACAAATAACGAGAAGCCATATTGTCCCTGGTAATGATCCCACAAGCGACTGCAAGATTTCTTCTCGTTTCTGAAGTGGAGGATTCCGAAAATTACTTGGGGGGGGGGGGGGGGGTGGTGGTGGAGAGACTGAGATAAACATGGGCACCCACGGTTTACTTGAGGGATTACTGTCCCCGTTTTTGTAAATGATATTGTGACGTGTGTTCACCATTTCAAAACAAAAAACACAAACGTATGTTTGTTAAATGACCCTTGACCTGATAAGTTTGAAAACACTGGATATTCCAGCCCCTGAGTGATCCGTCCAGTGTTACTGCTGTTGACCGTTTTTTATTTCGTTCAGGCACAAGAAAGAACAGGAGTTCAGTCTGCCATGGACCAAACATCTGACAATTTAATAAATGGAGACATTGACAAAAAAGAGCCAGGTACGTCGTGTTAACAAAGCACAGTGCCAAAAAGCCTGGCCGGGTTACCTGGCGACATAATATAGGTTCACGAAAACGTGACAACTACAGAATTGCGGTAGCATGCGTCACAACCTGAGGTCTCAGCTTGCTTACCGCAGAGAGAAGGCCTCATGAAATGCAGGCTCAACCTGCTTACGGAAGCGAGAACTTAACCTGCTTAGGCCAGCTCACCAAGTGTCATTAATTGCGGGCTGAAGTAATTCACGGAGAAAAGTTCTTGTAAGATGTTGATAAACCTTGTTTTACAGTGAGTTCGTGTAATGTACAGTTTACAGAGTGAACTAGGTAGAGGGAAGTTACAAATGAAGCAAAAAAAAAAAAATCCTCTGATCTTTAACCTTTTTTTCAGAATTGGTCCTTTCAAGCTGGATTCACAAATCTTCGTCTCTTCCAATTCTGAGTCGCTTTGATGCTGACGTGACTCAATTCGGACCTAACTTTAATGGCCAACATAAATTCATGTCACAAGGAAGTGAACCAAATACATCAGTGTGTGATGTTCAAGACAGTAACAGACTTACCTCGTCAGAGAAAAAGTCTCTGATAAGAAAAAGACTTATTCCCTTAATTATTTCCTTGTTGATATTAGGCGCTGCTGTAGCCATACATCTTTTAGTTCCTTTGCCGTCTTCCCACGACACGGCGTCAGTTGGTAATAACACACTTGGTTTCAACATGACTAGCAATACGACACGAAATCGCTTAATATAGGCAGGTGAAATTCCATTATATAGACAGGTAAAATTCTGAGCCTCTTGTGTTGTCACACAACCCTTTTCTAGATATTAGAAATAACAGCTGCATAAGGTGGAATGAGGGGTCGGGTGGGTTATATGCGTAAATAAGTACATCGTACCAAGAAATGCCTTTCTTGAAAACTGGGCATGCCTTTTCTTGAAGTCTTTGACCAATCTTTTTTAGTCACTTTATGTTTGACATGTTGTAAGAATACACAAACCTACATTTTCACACTGTTTCCATTGTACCGAGGTGGGAATGAGTGGTGGGGTGTGTTGGGGTAGTGCTCGTAAAAAAAAAACGTTAAATGCTTAAAGCAGTGCTTGGTTTTTGCCAAAAAATGCTAAAATAATGCTATTTTTTTTTAAAATAGTGCTCGGGTTACATAAAAATGCTCACTTTTTTCCGATTTTTTTAAACATAGAATATTACATTTTTCAGATTTTCAGTTACATTTTTCAACAACAAAATGTAACGATCAATGCGTTTGTTTTCCATTAGTCCAACACA
>OZ026606.1:13318296-13363296 GCA_964020085.1 Micromussa lordhowensis
TGTTAGACTCTGGATCCATTGGTCCAAAATGGAGCCAAACTGGGGTCGCTATATCATGTTCTCAGGCACAACGCCTTACCCTCACAATGTCTCTCTCTACCCAAGAGTGTAAATGGTACTGGCCAATTAGTGAGGGCAACCTGACAATTGCTGGGGGTCACCTGCAATGGACTAGCATCCCATCCAAGGGGAGGGACAACACTCCTAGACATGTCATGTCACAGAAATTGGAGTTGAGCACCTGTACTGATGAACCATTTTACTTCTCTGATCCCTTGGGAGTGGAACTGACTTAAGTGCCCAGTAGCCAGTGAAACATCACTGGAATGTGCCCATTCTTAGCCACAAAGACTGGAGGGGGGATTTGGTGTCCTGTGTGAAACAAACCTTTCACCATTTAAGTCCAGCACCCTTCACCCGATATACCACCAAACATTTAAGTGAGGGAGGGAAAGGGCATTTGTCAACAAGCACTTTTAGCAAGCAGTTATGCAACACATGACTGAAAAGGTGGAATAGCAGATTGTGTAATGGGGTGGGGAAATAGGGAATGGTACCTCTTGAGTTTGGTTGTACAGTAAGGTTACATGTAATTCAGGAATCCACAGTGAGGACAATTCTTCAGTAGTGATGTGGTTATCACATGTTATTGTGGTCACCAAGTTTAGGATTCAGACCTCTGAATGAATCTTTTTGTTATAGGAAAAAGATGGGTTATAAAACAACAGTTATTTGTGCTTGATATTCAGATGACACCTTATTTGGATGATGCCCAGCGTCTGATTGGCTATTGAAAATTGGAAAAATGATGTATTGCATGCTTGGTTGGGATGATGTCACATGTTTTATGCCATAATAGATCAGCAGATGGGGTGGAAAGTAAGTCATGGTTGGCGATTCTTTTCTCATTTCAGAGACTTCTTTTATTTACTTCTTTTTATCTATCTTTTAGTATTTATTCTCACATTTTGACTAGGGTGTGTGCTGTTGCCATGGCAATGGGGCTGGTTAAAAACAAGGCTTAAATAATGGTTTTTGTTTATTTAAAAAGGATCCAGTCGTTAGATTGTTTTTATATTTGGCACTCTTAAGAATTGATATTAAATCCCTTCTGTCAACACGGTTCTAACAAAATTTTGACGTAGGCGATTTTCGTAATTCGCTGTTAATCGTTTTCTGTATTATTAAAAATCCCCTATGTCAAAATTCAGATTTTTTTGATAGATCATTCATGTGGTCTCTGATCTATTTTTCTGCCAAATTTCTTGAAATTCTAATGACTGGATCGTTAGAAATCGGCATGTTTCTGCTAAAGCAATCGGTCTCAATTTTTCGAGCAAATGCACATGCGTTGCATTTAACTGGGTTCTTTCGGTAACAACCAAAACTGAAAATTGCTGGGTTCTTTGCATCGTTACCTTTTCTAGCAAATCTTTGTAATAAAAGACTAAAGCCATCAATACACTGCGTTGAATTATAGAGAAAATTAACACAGATAGTGCGGGTGTTGAGTAAACAAAATGATCGCTCTACTGACGGCATGTTTGTGAAATCCTTGTGCACGTGTTAAATATTGCATCAGCAAAAGCACGTGCGAAAACTGTGTCAACCAATGACCTTGTCCCTCCCTCACTTTTATGGCAAAAGGTTTGTTTTAAACGGGACTTTGAATTCCTCTTCTGGTCTCAGTGGCTCAGAACGAGAACACTCTAGTGATTATTTTACCGGCTCCAGGGCAGGGAAGTTGGTTCCACTCCCTAGAGATATGGAGAAGCCAGATGGCTCATAAGTGCCGGTGCTTAACTCTGATCTCTGTAACATGTAGTGCCTAGGGGTATTGTCACTCTCTCCCTGGATGGGATTCTAGTCTATCACAGGTTACCCCTCGTTTTTTGTCAGGTTGCCCTTACAATCTGCCAGTACCATTTCCACTCCTTGGAGGGGAGAGGTACTGGGAGAGTCGGGTGTCTTGCCTGAGAAGATGATACAGCAACTCTAGCTTGGACTCCATTTTGGACCTATTGATGCAGAGTCCAACTGACCAACCAGTAGGCCATCACCTCCCCACCCCCCCCCCCCCCACACACACACACACAACTCCCCACTTTCCCCTCCCAACATCGGTAAAAAGGATATTGTTAAGAGTACACACTTGTGATGACACCTTTAAATCATGAGAAGAATAAGAATTCTGATTTAATATCTCACTTATAGCAATTTGGATATTCAAGCAGCCAAATTTAAGCTGCATACAGTGTATATACATGTAGTTGATTCATGCTACATTAGCTCAGCTGGAAATGAATTGATTTAGGACTTGCCGGAAGGGAAGGTGTAAATATAGTCCTTTCCCAACTTTCACAATTACTTTGTCTGGTACAGTACACTGTATACCCAATGATGGTTCTTTGCAAGATATTGAAAAAAAGGCCTTGGAAATTCTGAAGAGTATTTTTTTTCTGCATAAAAATCGAGCAGTTTTACCATTAGACCTTAAATTCTCTTTTGAAGTTCATGAATGCTAATTAGACTATGAGCAACATTAAAAACAATTTAGTCACCAGAATATTGCCTGGGAAGCATTAATGAATATGGAAAAGACATAACTTATAGGCCATGTCCTTATACATATTAAAGACTCTCCAAGCAGCTTTGTTGGTCATACTGTACTAAAACTGAAAGTCAATGTTTTAGCAATCTTCACTTCATTGGGTGGATTTACGTTTTGGATAGCAGTGAGAAACAGAAAACCTCTAAACCAGTAAAACTTGAAGTTTGTGCAATCCAGATTTACATGTATTGTTATGGTGGATACTTTGCTCATAATTAAACTCTGTTCTTGATCAGGTTGATCACTTAACATGGTGATATTATCGAGTGAGGAATGCAATTTGAAATCCGAGCTCTGTGGTTACTGCATCTTGAGGAGTTCCTTTAACTCCCATGACTTGCAATGTCATACCAACCAGAATTTTGCATTACTCAAAAAGCAAAACGATAATTATTCCTCAGTCAAACATATTTTGTCAGTGTATAATCTTATAACATGTTCTAAAGGAAAAGTTCTGCCTTTCAACCTGTTTAGTTCCAGCTTTGAAATTCAAAAAGTGAAAAAAAGCTGTCAGGATAGATAATCCCCCCTGCCCTGTCAAAAATTATTTTTTTTTTTGCATACATTTGTGGTTGTGACACATGTTAATGCTTGGCATTTTTAGTATGGAACATGGAACTTAATGTGAAGTATTGTTTGAGGTATTCTAAAACAGGTATGATTCATGACAACTATATGAAGCTTGAGGAATTCAACTACACGGGATGGGATTAGTGGCAAAGTTATTAGAAGACTGGAAGTGGTGGTGGAGCTTGTGGATTGTCAGGACAGTACAATAAGTTGATACAAAATGAATCACCAGCCCTTGGGAGCTAAGCATCATGACACCATGTGTCATGTCAGAATACAGGGTGCGAATTCATGGTTTGGGTTGAGGTAGATCACATTGCAAGTAAGATGAAGTTAATGGTGTCAATTTAGTTCAGTTTGGTTTTTCATTGATAACAGGTTTCTAAGGGATATATTTTAACACCTGTAGTGCACCAGGTGCTAAAATTTACCCCTTTACTTGATCATTCTATTTCAGCAAAAAGGTAATTGTTACTTTAAAAAGGCACAAACATGCATGTACCTATGTGTATACACATAAGGTCATTATAGGGGTTGGATGTTAAAAATGCCCCATAATCTATTTTTTTAAATGTTTATAGAGAGACGATAGATTTGTTTCAAAGTAAGGTACTTTATCGTCCATGTTATCATTTCACTTTTATTGCCCAGGGAAAACCAATTGCAACTTGTTGACATTCATTTTCTTGCATTTATGTTGCTAATGTGTATTTGTCTCAAATGATCAAGTCATCAATTTGCAGTGTCTTGTTTTTGTCTGTCATGAGTCATTACACACTGCTCTTCAAACTGAATGCTCTTAAACTGATCCAAGAGTTTAGTGCAATTCAGTGAACTGTTAAGTTAATATCATTGGTGTAAGGTTTGAATCAAAGTACATGTAAATGTATTTCTAAAATGAATGCAGTGTTTTAAAAAAGATCACAATTGTTTTTGATTTGTAATACTTTATAGCTACATGTTCTACAAGACTTCTCAGTCAGTTACAAAGTGTGTTAAAAAAAAAAAAACATTTGAACTTAGACTGTGACGATACCGCGCTACAAAGGTGGGCGCCTTCTAACACGCAAAAGCAATACACATAAACACACCCAAGAAAACATGCCATAACTTAACACAAGACTACAAGTATTTAATAAGACAATTACTCTCTTACTAACATAAGAAACGATAATACAATAAACTTAATTATTTCGTACCTAAATTAATTCACAACAATATTACAATTAACTAAAAACTACAGTAAACTAAACTTAAACCTATTTACAAGAATATTGTTAAATAAAAATGTAAGCGTTTCTGCCAGTAGCTCTTTTCTCCGTCCGGAATACTTCAACTTGACTTGACTCAGTCCGGAACACTTCAACTTGACATCACTCAGTCCGGAACACTTCAACTTCTCAAGTCTACTTCGGCTAGCCGGTTTGCAACGGCCTTCTTCGGTAGCACTCTTCACTCGACCTTCAATTCTTTCGACCAGTTTTTGCACACGCGTCCCCCGGCAAATGTCTCTTTATCGTGAAATTAGGAAGGGTCTTACTGATGGCTCTCGATAACGAAACTGTGCCTCGGTCGTATTCCTTGCACTTTCAAACCTCACTCGAAAACTACACAGCAACCTTCTCCTACACACAGGCAAAACTAAACCACACACCTTATCCACCCAAAATCCCAAATATATACAGACACAAGGTGTTACATAAAGGAAAGGAAAGAAAACTATTGGTTAAGGGTTAATTACAAAACAAGTTACACAAATCATGAATACAAGTTATGTAACAGGTGCTAAATAGGTGCTAATACAATACAATAATACAATACACCTAAAAAAATACTGCTAAAATACCGTACTTTCATGACAGAGACAATGTAACAACCTACATGTAGAGAAGTATGTACAATTACATGTAACTATAATCACATCAAATAGTTAATGAAATTCTTCTTGCAGCTCTAAACATGGGCAGGCAATCTAGTCTAATTAAGAGATTCAATTTTCAAGCAAAAATACTCTCTGCATTATCATTGATTCAAAATGACTTTACATCCAGATTTAAAGTGTTACCAATTGAGGCCTTTCATCAATTGCACGGTTGCATGAAAGAGAAATGTGAGGGATGGTTTGGCCATAGATTCTAGAACTGTATAAAGTCCTCTGCAAAGCAGGGATCACATAGAGTGTGCAAATGTACACATAAGCATACATTGTATGCTTGAATACATGAAAGCAACGCCTCAGTGCAAGGAGTGGTAGTTTTCAAATAACCTGATGACATTAAGAAAAACTACAATCTTACATCCTACCTAAATCTAAAAAGAAAACAAATTTGGAGACAAAGAAGAATTTATTTACATGTAGCAACCTAGAGATGTAAGCATAATCACATCAAATAATTACCGTAATAAAATTCTTCTTGCAGCTCTAAACATGGGCAGACAATCTAGCCTAATTAAGAGAATTATTTTTCAAGCAAAATACTCTCTGCATGATCATGAATCTGTTATTAACTCAAAATGACTTTACATCCAGGTTTAAAGTGTTGCCTTTTGAGGCCTTTAATAAATCTCCAGGGTTGCATGAAAGTTAAGCATTGGGAGTGGCTAGGCAGGGATCACACAGAGTACGCAAATGTACACATAACCATACATTGTATGCTTGAATACAAGGCCTCAGTGTAAGAAATGGTAGTTTTCAAATAACCTGATGACTTTACGTTTAAGAAACTAACAATCTTACATCATGCCTAAATACAAAACAAAAAACAAATTCGGAGACAAAATAGAATTTGAAAATTACTGATTAAACATGGTAGATGAAAACAAGTGAGCCATTAATGGTGTTACCAGTACAGTCTGGACGGGCTGGACTGCACTTTGGCTTGTGTGAAAGTTATGAATATTGCTATCTCAACCGATGCAGATAAGGAAAACTATGAGAAGATTCTGCGTCCTCCATTTTATGCCACAGAAACACGCTTTTTAAACAAGGACCCGCGCTATATAAGGAGCCTTGGACTGGGCGAGCAGTCAGTCATTTCACTCTAGACACAGAGCTGTCAACATCTCCGGGTCACGCGATACGGTTAGAGGCGGGAAATTCAAATTTACTTCGATAAATTCTTCAATTAGCGTCAGAAGGATCAGGATTTAAGGTAATTCCCTTGAAATTGTTCTACTATCAAACTTTTTTTGAAACTTGGCGTAATGAACATTCATGATATGAACATTATAAAAATGCAATAAAAAAATGGGGTCACCGTGCTTGTTTACGCGTCAGGAGGCTCTTAAAATGGGGTATTTTTACCGGTTGTGCGTTCAAAGTTCGAATCACCTTCATACAGAATTTAATCTTGGTTAATTGAAAGGCACAAAGTTTTGTCTTGAAAGTAAAGCTTCATTTATTGACATAAGCAGTATTGCTTCATTTAAGCCGTTTTTGATTGCTTGGTTGCGGAGATATTGCACTTTTTCGGACAGTTCCGTGGTTAACTTGAAGTCCTCGCCTTGGCCAAAATGCACCCAGTTGGGAACTGTTTTCCAAAAAAAAATCATGTTCTACTATCAAACTTTTTTCCCTCTTCAAATATGTTCTTCATTAGACTAGTCTTGGCAAATACCTGAAATAAAAATGGGGGGTCACCGTGCTCGTTTAAGAGAAAAGGAGAATTTTTCCGTTATTGAGCTTATTTTGAGGGAAATCTCTTACGTTTTGCACGTGCACGCGCTCATGTGCACGCGCTGATGACGCGAAAATCGTGCGCAGTAGGGATGCGCAATGCAATACTAAGGAATTACCTTAAGTACATTTATAAGTTAAATTCACAATTTGGGTGGTTCTACACTCGCATTAAGTTCTTATTGTGTAGGTTTTTATTTGTTGCATTGATTTATTTGTCCGCCATCTTTGATTAGGACTACGAAACAAAGATTGCGTGACAAAGAGGGGGAGGAGCTATGCCTTATATAGCGCGGGTCCTTGTTTAAGGTGTCATATTTGGATTCTACAATCAAGCTGAACATTAAGCATCAACAAAGGATAAAAATCTCTGTAAGGACCTGATCAGTCCTTTTAAGCTCATGGAATAGTAAACAATAATAAACATATTATCAACCTAAACATATTATCAACCTCTCCTTTGGCAAACGTGAGAAAGTTTGATGACATTTTTACTGGTATGGGCTGGCTACCAGTAAAAACATAAAAGTCAATTTAGACATCAAACCTGTACAACAAACTTCACAATGGATTCCTCTACAGCTAAGTTCCTGGAGTGACAGGGAACCAGCAAATAAATGATCTTGGGAACTGGGGCCTAAAAGGTTAGTGGAGTGCCAAATGCCATATGCTGAAGGGAGGTATCCAGGGCAACCACCCCAAGAAGCGCCTACTGACTGGCACCATCAGACTGAAAGATATCATTGGAAATAACTTACCTGACTAAATACTTGCTGAGAGACCAGCAAACCAAGAGGGAGGGAGGGAGCACTACAATCCACAAAGATTCTGCTAGCATGAGCTGTGCAAATCACCAAAGATATCAGTGGAAATAACTGAGACAAAAGAGCCCTGCAAATTCCCTGAATGCCATCCACAGGTCACATACTTACTGTTGAGGGCAAAAACCGCTGGCTGCATTGGTTGAAGTCTCACTTTACCTAAATGATATTTAGCCACATATCAAAATTAATGTGATGTTGAGCGTTTTGCAGTCTTTTATTTTAACAAGCAAGATGCACTGCACACCTACCATATTCCTCCCTGTCTTTTTTTGTGAAAAGTAATTTATTATTGTAGACCAAAACAAATACAGCTATATATACCAATAACATATGAAAGCTCTCCTGAAGCCAAAACATTGGTCAACATGGAAAGTTCTAAGTCTGCAATATAAAACAAATTATTTTGAAGTAAATAAACAAAAGATCAATGAT
Source organism: Micromussa lordhowensis (assembly GCA_964020085.1). Classification (NCBI taxonomy): domain Eukaryota; kingdom Metazoa; phylum Cnidaria; class Anthozoa; order Scleractinia; family Lobophylliidae; genus Micromussa; species Micromussa lordhowensis. The sequence goes on from OZ026606.1 coordinate 13,326,410, forward strand.
GTCAAAGGACATGTTTTTAGACATTGTTATATTGGGATGTCACTATGGAATATAAAGTCTGATGACTGAGAATGGTAGTTCACAGGTCTAGGTGCAATGATGGTTTGGACATACAGCCTGATATGATCTTTGTTAGGTTTCTTTGCTTCAGGCCTAACTGGGTATTGATCCAGACTGAGGGTGAGTCACTGTTCCTTTACTATTTAATATCATTGGGCTTGGTTGACTGGACACTATTGTATTTGGAATGGTGCTGCCAGAGGTTCAGGGCTGTTTCTAGATTCTGTTGGATTGCCAAGGTTGTTCAGCTGAGAACCTTGGGGTGTGGAGGAGAGCAGCACAGCTTTTGATTGCTTTGGGTAGTGATCAACAGTGGGTAGTATGTTGAGAGTCAGTTGCTTCATGCAAGATCATTGGACAAGAGCATCTGGTGGTAGGGGCACAGCTGGATGCAACCTTCAAAGAATGTTTTGGGGGTGAGAACGGCTTCTTGCATGTTGTGTTTTCCAGTCTTGAGGATCTGCTTAACGATTTTCACTGTTTTTTTTCTGCTTTCCAATCGGGCCAAAGTGTGTACCATAAGCCTCCTGTAGCATGCTGTTCCTTTTTGCAGTTATTTCAGACATTGGTCCTTAGAAAACAAAATGTCTTCTGGAAGTAGATCAGTTTTCTCAATTTTCGGCTGCTCAAGGTCTGAAGAGCATTTTTAAGAGAATTATCAGAGCTAATCAGATCATGGTGTGATTGTGTGCCTAACTAACTTTGTATCACAATTTGTCACCTCAAGTAAAAGAATCATCTCCAAGGCTAATGCCAAAGATGTAAGAGCAGCCTGAGCTTCTTCATATAAACACTGAGTGTTTTAAAAATACATTTAACAATAGGTTATGTTTTAAGTATAAATTAGCAATTTAGTCTTCCCTTTTTATCATTTTACCCTTTTTAAATTTGTAATACAAACACTTTTTAGACATATTTTTAATCGTCTTATCTTTTATTGAATGTAACACTTTATGTATTTTGATCAACTAAATGAAGTATTAGTATTTCTATTATTATAATTACATTTTGGAGGTACATTAGCAATTATAGGTTCTGGACTTAGAACTCTTTCTAGATCCAGATTTGTAGACTTCACACCAATTATAGGGCTTTTGTGATACTGGAAGAATACAATACAATACAAATAATTCAATAAAGGGTTATTCAGGGTGCAAATTAAAAGATGTACCAGGGTAATTAACAACAATCAAAAATAAATGGGCAGCATAAAAGGAAGTTACTGAGGTTGGCCCTGATTGAAAACTTCCTTTAATTAAATTACAAACATAAATGAAGGACAAAGAGCAATAAAATAATATAATAAAATCATATGCCGGCAATTTGCATACATGAACTACAAGTTTATTCTTGAAAGCTGGCAAACTGCCTGCTTCAACGACAAGTGATAAGTCTGGCCATCGTCAGCTTGTCCCACCACACCCTGATGTTCTGTAGTGATCCACACCCTCTCGCATCTCACTGCCTGGGGGTAACCCTACGATGGACTGGCATCCCATCCACGGGGGAGTAGAAATATTGCTAGTCACTTCATGCTAGGGAAACCGGGATAAGCTCCGGCCTGAGTATGCAGACTTTATCTTACTGCCTGTATACTGAGGGCATACATGCACACATGTAATACCTCCTAGGTATTGATTGCAATGTAGCTAACGCTGGACAAAGAACCCTGATGTTATGAACAGCAGCAGCTCAGTTTATTGTATTTAAGGCATTTGATTCATCCACTAGTAGCACTGCATTGGCTTCCTCATGCTGGAATAAACTGTTCATTGCGTGCACTGCTGCCTCCCGGATTTGCATTGGGTGCAAACCTGAAGCAAGCCACTTGACTCTAGTATATCTTGTTTTGTCACCTTTATCACGCACTTTCCAATAATTCTAATTACTTCGCCCACTCCTATTGGTCTGACTTCACTGTTACCCTTACCCAGTGGGATAAGATGACTTTCCAGAATTCGCTCAATGGTCGCGGGATCAATGTATTCTGTGCACAGTCAGCAGGTCAGAGTTGCAAAAGCCTCGCACAAATTAGAGCCAGACTTCTTGAATGACTTGCTAGCAAGGATCCTTTGAAACCATTTGTATCTACATTTGGGGGACCTCCAGCACCTTTAGATGATGATAATAGTAATAATTAATAATAATAATAGTAATAGTAATAATAACAATTATCATAATAACCAACGATATTTATTGAGGCCAACACAGAACAGTAGTAACTGAAAAACCAGTGGCCCACATTTAAATATGAACAGAATAAAAAGGTGAGCTATTAAAAATTAATGATACAGGAAGATTCTCAAATATGCAGTCATAATACAAAAAACTAAAATATTAGACACTCTAAAATAATAAAGAGCAAATTAAAGCATTGGATCATGATCAAGTCTAATAATTAAAACAAGAAAATTAACAATTTGCATTAAAATGGAGAATTACAAGAGCAGTTCTGACTCTGGACAAGGTAACAATGAATGACAAACAGTATGGAGAATTACAATGATATCAGTTGTGACACTGGAGAAGGATGTATGGTATGTATGGTGGAGTACAACTTCAGTTCTGACACTAGACAAGATAAAAATGATGGCAGTCAGTATGGAGAATTACAATTATATCACTTCTGATACTGGAAAAGATAAAACTGACTGGCATTCAGTATGGTGGATTACAATAAATTTCAGTTCTGACACAAGACAAGATAAAAATTAATTACAATTAGTCTGGAGAACTACAATATCACTACTGACACTGGACAAAAATGATGGCAATCAGTATGGAGAATTAATATCACTTCTGACACTGGACAAGACAAAACTGAATGGCAATAAGTATGGAGAATTAAAATATCAATTGTGACACTGGACAAGATAAAACTAAATGGCAACAGACCGGAGAATTACAATATCATTTCACATTGGACAAGGTAAACCGAATGGCAATGAGTATGGAGAATTACAATATCAGTCTTGACACTGGACACAGTATGAAGGGTTTACACCTGCACCAGTATGGCTGATTACAGTATGAGTTGATATGATTACTACCTCAGTTCTTACACCTGGCAAGATACAAATGACAATTTTAAGAATTACAAAGTATGTTCTCATGCTGGACAAGATGCACAATGAATGGCAATCAGTGTGGAGGATTTACTACTGATATCAGTTCCAGCATCGAACAAGGTAAAAATAAGTAATCAATGTATATGTGACATTTACCGTGCACTACTGAGTCTCAGAAAAACTGTAGTAAGCCACCTTAACTGTTGTTTATTCTTGAAGGTTTGGCTTATGTGAGTTAAATGAAATAGGTTTTGAATCGTGGTTTCTTTAGTCACAAAGGCGTTTCCTAGACCTATCTTTAACTGGTAAATAAGTTGCTCTAATTCTGGCCGAAAGATCAAAGAAGATGCATTTTCGTCAACTTAAGGTGGCTCAAAACAGTTTCCAGCACTTTCCAAGAGGTAGAATTTGATGGATCATTAAAACCACTCTATATCGTTTGATGCCAAAATTATTGTATCCAAAAACTGCCCAATCATTGGTAAACATGTTGCTGTCTAATTTGTGGCACAATAGGTTACCATAGCAATGATACCACCTGCTAAAAACACCCTTACTTTTAGCTTTGAGCGCTTATAACTCAAAAACGAACTCGGTGACCCCTATTTCTTATTATCGAATTATAATAAAATTGCTAAGATGCAACTTTTTGCAAAGTTTAAAAAAATCTGTGGAGTGGGTTCAGAGCCACCTTAAATTTTCGAAAATTTAAGGTGGCTCTGAACGCACTCCGCAGAATTTTTTAAAACTTTGCAAAAACTTGCATCTTATCATGCTTATCATAATTCGATAATAAAAAATATGGGTCATTGAGTTCGTTTTCGAGTTATAAGCGCCCAAAAAAATAGATGATTGCAACTTGTTTACCAATGATTCGGAATTTGTATGATACTATTATTGTAACATCACTTGTTAAACAGTGGCAGTATTCATCCCTCAAAGTATAGCTGTTAGAAAAGTGCTGAAAACTGTTTAAGCTGGGCGACAAAATCATGGCCTTCAACCTTCATTGTCTTTTACATTTTAGCATTATTTTTTTCTGCTTTTAATCACGCTTTTATTTTCAACCCAAACTCTACCTGGGTTACTTTGTGGCCGAATGCATGGAGACGTTCGTTTTTATAGCGATGATCCAAGTTGAATATCGTGCGACATCAGCGGTGTTCCTGCCGAAATGTCAAATGACTTCACCCGATTTTTATTAAATTCACTTCAATAATTTACAACACATGCAGCAGTGAAGTTTAGGAACTGCGTTTATGGCCAAAAGCTTTATCTCTTTATGTATTTGGCTGTTTGCACCCTGAAGTGAGAACTATTTGTGTTTGGTCTGAGTAGGCAGAGTAAGAGGCTTTTTCTATTTTTGTGTTGGATTAAGGAATAAAACTTGGAACAAAAACAAAATTGCCGGTTGCTGTTTACGGACGGTCCGATTGGTCATGCTGTCAATTAATATTTGCCACAGATGGACGATAGATTCACAATAACTAGTAATCCAACATATGACTGTTACAATCAGTCCTAACCCTGCCTTTGGGACAAACCTCTGATGAATGAGACTGTACTCCCAATCGTTCGGTCGAGGGAAAATTCATTCGTGGAAGTGGCGAGGGACTTTTTGAAGCTACAGTTCCATTTAAATCGTGCTTTTGGCCAAACATTTTCTTAATATTTAGTTTACAGTACATTTGAGGGAGTCAAGCTTTGATATCTGTGTTTTGGCAGGTCACTAGGTGCTGTTGAAGCCTGTTAGACTTGTTTACAGCGCAGCGAGAAGCACACGTTGTGCTTGGTATTTGAAGGTAAAGTCACAAACAGTTGTTAGTTGTGTACGCTATGGCTATAAACTAGTGAAAATTGATACGTGTGAAAAAAAGCCGGCCTTCATTCCTTTGAAAATTATGTTCCCACGGTAGACTGTTGACCAGTTGGTGAGCTAGTCTCTTCAATTCGTTAAACTTGAGTGAAAGGCAAACTTAAGAAACAGTGAAGTATCCATCATAAGGCTATCTCAGTTGGAAGTAGATATCTGTTTTGCCAGTGCTTGAATGTTTTTTTCCAAAGCTCCTAGTTCTCTTGCTGCATTTCACTGCTGTTGCTTGCATTTTCGTGGATTTGCAAAACATTCTATCCTGCCTCGAGTGTGTGCATGTTTGTTGTCCTTTGGACACTGATTGCTCGGTATCGCATAATAGTTTACCTAACAAGTAGTGAATACTGTGTGTAAGTTAGCAGGTATTTAACAATTATCCTGCGAAATTGCGCAGAATATCGTCTGATACTTAGCCGACGAGGCCGTAGGCCGAGTCGGCTAAAATCAGACGATATTCCGCGAGATTGAGCTGGATAATTGTTTTATTATTCAACAAATTAATAACAAAACAGCCTAAATCCTTGTAAATCTCTCTGTCGACATTTTCTCACTCCACTTTTTCTTCCCACGTACGAAGGTACGTATACCGCCGGATATCTGTTACCTACGGATGACAGATATCGAGAGCATCATGACCATATTTGGATAGTGTTACAAATTGTTGAATAATAAAGGGCCATATGTTGCGGAACAGAATAATTTTTGTTGTACGTAAGTTACAGCAATCAAGAGGGGTGAGGCCCTATGTGACACCTAGTCACTAAAGAGATAGGTGAAAGTGAAAGAAGAAGGTTATCAGAAGAACAACAATTTGTATAATAGTTTCCATTGTTCGCTCTGAAGAACACTTAAACCTTGTTCTAGAATACCTGTATACTACAATATCCTTTTGGTAGTTACTAATGGCTAACAAGTTATTCTCCCTAGAAACAACACGTTACTGGTTATTCTGCCAAAAATTAGCCCTAACCCTAATCATATGCTGTTAGCAATACTTTTTTGCCAATGTTGGGAGGGGTTAGTGGGAGATTGTGTTGAGGTGGAGAGTTGATGGGATGGTCTTATGGTTAGTCTGTTAGACTCTGGATCCATTGGTCCAAAATGGAGCCAAACTAGGGTCGCTGTGTCATGTCCTCAGGCACGAGACCTTACCCTCACAATGTCTCTCTCTACCCAAGAGTGTAAATGCTACTGGCCAATTAGTGAGGGCAACCTGAAAATTGCTGGGGGTCACCTGCAATGGACTAGCATCCCATCCAAGGGGAGGGAAAACACTCCTAGACACATCATGTCACAGAAATTGGAGTTGAGCACTTGTACTGATGAACCATTTGACTTCTCTGATCCCTTAGGAATGGAACTGACTTAAGTGCCCAGTAGCCAGAGAAACATCACTGGAATGTGCCCATTCTTAGCCACAAAGACTGGAGGGGGGATTTGGTGTCCTGTGTGAAACGGACCTTTCACCATTTAAGTCCAGCACCCTTCACCCGATACACCACCAAACATTTAAGTGAGGGAGGGAAAGGGCATTTGTCAACAAGCACTTTTAGCAAGCAGTTGTGCAACATATGACTAAAAATGTGGAATGGCAGAATGGGACCAGGGCAGTAGTGGATTGTGTAATGGGGTGGGGAACAGTGAGAAGGACCATTCTTCAGTAATGATATGGTTAGCACATGTTATTGTGGTCACCAAGGTTAGGATTCAGACCTCTGAATGAATCTTTTTGTTATAGGAAAAAGATGGGTTATAAAACAACAGTTATTTGTGCTTGACATTCAGGTGACACACCTCATTTGGATGATGCCCAGCATCTGATTCGCTGTTGAAAATTGGAAAAATGATGTATTGCATGCTTGGTTGGGATGATGTCACATGTTTTATGCCATAATAGATCAGCAGATGGGGTGGAAAGTAAGTCATGGTTGGCGATTCTTTTCTCATTTCAGAGACTTCTCCATCCTTTTGGCATTTAGCCCAAGATGTTCGAGTGTATTTCTTGCAGGAACTACAATGCAAGGATTTTCTAGTTGAGACAAAGCTTCATCTTCCATGTATTTAGGAGATGTCTCGAGCATTGAACTGTCAGACCTTGATGAAGAAGTAGCTTACATAAGTTGCATGAGCTGGAGAGGATTCACCACGCTTTTGCACAAAGGTGTTGCAGCAGCAAAGGTGGAGGCAATGCAGATGTGGTGATGGCGTGGCGGAGCGCATGGTTGGAGGCAAAGGTTGTAGCGCGCTGGGCAGGGGTGCATTTGCGACATCTTTGTTGCCATGAGACTTTTGGGCAGACAACCTGAATCCTCCTCAGTTCATGCAATTGCTGCTAGCCACTTCTTCATCAAGATGTGTCAGCTCATCACCTGGTATTTCTCCTGAATGCATGGACGATTTTGCTTCACCACAGCTAGAAAATCCTTGCACTGTTGTTCCTGCAAGAGATACACTTGAGCATCTTGAACTGAATGCCTGAAGGACAGAAATGTCTCTGATATGAAGGAAAGATCACTTACCATGACTTGCTCTCCATTCCACCTGCTGTCATTATGGCCTGGAACATGTAACATTATTTCTACTGGGCATGGAATGCATTATTTTCCAAATTTTCAACAAAAATCAAAAGCCGAGTTTCATCCCTATCAGATTTGTCATTTAAATGTCAAAAGGAATAACTGTTGTTACAAAGGCTGCCTGTCTTTTTCTTATAATAAAAAATGGTTCCCTCAGAAATCTGAATCATAGCCTTGGTTACTGCAACGCCACATGCTGAGCACATCACCACCAGGGAATTGTCCTTCATTGTGGGTTCTTGAATCATCTTGACTGTACAACCTCACCTGAGGAGCATTACTCTCCAATTTCACCTCCTCATTCCATGATGCACCATTGCCCTAGTTCCAACCTGTCATTCTACATTTCCAGTCATCCGCTGTGTAGCTGTCTTTTTAAAGTGCATGTCAACCAATGACCTTGTCCCTCCCTCACTTGAAAGTTTTGTTGGTACATCCAGTCAAGGGGGTTAAACTTTTATGGCAAAAGGTTTGTTTTAAACAGGGCTTTGAATTCCTCTTCTGGTCTCAGTGGCTCAGAACGAGAACACTCTAGTGATTATTTTACCAGCTCCAGGGCAGGGAAGTCGGTTCCACTCCCTAGAGATATGGAGAAGCCAGATGGCTCATAAGTGCCGGTGCTTAACTCTGATCTCTGTTGTAACATGTAGTGCCTAGGGGTATCATCACTCTCTCTCTCTGGATGGGATCCTAGTCTATTACAGGTTACCCCTTGTTTTTTGTCAGGTTGCCCTTACAATCGGCCAGTACCATTTCCACTCCTTGGAGGGGAGAGGTACTGGGAGAGTCAGGTGTGTTGTCTGAGAAGATGATACAGCAACTCTAGCTTGGACTCCATTTTGGACCTGTTGATGCAGAGTCCAACTGACCAACCAATAGGCCTACACCTCCCCACCCCCACACAACAATGCAAGGCCTCAGTGCAAGGAATGGAAGTTTTTAAATAACTTGATGACATTTAACAAAACAACAATGTTACATACTACCTAAAGCCAAAAAGGAAACAAAATAGGATACAAAAAATATATTTACATGTAACAACCTAGAGAACTAGGCACAATTACATGTAAGTATAATCACATCAAATAATTAATAAACATGGCAAGCAATCTAGCCTAATTAAGAGAATTATTTTTCAAGCGAAAATACTCTCTGCATGATCATGAATCTGTTATTAAGTCAACGTGACTTCACATCCAGGTTTAAAGTGTTGCCTTTTGAGGCCTTTAATGAATTTCCAGGGTTGCATGAAAGTTAAATATGAGGAGTGGTTAGGCCACATAGTCTAAAGCTGTACAAAGTCCTCTGCAAAGAGGGGATCACAGAGTACGTAAATGTACACATAACCATACATTGTATGCTTGAATACACAAATGCAAGGCCTCAGTGCAAGTAATGGTAGTTTTCAAATAACCTGATGACATTACATTTAAGAAAACAACAATCTTACATCATGCCTAAATACAAAACAGAAAACAAATTCGGAGACAAAATAGAATTTGAAAACAAATGAGCCATTAATGTTGTTACCAGTACATTCTGGACGGGCTGGACTACACTTTTGATTGTGTGAAAAGTTAGGTCAGAACTTCATGCTAGCCCACATATCCATATATGGATAGGATATGGATAGGACATAACCATATATGGATAAGACAATATGGGAGTGTGCTATATATGTGGGCTAGCATGAAGTTCTTGCCGAAAGTTATGAATATTACTATCTCAACCGATGCAGATAAGATTCTGTCTCCCTCAATTAAGCAACCATTTTATGCCACAGCAACACGCTTTTTAAGGTGTCATGTTTGAATTCCACAATGAAGCTGAACATTAAGCATCAAACAAGGAAAAAGATCTCTATAAGGACCTGATCAGTCCTTTTAAGCTCATGGAATAGTAAACAATAAACATATTATGAAACTCTTCCTTTGGCAAATGGAGAAATTTTGATGACATTTTTACTGGTATGGGCTGGCTGGCTACCAGTAAAAACATGAAAGTCAATTTAGCATCAAACCTGTATAACAAACTTCACCATGGATTCCTTTACAGCTAAGTTCCTGGAGTGACAGGGAACCAGCAAATAGGTGACCTTGGGAACTGGGGCCTAAAAGGTTAGCGGAGTGCCAAATGCCATATGCTGAAGGGTGGTATCCAGGGCGACCCTGGAAGCGGGAACCACCCCAAGAAGCGGCCACTGACTGGCACCATCAGACTGAAAGATACCATTGGAAATAACTTACCTGACCGAATACTTACCGAGAGACCAGCAAATCAAGAGGGAGGGAGGGAGCGAGCATTACAATCCACAAAGATTCGCTAGCATGAGCTGTGCAAATCACCAAAGATATCAGTGGAAATAACTGGGAGACAAAAGAGCCCTGCAAATCCTCTGAGGGCCACCCCACAGGTCACATACTTACTGTTGAGGGCAAAAACCGCTGGCTACATTGGTTGAAGTCTCACTTTACCTAAATGATATTTAGCCACATATCAAAATTGATGTGATGTTAAGCGTTTTGCAGTCTTTTATTTTAACAAGCAAGATACGCTCCACACCTACCATAATCCTTTCTTTCTTTTTTTGTGAAAAGCAATTTATTATTGTAGACCAGAAGAAATACAGCTCTATAATACCAATAACATATGAAAGCTCTCCTGAAGCCAAAGCATTAGTAAACATGGAAAGTTCTAAGTCTGCAATATAAAACAATAAATTATTTTGAAGTAAATAAACAAAAGATCAATGATGTCAAAGGACATGTTTTTAGATATTGTTATATTGGGATGTCACTATGGAATATAAAGTCTGATGACTGAGAATGGTAGTTCACAGGTCTAGGCCCAATAATGGTTTGGACATACAGCCTGATATGATCTTGGCTAGGTTTCTTTGCTTCAGGCCTAACTGGGTATTGATCCAGACTGAGGGCGAGTCACTGTTCCTTTACTATTTAATATCATTGGGCTTGTTTGACTGGACAGTAATGTATTTGGAATGGTGCTGCCAGTAATTCAGGGCTGTTTCGAGATTCTGTTGGATTGCCAAGGTTGTTTAGCTGAGAACCTTGGGGTGTGGAGGAGAGCAGCACAGCTTTTGATTGCTTTGGGTAGTGATCAACAGTGGGTAGTATGTTGAGAGTCAGTTGCGTCATGCAAGATCATTGGACAAGAACATCTGGTGGTAGGGGCACAGCTGGATGCAACCTTCAAATAATGTTTTGAGGGTGTGTTTTTGTGAGAACGGCTTTCTTGCATGTTGTGTTTTCCAGTCTTGAGGATCTGCTTAACGATTTTCACTGTTGTTTTTTCTGCTTTACAATCGGGCCAAAGTGTGTACCATAAGCCTCCTGTAGCATGCTGTTCCTTTTTGCCAAAGGGATGACTGCTTTTCTTGGTTTGAAATGATTATAGGGATCAGATATTAAAATCAGTTGTTCTTGAGCAACCTCTTTTTCTTTTTCAATTTTGTTTTGTAAAGTTGTTTCAGCAAATCATATTATTTTTATAAAATACACATTTTAGAGTGGCCTAGAATGGAAATTAAGTTTTCCCCTGCTACTATCCCAGCATCTTTTTGTTTTGTTTTCTTAGCATATAATATGTGGAAATTAAAGTGTCATTAAACTGAAACTTAGAAATAACTGCACAGCATAATACAACTCTTACCCAAACTGCCAATGTCATTTATCTTAGTGTTAGCTGGATATAACTAAATTTCCAGTTAGTTCCGACATTGGTCCTTAGGAAAAAATGTCTTCTGGAAGTAGATCGGTTTTGTCAAAATTTGGCTGCTCAAGACCTGACGGGCATTTTTAAGAGAATTATCAGAGTGTGTGTTTAAAAATACATTTATCAATAGGTTATGTTTTAAATATAAATTAGCAATTTAGTCTTACCTTTTTATCATTCTACCCTTTTTAAATTTGTAATACAAACACTTTTTAGACATTTTTTTAATTGTTTTATCTTTTATTGAATGTAACACTTAATGTATTTTGATCAACTAAATGAAGTATTAGTATTACTATTATTATAATTACATTTGGAGGTACATTAGCAACTATAGGTTCTGGACTTAGAACTCTTTCTAGATTCAGATTTGTAGACTTCACACCAATTATAGGGCTTTTGTGATACTGGAAGAATACAATACAATACAAATAATACAATAAAGGGTTATTCAGGATGCAAATTAAAAGACGTACCAGGGTAATGCCCAATAATTAACAACAATCAAAAATAAATGGGCAGCCTAAAAGGAAGTTACTGAGGTTGGCCCTAATTGAAAACTCCCTTTAATTAAATTCCAAACATGAATGAAAGACAAAGCAATAAAATAATATAATAAAATCATATGCCGGCAATTTGCATACATGAACTACAAGTTTATTCTTGAAAGCTGGCAAACTGCCTGCTTCAACAACAAGTGATAGGTTGTTCCAAGACTATTATCCTTGTAAAGAACAGTAATTGTATGTGTTAACCTTCCCGCACTTAACATAGAGCTTTTTAGAATGATTTGATTTGGTGACTAAAATTCAAAAAGTTGTTTAACTTGAGATGACTTAGACTGAAAAGCACACGTTGCAGCATGCTGAAACTTGGGCAAGGTCTTGGGCTGCTTCATTGAAACACAATTTTATTGCCCTTCAGGTTCATCATTCTTGTACCTGCGGTTTATCTATCTCCTATAATCAGCCCCCCAGCTTCTTCGCCAGTGTCCGAGTCAAAAATGTGATGCACAAACAATCATATTTCCTCTCTCCTAGTCAAGAGGAGAGGCCACCTTGACTATTGGACATAAAATGTAACAATGTTACACCTTTTTCAAGTTGTCTTGTGGATCTTCAAATTGCAACTGACCTAGGGACTGTTAGGGAATGTTGTCCAATGCTCATAGTGGTCTCCTCCTTATCGGGCTTCATAACAAGCCAGCATTTTCCAGCATTAGGATAGGATCCAAAGTCCGGTCTGGCCATCGTCAGCATGTCCCACCACACCCTGATGTTCTGTAGTGATCCACACCCTCTCGCATCATCTGCAAACCAGCATTGTTTGGCTTGACTCGCTGCCTGGGGGTAACCCTGTGATGGACTGGCATCCCATCCAGGGGGGAGTAGAAATATTCCTAGTCGCTTCATGCTAGGGAAACCGGGATAAGCTCCGCCCTGTTGGGCCACTTGGCTCGTATGCAGATTTAACCTTACTGCCTGTATACTGAGGGCACATGTAATACCTCTTAGGTATTGATTGCAATGTAGCTATCTCTGGACAAAAAACCCTGATGTTATGAATGGCAGTGGCTCAGTTTATTGTATTGAAGGCGTTTGACGCATCCAGTAGCAGCACTGCATCGGCTTCCTCATGCTGGAATAAACTGTTCATTGCGTGCCCTGCTGCCACACTCCCGGACTTGTGTTCAGTGCAAACCTGAAGCAAGCCACTCGACTCTAGTATATCTTGTTTTGTCACCTTTATCACGCACTCTCCAATAATTCGAATTACTTCGCCCACTCCTATTGGTCTGACTTCACTGTTACCCTTACCCAGTGGGATAAGATGACTTGCCAGATGGTCGCGGGATCAATGTATTCTGTGCATAATCAGCAGGTTAGAGTTGCAAAAGCTTCACACAAATTAGAGCCAGACTTCTTGATTGATTTGCTAGCAAGGATCCTTTGAAAGCCATTGTATCTACATTTGAGGGACCTCCAGCACCTTTAGATGATGATAATAGTAATAATGAATAGTAATAATAATAATAATCGTAATAATGACAATAATAAACAATTATTGGATGAGGTTTTTGTGATATCCAGAATAATCAAGGTCGAGGTAAGAGTTATCAGCCGAAGCCGAAGGCTGAGGCTGATAACCCTTACCGAGACCTTGATTATTATGGATATCACAAAAACCGAATCTAATAATTGTTTTATTATACATTGAACGAACGCAAAAACTTGGAAGTCATGTTTCTGCTTCTTCACTGACGGCAAGCAACACGAATCGCGCGAAGTTGACATGATTACCCTTGGAAATCATGCATTGCGCGTGCAACCTACAGATTATTCACTAATCTGTAGGTACAGATTAGTGAATAATCTGTAGGTTGCGCTGTTCCCCAGAATTAACAGTTGGCTTTTAGCCAATGAGAAGACAGATGGTAACTACAATGTATAATAATCATAATAATCATATTCAACAATACTTATTGAGTGTAACACAGAACAGTAGTAACTGAAAAACCAGTGGCCCTCATTTAAATATGTACACAATAAAAAGGTAAGCTATTAAAAATTAATAATACAGGAAGATTCTCAAATATGCAGCCATAATACAAAAAAACTAAAATATTAGACACTCTAAAATAATAAGAGCAAATTAAAGCATTGGATCATGATCAAGTCTAATAATTAAAACAAGAAAATTAACAATTTGCATTAGTATGGAGAATTACAAGATCAGTTCTGACTCTGGACAAGGATGTATGGTGGAGTACAATTTCAGTTCTGACACTAGACAAGATAAAAATGATGGCAGTCAGTATGGAGAATTACAATTATATCACTTCTGACACTGGAAAAGATAAAACTTACTGGCATTCAGTTTGGTGGATTACAATTTCAGTTCTGACACAACACAAGATAAAAATTAATTACAATTAGTCTGGAGAATTACAATATCACTACTGACACTGGACAAGATAAAAATTATGGCAATCAGTATGGGGAATTACAATATCAGTACTGACACTGGAAAGGATAAAAATGATGGCAATCAGTATGGAGAATAACAATATCACCTCTGACACTGGACAAGACAAAACTGAATGGCAATCAGTCTGGAGAATTACAATAGTACTGACACTGGACAAGATAAAAATGATAATCAGTATGGAGAATTACAGTGTCACTTCTGACACTGGACAAGACAAAACTGAATGGCAATTCATATGGAGAATTAAAATATCAATTGTGACACTGGACAAGATGAAACTAAATGGCAACAGTCTGGAGAATTGCAATATCATTTGACATTGGACAAGATAAACCTGAATGGCAATGAGTATGGAGCATTACAACATGAGTCTTGACACTGGACAAGAAAAAATAAATGGCAATAGTTATGGAGAATTACAATATCAGTTGTGACACTGGGGAACGAGGAACAAAACTGAAGGACAATCAGTATGGGGAATTACTATCTCGGTTCTGTCTGCACAAGATAAAAATGAATGACGAGAAAACACAACAAGATAGAAATGAGTGACAATCAGTATGGAGGGTTTACACCTGCACCAGTATGGCTGATTACAATATGAGTTGATATGATTACTACCTCAGTTCTTACACCTGGCAAGATACAAATGACAATTTTAAGAATTACAAAGTATGTTCCCATACTGGACAAGATACACAATGAATGGCAATCAGTGTGGAGGATTTACTACTGATATCAGTTCCAGCATCGAACGAGGTAAAAATAAGTAATAATCAATGTATATGTGACATTTACCGAGGGTGAGGTCTGGGAGGCTGGATATTGGCTAGTTGATTTGTTGTAATGTATCATCAACATTTGATTCTTATTAACATTTGATCTGGCTACGAGACAAGTGCAGAAACACTTCAAAATAAAATAAAATATCACTGGAAAAGATAAATGGAATGACAAGCAATGTGGAGAATTGCTATTTTAGTTCTGACACTAGAGAAGATAAAACTGCACTAGAGGATTAATATATTTCTAATACTGGGCAAGATAAAAAATAGTGACAATCAGTATGGAGAATTAATAGTTACAGTAACTTCTGACACTGGACAATCAATATAGCACTGGACGAAGGAAACTGAATGAATATCGAAATGGAAATTTACTATTGAGTTTCTGACACTGCACAAGGTAAAAGTGAACGACAATCAGTATGCATTAAGCTAACACAAGGTCAAGTTGGCTTAGTATTCTTATGGACATGTTCTAATGGACTGTTTATATTCGATTTTATTAACAGGTAGCCTGAGGAATAGTCAAGAATGTGAAGAATGACAGCACATTAAGAAAAGAAAATGGCTTCAAGACAAGTGCACAAACGTTTTAGATAAATACTAGAGAAACTTGAAAAAAAATCAATTGTTCATCTTTCGATCCTGATTATTATTATAACAATGCATGATCATATATATGATATTAAAATCATGTGCAAGAAGTACAGAAGAAGAAAAAAAGGAACACGACTTTTGCAGTTAACAAAAGTAAACTTCACTGTAAAGAAGGGGCTAAGAGCAAATTAAGGACTGGAGTCCAATAAGCTCTTAAAATCTTCCTTAATAAATGATAGCTAAAACATGTAAACAAGAAAAAAATATGCCGCAGAACCTCAAAGGTGAATGCTGATAAACTTGTCTTGTTCTCTACTTTTTCATGCAAGCTTTGTTCACTTCTATCAGCATTCCCATTCTCAAAGCAGAAGCTAATACTAAGATGTTAATACCATTCTGGGTTTAAGGCTTCCATGCAATTTCCTGCTCTCCCCCAAGACGGAAAATTGAGCAAGGGAGTTTCGATACTCCCCTACTCTTCTAGAGAGGGTTGTGGAAGGGAATTAAACTCCCATGCAAAGTATTCTTCTTTCCTGAAAACATAGACCACTTTCATAAATGGCGGCCAGTTATAAATTATTTTGAAAGTATTAAAATTAGCCTTACCAACGTCATTTTGAAGTTGGTATTTGAAAAGAATTTTTACTCTGAAACTAGGTTGGCAAGGCTAATTTAAATGCACACACAAGCATTCTAAATTAACAGCCGTTTATGAAAGAGTCTATTTGGCATAGAACTCCTTACAAGTAATACTTGTACGTATTCCACTTTCTAACAAGTCAAGATTGTTTAGAGCATAAATTAAGCCCCCAACCCTTCCGCAGTCTCCTAATAAAATGAATTTGAATTAAATCCACAGTCCTCTACTCCCTAAGGGAGCAGCTTAAATCATCTCCAATGGTCATTTTTAGTCTGTCACATCTGAACCTTGTTCAGAACCAGGGAGTCACCAGTTGCTTAGTGATAAAGCATTCGGTTTTTATAACGACGATCATTGATTCAACTCATTCTGGGAACTCGGATTTTTTTTTAAATAACCTTCATCACGGATTGAATATTATATTTTTCCTTTTTTTGCTTTTCAGACTAAACAAACTTTTTCAGAAGTTCGGGGAACCTCACCTCCATGTCCACAATGGTTACCTTTAAAAGGCGCTTGTTTTGTGCAACTGAGTAATTCATCCTTCTCATGAACAGTTGCTAAGTGAAAGAAGTGAACACATTAAAGTCAATAGGCTGACTGTTTATTGTTTTCCCAGAATTGTCTAGAGCACTTAAGTGCTGTCTTATTATTACTGCGCACACTGAATTAGTTCTAAACAATCAGGGAAACCTATCACAAGTTAAACATTTCTATGAACTCTTCAACTGACTGTTCTTGAGATATTTCGGCTTACAAAACTAACTGAAATAGATTCTTTTTCAACCCAAACTCTAATGAGGATTCTGAAAGCCTGTTAACTAACATTATGACGAGGAAATAAGAATTAATATAAAAAGGGGAAGAGAGAGTAAATGAACGGCAATTTTAAAACCTTTCTGTTTAAACGTGACCTTCGTTAATCTGATAATTGTTTTTGCAATTAGAAATCCGTTTTCTTGAAAAATGAATGCCTTCTCTAGTGAGAAACGTATCCCGACTTCAATGGCTTTTTGACGTCAGACCGACTGGCACAAATTTGCGACTGCTTCAGTCAAGGTGCACGAGCTGATCACGTGCAAGTTGTAAGTTCAAGATGTTGTTTCCCCAGGGAGTTAGTGAGTTTTAGTCCAGGAAATAATGAGTACGGGAGGGATTGCCACTAATATCGAAGGGGAAAGTTGCCAAACTGTTTTTGGAAATACCTAGGCTCACCTACGCTCGATTTTCAGCTGCTCTCCGGTAAATGAGCCCGCGCTCCTCTCCCGAACTCGAGAAGGGCGGAAATCGAGCCTAAAGTATCAATAACCTGCGATCATAGGCTTCCTCCCAATATTCTGACGATTCCATCGTCTTGCCAGTCCCTTTACAGTAGAGTGATTGTACGTGTGAAGCTATTATTACAGGTCACTTTTTTATTTATCGTAGTGTTGTTTACATAAGGACAAAGCAACTGCATTTTTCTCGGCATCTAGGGTTCTAGTTATAGTACTCTGGCTGTTTCTGTACTTTTGTGGCAAAAATAGATCAACGTCACATTTTCGCGATATTATCTAACCATGCGGAGAAAGCTTACCGCAGGCAATTCCTTTTTGAACACTTCAGTTCAAAATTCGTAGATATAAATCGTGGGGGGGGGGGGGGGGAAATTGTGAAAAACTAATTTACGCCGCGCCGCGAGCTGAATAGATAAATGTAAATACTTACGTAATCGAGAAAAAAACAATAGCACAAGATTTATCGTAAAAAGATCCTGCAAAGGGTATTTGACCAAAAAATGCATGCAGCTCGAGAATTTTTTTGTATCCTTTCCAGTTACTTTTCTAATGGTCTGTCTCTATAAAAATTCGTATTGGCGGATGGAGGATTTGTAGGAAAGGAAATCCCCCTGGGGGAGGGGGTACTCCCTTATATGGACTGTATAGGTATGTACATGGCCTCTTTAACAGACCATCAAGATCAACAGCAGACCAATTACTACCCTGCGCATAATCGTGGAGCAGTCGGTTGAATGGAGGACATCACACTATAAATTTCATTGGTTACGAGAAGGCCGTCGATAGCCTGGACAGAAATGTCCTGTAGGACCGGATGGCCAACTAAGGAATCCATAGCAAGATTATACCACTTGTTAAGAACATGTATGAGGGTAAAAGCTGCCGTATTCTTCATAAGGGAGGCTTAACGGAAAGCTTTAGTATCAAATCAGGCGTAATACAGAGTTCCCTCCCATCGCTATTCCTTATCCTCTTTGCTGTTGATTGGATTATGAAAGAGATGACAAATGGCTCTAGAAATGGAATTCAGAGGACCCTTGTTCACCAACTTGAAGATCTTGATTTTGTTGTCGATTTGGCACTTTTGGCACATACTCATACTCAGGTGCAGGCGAAGAAACCACTCAGCTTGAATTTATCTTAACAAGGGCTTAAAATCAAAACAGATGAGGCAAAGACAATCAGGGTTAATGGCAATGCGGGTGAGCGAGTCACGATCAATAACTTCGGCATAGAAGATGTAACATTTTTCACATACTTAGGTAAGTAGTATATAATGGTCATTTTAATCCTTGTTGCTGCGTTCCCCTTGCGTTCCGTGTGCGTTCCATTTGGATTCCCTCAAGAAAGTGCGTTCCCTTTATTAATATGCATAACGGTCGACTCCATGACGTCACCTATTGTTGTAACTTTGGGTTCCTACATACTAATAAGGTGCCTAGCTAACTAGTTAAAAATGCGTTCCCCCATACCAATAAGCGTCACTCTAGTACAATGAAAACAATAAGCTTGCCCGGTCTTGCCCGCAATAGTGCACCCTGATTGGCTCATGTAGAATCTATTATCTATTTAAAATAAAAGCGCGTTCCACGCTCGACATGTTATTCTTGTCACAAACTCCAGTAAATAATATTTTTGAGCGGAACAAACATGCAAGTCGAATCCACATCTAAACCTATGTTTACCGTGAATGAAGCTAACGAGGACACAATTAGTGCATTTGAAGAAACTGATGCTGCGGCGGATTTGAGAATCAAGAACAGCGTAATCTCGTCATAGACTTAGAGAGATTCTTTGTGCCAAAGAAATTTCAAGTGCGTGAAATGGGGTATTACCCTTTGGATGAACACTTTGACCGCCATGCTTTCTTCCAGCCAGCAGCACAATTCTATTGTTTTCCACCACCACCACCACCTCCACCACCAGTGGTGGAAAACAATAGAAATGTGGTGGTGGTGGTGGTAGAAAACAATAGAATTGTGGTGGTGGTGGTGGTGGAAAACAATAGAAATGTGGTGGTGGTGGTGGTGGAAAACAATAGAAATGTGGTGGTGGTGGTGGTGGAAAACAATAGAAATGTGGTGGTGGTGGTGGTGGAAAACAATAGAATTGTGGTGGTGGTGGTGGTGGAAAACAATAGAAATGTGGTGGCGGTGGTGGTGGAAAACAATAGAAATGTGGTGGTGGTGGTGGAAAACAATAGAATTGTGGTGATGATGGTGGAAAACAATAGAATTGTGGTAGTGGTGGTGGTGGTGGAAAACAATAGAAATGTGGTGGTGGTGGTGGTGGTGGTGGAAAACAATAGAATTGTGGTGGTGGTGGTGGTGGAAAACAATAGAAATGTGGTGACGGTGGTGGTGGAAAACAATAGAAATGTGGTGGTGGTGGTGGTGGAAAACAATAGAAATGTGGTGGTGGTGGTGGTGGAAAACAATAGAATTGTGGTGGTGGTGGTGGAAAACAATACAAATGTGGTGGTGGTGGTGGTGGAAAACAATAGAATTGTGGTGGTGGTGGTGGAAAACAATAGAAATGTGGTGGTGGTGGTGGTGGAAAACGATAGAAATGTGGTGGTGGTGGTGGTGGTGGTGGAAAACAATAGAAATGTGGTGGTGGTGGTGGTGGAAAACAATAGAATTGTGGTGGTGGTGGAAAACAATAGAAATGTGGTGGTGGTGGTGGTGGAAAACAATAGAATTGTGGAGGGTTTGTTAATCATTTCGTAGTTGTTGTAATTTAGGTGTATTCATTGTAAATATCTGTGTATTATTTTTTTGTATTCGCTAATAACAAGCAATATAGTCGCTTAAGAAAACGCGTTGTCCAAAAAATATTTATTGTCGCGTGTTGACAATTAGTTAGCGCTCTGAACTTTTATTGTTGTAATTTCAATGGTACAGCTGTCCCGTGGGCTTTTCCGTTGGAGTTTGTATGCAAATCTAGTGTTGAAAGTGGATTCAGTGCGTGACTAACGGAGCGGAAAACTCGAGCAGTTAGCTAAGCCGAATAATATATTCACTCTGTCTCTCTCTCGTCAGCAAAGCACACACATATATGATGAGGGTTCTGTGTCACAAAATTTTTGTGATATCCTAGGCTCGTGACACTCGCCCAGGCTCGTGTCACGAGCCTATGATGTCACAAATTTTTTGTGACACAGAACCCCTCATCATATATGTGTGTAAGGTTAAAACACAGGTTCTTGTTTTGTGACATAGAATTATTTTCTATTGAATAAATGTGCCGTCTATATAGAAAGCAATGGCTACTGCAAATTTTTCGAGAGATGTTCTTGAAATGTTTTATGGTCCGATCGATGAGAAACAAAGGCTCCCAACTCCAATTAGCCCCAGCATAAGGGGTGGTTTTGAAATTGTAAGAAACAATTTCAATGAATGGCTCCGCGTATGGAAAATGCAACCCACAAGGAACAACAAAGATCTGTTCAAATTTTTCCAAAAAACGAAAAATTCATTCATCAGCGTCTGCACGAATGAAGTAGAGAAGATGAAGAGCGTTAAAATACAATTTGGCCTTCTTGTGAGATTTTACATGATCCGTGATGAAGAACGCCAACAAATGGATCATTATTTCAGTCGGATGGGGCCAGTTATCTTGAATGAGCACAACATGGATATATTAACTCCATCGTTGAATCAGTTCATTGACGAGGTTAAGGGTGAGATAGAGGCCTGGTCTGAAAGAGGATCGGGATGGATAATGGATAAAATTTTGGAGGCTTTCATTAACGTGGCGCAATATCAACCAATGCGCGGCGGAAGTTACATGCCGCTGCCCGCAAAGCTTAAAAACAAGAAAGCGGTTCTTAACATACAAAACAGAGATAACGAATGCCTGAGATGGGCAATACGTGCAGCACTATTTCGGCCAAGGGGCGATATGAGAAGGACATCGAGCTACCCAACAGAAGACGGCCTCAATTTCACCGGAATTGATTTTCCAACTCCGGTTTCACAGATTGACAGGCTGGAGAGGCAGAATCATAATCTCGCCATTAATGTGTTCGGATGGGAAAAAGAGCAAGTAGTCGTGTACAGGCTCAGTGAAAAAGGGGGCGAAGTCCCAAGAATCAACTTAATGTTGACAAAGAAGGGCGAAAACACGCACTACAGCCTTGTGAAAAGGCTAACAGCTCTATTGTTTGACCAAAGCAAGAATTCTAACAGCAAGCATTTCTGCGAACGCTGCCTTCACGGCTATTCAAAGAGGGAGTTGCTCGAAAGGCACAAACCTGAATGCAAAGGACTGTTGAAAAGCCCGACAAGAACAAACATGCCAAAACAAGGCGAAAACAAGATGACTTTTACAAACAACCATAAGCAGATGAAAGCGCCCTATGTGGTTTATGCAGACTTTGAATGTCTGGTGAGAGAGATATCTACATGCGAGCCAGGCAGCAAACACAGCTTTACAATGAAAACAGAGAAGCACGAGCCCTGCGGGTTTTCTTATGTGGTTGTGAGGAGCGATGGGCAGACTTATGGCCCATACACATACAGGGGCGAAGATGCGGTCTTTGTATTTCTGAGATGGCTTCAGAATCATGAAATGGAAATGCGAAAAGACATGGAAAACAAAAGGCCGCTTGTAATGACAAATGAAGACTGGAAAAAAACACAGGAACGCTGGAGAATGCCATATTTGCAACAAAAGTTTGCATAAAGACCTCTATCTCGATTCGATGGGGGTGTATGATCCTGATTCAGGAAAATATAGCGGGCAAAGCCACAGAAGATGCTACCACCAGGCGGTAAATAATAGATACGTGCCGCACGAAAGGAGACAACCAAAAGACGTAATCGATCAATGGATCGCAAACACCCAGGAAACATGCCTATTCTGTGCAGATCCGCTGCTTGTACCCAACTTTAAAGATTCAGTGAGAGACCACGATCACATGACAGGAAACTATCGAGGCGCCGCCCATAACGAATGCAATTTTAAGCTCAAACTAAACCCGAAAACAATGCCAATACCAGTAATCTTTCACAACTTGAAAGGCTACGATGGACACTTGCTGATGCAGGCAATGGCGAGGGTTCAGGGAGAAATCAAATGCATCCCGACAAACACCGAAAAATACATCTCATTTTCACTCGGAAACCTGAGATTCATCGACAGCGTGAATTTCCTGCTGAGCAGCCTTGACAAGCTGGTGAAGGGGGTCGATGACTTCCCCATTATGAAAAAACTGATGCCAGAAGAAAACAAGCGGCAGTTGCTGCTGAAGAAAGGCATCTACCCATACGAGTACATGGACTCGTTTGAAAGGTTTGTGGAAACAGAACTCCCAGAGAAAGAAAAGTTCTACTCAAGCCTGAGTGGCAAGGGAATAACAGATGAAGAGTATGAACACGCAAAGCAGGTCTGGAAGGCATTAGGATGCAGGAATCTCGGCGACTACCACAACTGGTACGTGGCCACAGACACGCTGCTTTTAGCAGACGTGTTTGAAAACTTTAGAAAGGTTTGCCAGGAGAAATACGGGCTGGATCCGGCGCATTACTACACCACGCCGGGCTTGAGTTGGGACGCTTTGCTGAAAAAGACAGGAGCAGAGCTGGAGCTGCTGACGGACTTGGACATGCATCTGATGATCGAGAGGGGAATGAGAGGCGGCATATCAATGGCAAGCAAGAGGTACGCGAAGGCAAACAACCCGCGAGTCGAAGGATACGACCCGGCCCAACCAACAAACTACATCACATATCTCGATGCCAACAACCTCTACGGATGGGCAATGAGCTTGCCTTTGCCGAAGAGCGGCTTTCATTGGAAGCGGGTCATGCCGACAGAAGAGCAGATAATAAAGATGAAGCCGAATTCGAAGAAGGGCTGGATACTGGAGGTGGACCTCGAATACCCCGCACACTTGCACGAAGCCCACAATGACTACCCGCTGGCACCGGAAAAGAAAGTGATCAACCCCGGGCAGATGTCGGAATACCAGCGGCAGCTTATGGCCGACTTGGGTTTAACCATGCCGAACACAGAGAAGTTGGTGCTGACGCTGGAAGACAAAGAAAAGTACGTGATCCATTACAGAAACCTGCAGTTTTATCTCAGGCAGGGCATGAGGCTGAACAAAGTGCACCGGGTGATAGAGTTCGACCAAGAGCCGTGGATGGAGCCATACATCCGGATGAACACGGAGTTTCGAAAACAGGCAAAGAGCGACTTTGAAACAGACTTCTACAAGCTGATGAACAACTCGGTGTTTGGCAAGACGATGGAGAACCCGAGAAACCGTGTAGACGTGAAGATAGTGAGAGACTGGGAAAATGATAAGATCCGAAAGCTGCTGTCAAGTCCATCTTTTGACAGATTCACGATCTTTGGAAACGACATGGCAGGCATACACATGCGAAAAACAAAGCTGGTGCTGAACAAGCCCGTGTACACAGGCATGACGATCCTCGAGAACAGCAAGATCTTGATGTACGACTTTTACTACAACTACTTGAAAGCCAGATACGCCCACAAATGTCAGCTGGTCTACACAGACACAGACAGCCTGATCTTAGACATCCAGACAGAAGATGTTTACGAAGACATGAAGGAAAACTCATGGCTGTATGACACAAGCAACTACCCCAAGGAACATCCGCTTTACGATGGCAGAAACAAAAAGGTTTTAGGCAAGATGAAAGATGAGTGCGGAGGTTTGGCGATAGAGGAAGTCGTTGCGATAAGGCCGAAGATGTACTCAGTCCTGAAAGAGGGCAAAAAAAACGAAAAGAAGGCGAAGGGCGTGAAAAAGAATGCGATCGAGAGAGAGATAACGCACGATCATTACAAAGAAGCGCTCTTTGAAAGGAGGCAGTTCATGCACAAAATGAAAATCTTGAGGAGCGAGGGCCACGAAATGTACGGAATGTGCATGAACAAGATCTCGCTATCACCATTTGATACAAAGCGGTGGATAGCAGATGACGGAATACAAACCCTGGCATATGGGCATTTCAGGCTGGGGGCAGCTGTGTATTAGTCGGCACAACCAACAGCTCTTCACGAACAAACCCGCGCTTGGGCCCGTCAGACAAATAATAGACAACAGGCTCATTTTGCTTTGTCCTATTTTCAACAACCTGGTAGACTTTCAAAGACCAGATAGGGTCAGTTGCTCTTTTAGTTCCACCCTCAAGCTCGCCAGGCTGATACAAATATCTTACATTGATGAGTGGAGGAAGTTTCTTTTCAGCCAGCCCAACAGGCCTGTTATACTTTGTCGACGGCTTTGAAGAGACTGATTTATCTTTGACCGCAATGGCCGGCTTTTTACCGGTGAGGCCAGTGACCTCATTGTTCAGAGCGCCGACAACATCGGGCAGTCTTTTCACCCACTCAGTTGACCGCTTGCCTTCTTCCATAAGCATCTCCATGGCGTATTGATGGCCAAACAAACGCTCAGCAAGCGTACGATTGAAACGCTCGACAATAGCCTGATCTCTGTGAATTTCAGTGCGGCCGCGACGAATGTAAGTTTTGTGTTTTTCCATTTCTTTCGTAACCCCGCCCATAAACTCGCGTCCAGGGTCAACCTGCAGCATCTGAGGCCAAGTCAGAGGGCCGCGTTTGTAAATTGACTGGAACGCTTTCGCAACCTCTTCAGAGTCCTTCGAGGTAAGTGGCTCTGCTTCTTTGTAACGGCTGGCGATGTCGACAACAGTCAACGCATATTTGTAAACTTTGCGGCTACGAGGTGGCTTATCATGTGGCAGAAAAAGGAGGTCCGCCTGGTGTACCGAGTTGGGCGCCGCCACGTCAAATTTAGGGCGAGGAACGTATCGCGGTGCAGGCAAATATATCTGCCAAATGGCCTGTTTGTAGAGCCACTGTTTGGTAACATTTTCGGGCACTTTTGCGGCTTCTGCCAATTTTTTTATCGCAGAGACGCCCTTCCAGTACCCCTGGGGGCTGTAGTAGATTTTGGCGAGTTTGGCATCCATTATTTGAACGACAAAAAAAGTTCAAAGGAAACGAAAAGCCGCGTATGCAACCGCGAGCGCGCCGCCGCCGACAAAAAGAAGCTCCCCCTGTTTCTGCAGCTCGCTTGGCTGGTACATGTCCGAGAAATTCGGCGCTTTGGGCAGCGTCAGTCTCTGGTCGGGGTGGGCCTGGTTGTAGAGCTTGAACGCGTAATCGGTGTTTGTGAAGTTTTTCTGCGCGTGTTCTTTGATTTCTTCGTTGGTGTTGATCCAGTCGAGCAGCTGTGTTCGCTCGCGTGAGTATTTTGCCATTGCTGACTGATAAGCCTCCAGGGCCTTGTCATGCCGCGTTTTCTCGTCTAACGCGGCTTTGCCATTGTCACCGGCCAAAAATTTGGCGAGATAGTTGCCGCCAGTGAAAGCTGCCGCGTTGAGAACTGCGCCACCAATCATCATCGCAATGCTGGCCATTTTATGTTAAGATTATTTTTAATCAGAAAGAATTTTCTGGTCTTGGAGATACCGTTTCAGCGCGATGCTGCCAGACATAACAGCGGTGAACTTGGCGTAGTTCTCAAGGCTGCCGCTAGGGTCTTGTGTGATGTTTTGTTTTACGGTCTTTTTCGCAATCCAGCCGATGGCAGCAGCCAGGCCGGTCAGAGTTGCAGCTTCCATGATTGTTTTCACAAGCTTATTGTCAGACATGGTTATATTAAAAATATTTTTTTAATTAGAAATGATTAGCCAGGCAGTTTTACAACACCCCTTGGTGAATTCGTACCAAATCAAGCCTATTAAAATGACAGCGGAAATTTTGATGTGAACCATATGTTCATGAAATTTAATCCATATTTCTAATTCTTCCTTCTTTTTTTGGCTCGACTGGAGTCGGCTCGACTGGAGGCGGCTTTTTGGCGAAAAGCGCTTTTATCTCTTCTCGTTTGTAGTAGATTCCCACTATTGAAAGAAAAATGCTGATGCCACTCAGCCATTGTGTTGTTGTAATTGCTGCTGCCTCAGGTGTTGCCTCAGGGGTTACCTCAGGGGTTACCTCAGGGGTTTCCTCAGGGGCTTTTTTGTTTGCAATGATTGCATTAGCTTCATCTAAAGCCTTTTTCTGCGCCTCGCGGGCAAGTCTCGTTTTTTCAGCGATTGCTTTGCCGGCTGCAACCCGTTTTGGGTTTTTCGTTTTTGTGGTGGGTGTTTGTGATGTGACTTGTTGAGAATCAGCCATTGTATATTTGCTGGAAAAAAAATACCGAGTAATGTTCACCAATTATTCAGCAGTTACTGAAGATTGCTCAGCATTGCTGAAAGCAGTTACTGAAGATTGCTCGGCATTGCTGAAATCAACATGTTTTGCTGTGATCAGAAACGCGTTGGCAACTGCGAGCATACGGCCGCATCTCAATGCAAGACCACCAGACAGTGAGGACAGCTCTTTTGTGATGATGTAGTCATTTTTCAGCTCGGCATGCAGAGCGTCGGCATCTTTAAGCCGCACCACTACGCCAAGTGCTTTCGTGGCGAATGAAAGAAAGCTGTCAATGAGGGTTTCTGTGGTCTTGGCGCCAACGTAGGTCTCGTACCTTTTGTGGGCCCTCATGACCTCTTTGTCTGACAATGGCTTCACCTGATCGTGTGTCAGCTGCGTACCTATTGCTTGTTTACATTTGCCTGTGGAAACCAGAATGGCAAGCTGCTCACGGAGCGCTGGAATGTCAGGGCCAGGAGCCTCGATGGGCTGTGCAGGCTCGACTTCAAGCATTTTCATGACATCTGCCAACTCGGGGTCGTTTTGTTCAGCCATTATGTAATTCATTTTTTTTCATTTCAATTTGCAAACATGAAAACGGGATATTGATACCCACTTGTTGAATTTTGCAAACCTTCATACCTGATGTAAGAAGTTTTTGCCCGTCTGGTGAGATCCCAGTACAAAGAAGGTGGCACGTAATACATTTTCACGCCGTCTTTCGTCTCGAGTGTGACGACACTTATCGGCTTGTCGTAAGAGTTTTTACCGCGGCATTCGATTCCATGATACTTGTACGTTGCTCCAGGTTTCATTTCTCGCCAGCTCAAGATTTGTTCGGCTTTTTTCGAATTGTTGCTCCATCATACCTTGATGTTACATTTCTTCAATTCGGTAAGGGGGCCGCAGTGAAAAAATCAAATGGCCAAATTTGCGCGCTTTCAGCCTTGAAACCATCTGCTTGAGTTCGCCAACAGGAAGCTCGCCCGCGTATTCTTCGAAAATTGCCTTTCTGGTTTTTGCCGATGGCGTGTAAAAAATAACGATTGCCGCCACGTTCTCGCGGAAAGGCTTCGCGATGCTCGATAGCTGCTGGGCCATCACCCAAACGCTAATGCCGACATGCCGAGCCGAAAAGGCGAGTTTTACAAGCTCCCCAGTGCGATTTTTCACATCTTTTGATGAGGCGCAGTCATCAAGGATGATGAGAGTGTTGTCGCCTTCGAAAGCAAAACTGGCTAATTTCAGCCAGGTTTCAACTTGGTGTTGCTCGCAGATGATGATATACACAAAAGGATCTTTCTCCGCAAACCGGTACAGCGTTCTGTTATGGGCGAAGGTTGGGCAGATTAACACGATGTAATCAAACTTGCCGCGGAATGGGCCGCAGAGCTGTTTCACAAGAAAATGCGTCTTGCCAGAGTTGGTCGGCCCGGCTATTAGCGCGTTGAAGGGGATGTTGCCAGGATCCATTTTCAATACTGCATATAAATTCAAAGCTGCAAAGGTAGCATCTGTCTTTCCATTATGTTGAACTGGGAGTCGGCGATCAAGAAAACATGGCAGTTCACAGTTCCTGACCCCTTCGCGTCTCTCTCGATTTCCAGCTGCACGCCGTCTGTTGAGTTCACTAGGCGGGTGCCGCTGCCATGCATTTCTTGGCTGGCCATGGAGCGCAGATCGATCAGAAGCCCGAACTTGTCGTCGGTGTAGAACTTCTCAAGATTCATGAACTGGGGTTTTCCTTCTTCTTTCATGAAGAAGCGGCTCACTTCACGCCAAATGTCACGTCTTTCGATGCCGTTGTTGTATATCATGTTGGGCGAGCCGTTTATCGTGACGCTGATTTTCTTGATGTCCGGGAAGATGTATTTCTCCGAATCTCTTGCCCCCGCGGCGTATGACTCCATGAACAGCAATAGGATCCCTTTCAATGACCGTCTTTGGGCGTTGACTTTGACGTTTATTCTCGTTGCTGTTCCTCTGTCGATCGGGATCACTTTATCACGGACCACGTGGTCGTATAAAAACTCTTTGCCGCTGGTGTAAATGCTGGTTGCCTCTTTTGCAAGTTCCTCACTTCGGATCATATCATACTCAAGCTGGATGTTCCTCAGCTTGTATTTCAGCTTGGTTGGGTCCGAGCCTCTGACCACTTGGCTGGCTGGTGCGAGGGTCACTTCAAATACGAGGTCGCTGTACAGCGCCTGGGGGTAGAAAACGCCGTGGTCTGGATCTGGTGGTCCAGATTGATTCGATATTTGTTGCCGTAAACTTCGTTGAGTTTTTTTTCGGCGTCGACGCCTGATGTTTTTTTGTCCCCAGAATTTGAGCGGATCTTGCACAAATCTTCGCTCTGGATGCCCTCAGGCGCCATGTTGTCCCGCTGTTCTCCGGGCAAGAAAAGGTCGCTGAATGTTTTGTAGATGTCATGGCCGACGGTTTCTTCCAAAATCGTGCCCTCAAACTTCACAACAAGCTTGTCCACGAGTGCTCGCGAGACGTTCTGGACAAGGAAGTTGTTCGCGTGCCCCCCAGAGAGGTCGATATCAAATATCAGGGCCAAAGAGTTAGGCACAAGTACTTCGTTCACGTTCAGCTTGGGGACGTGAACATTCAGAGCCTCGCCTGGGTTTGCTTCGGAAGGATTGAAAGTTATGCGCTTGACAGCACGCGGTGCCTTCATGGCGCGTATTATCTTTTTTGTTTTTTCCGGTTGAAGGCCATCTTGCACAGACATGATATATGAATTAAAAAAAAAAATTTCTAATTAAATAAATGGCAGAAGGTGGCGATTTTGGTTACGATGATCCTGATCTTGACTATCAGATTGATCACGATGACGATGACGACGACGATCAAGAAGTCAACAGAACCCAACCGTTCCAGCCGGGGGCGGCGTCAGCACCCTATCACGGCGGCGAACAACATGAAATGCAAACGATGATGCACGAGCAGAGCGGGCTGCCTGATACCTCGTATGAAGAAACTCCTCTTTTAGGCGCGCCTTTGCTTAACCCTGAAGATATGAGGAGCGAAGTTGACAGGACTTTAGATTCTATCAAAAATGATTTCCCAAGGGTTGACCTTGCAAAATTAGGCCCAATTAATTTCAGCAAAAAAGGTGCACGAATAGACATCGTTGTATTTGGGCCAAAAGGTGGCGAGACTAAAATTTTCAAAAAGGATGGCAGCTATCAAAAAAGCTTCATAGACAAATTTTCAAAATATCTTGGGCCAAGCGCTGAAGAAATAATTGCCCAAGACCGCAATACCGCCGTAGAACAACGCCAAAGATTGGCGGAAGCTGAAAGCCAACAAAGAGAGGCAGATAACATTGCTGCTGCACAAAGAGATGAAGTATCACAAGAAATTCAAAATCTGATTTTTCAAACCGAAAGAGTCGACGCCCAGATTGAAGCCATTCAAGAAGAACAAGGCAGCAATCTTGAAAGTGAAACAGAACTAAATAGGCTTAAGAAACTGAAAAAAAATCATGAAGAAAATCTGAAGGAAAAGAAAAAATTATTGGCCGCGCTTCAAAAAGAAGCAAAAAAAAAAAAAAGATAAAGCGCAAGCAAAGGTCGGCATAGAAAGGGCAAAGCTCGCCCAAATTGAAAAAGATAGAAACGAAATAATAGAAAGGCTGAACAGCATAAAGGCCCTTGATGAACTGAAAGAGCAAGAAAGCGAGCTCAAGCGCCAAAACGAAGAAGACCAGGCAGCCATCCAAGATGAGAACACTTCGCCTTCAGAAAGAGAAGCCGCAGAGGCGAGGGTGGCAGAAAGAAACGAGGAGCTCTCGCGTTTGCGAACTCAGATTGAGGAAAGAGAAGCTGGCATGCCTCTCCGAGAAAGGATACGCGAGATCTTCAAAAAATATGGCGTCACCGTGACGGCCATCTTTACTGCCGCCGGTGTCACTATCGGGGCTGTTGTTGGGTCAATCACCAAAGCTCTGAAAGCCACAGGCAAAGCAATTGGAAATGGTCTGAAAGACATTGGGCCCAAAATTGGCTCGCTTCCGCCTGGGTTAATTGGCTCGGTCGTCAGCTTCCTTTTCAAAACTGCGGGGCAGGCGATTGGCTTTCTCGCCGAGCATACCTGGCTCCTGATTTTGGCGGCGGTTGTTTTCATTTTTGAAAAATACATCAAAAAGCGGCGTTAACGCAATACAAGCAATAGCAATGCCGCGACTGCGACTCCACCAATAATTAGGGCGGTTTTGTTTATCTCGTGCTGCGGCGTTTTCTCTGAAACGGTTTTCTCGGTGGTCTCAATTTCTGGCCTCTGCGTTTTTGAAGCCGGCTTCGGTTTTTGCGCTGCCATGGCGGCTTTGTGGATCGGATTGGAGGGATGGCTGTTTGGCGAGTTTATTTTTGGCGGCCCCCCTTCCATGTGTCGGATTCCCACTTTTTTTGTTCCTGAATTCACGTCATTGTTCACGCCCAGTTTCATTCCTGGAACGGCCTGCTTCAGTCTGTTGTTGTATCCAACCGTGCTTTTCGTGTTGATGATCATTGACGCCGGCATCAGCCACGCTCCAGGGCACATTGCAATATTCAGCCTGACCTTCGCTTCATCAACCGCGAGCTGATACCTTTGCACGCTCTTCGCCAAATCCGGCTGCCTGATAGCGTCTTCCATTAGAGTCAAAAACTCCGTCTGCGCCTCTTTCGCTCTCCCGCCTGTTCCAATTATGCTGCTCCGAACATTCACTTGCGCGCCCAAGATGCAGTAAACGAAGGCCTCAATCGACTGGTTAATGCGCGCGAGCCCCGCTTGTGTCAAACCTGATGATTTGTTTGGTGCGAACCAGTCGTACTGGCTGAATGCCACGCCATCAAGCTCGATGAAAGCGAGCAAGTTTCCATCTTTTGCTTTCCCTCCTTCATCGGCGAATTTGTAAAACCCTCCTGGATATTCAGCCCCTGTTTTCATTGGCCCGTGTCCTGACACGCCGATATATACGTCGCCCAGGCCGCCGTTTTTTCTGCTTGTGAACCGGAAATCACTTGTTGGGTCTATCCCGAACTCTGCACATATCCGTTTGTATGAGGCCACGTCGTAACGATTGCCCGATAAATTGAATGTGGGGGAGGGCACTTATGCTCTGGATGCCTCCCATCTGGAACAAAATTCTCCTGACTGTGAAATACACGTGAAATCTGTAGAACGCCCTCACTTGCGGTGAAAGATCCAGGCCGCTGTCAAAGATTTCTCTCGAAATTCCGCAGCCTTGCGTTGCGCAAAATACCGCGAAGTTGAGCTGCTGCGGCCAATAGCTCATATTTGGGCCTCCTAGCCAGCGTTTCGCTTCCGCCGCGGTGTTGTGCCTTATTCTTGTTTGTTGGAATATTTCCCTGAATTTCGCCACAAAGAAAGATTCCGGTCTCACGTAAATGTTGATCGGGTTGTTGAAAATTTTCTTCAGGCTTGGTGCTGCTTCAGTGAAATGCACTGCAGGGATTGGCAAGGCTCTTTTTGTTCTCAGCGGAGACAGTTGATATGGGAAACCTTCCACGCCTTCCAAACCTAGTGCAGCCTTCATTTTCGGGCTCCAATATTTCCTGTCCGACCCAGACACGCTATGCCCCCCCCTTCAAAAATATTTCAGATCCTGTGGTGTTCCCTTTATCATCAGAATATGCTTGAGCAAAGAATTGGCTTTTGTCCGCGTTTGGGAACTGTGCCATGAATTCTGCCCACGCTGTTTTATTCGCCGCGGCTATTTGAGCAAGCGTTGGTTGTTGGCCTTTCATTTAAAAGTTTTTATATCTATCCAATATAAAATGGTTGTTCTCACAATTGTCACGCAGAAAAACGGAGAGACCATCTACTTTGACGAGCCGATCCCCCAGGTTCATTTCATGAAACTGATCTCGTGCAGTTTGTACAATTCATGGCATACTTTGAAAAGAGAAGGTAGTGCTGCGTTGGGCGATGAAAAAGATCATTCTTTATCTATTTCAAAAATACCTCCAGGACATTACAATTTGCAGGCTGTGGCAAAATTAATAGACGGCCTGTTTGAAAAGTATCAATATCGCCAATTAGAAACAGTAATGAACGCGCCTTTGGGCGTTCTTGAAATAAAAAATCCGGGGGCGAAAAAAATAACCCTCGATCGTGATTTGGCCAATTTGCTAGGCATTAATCGGGTGCTAGGCCTCACAACACACGTAAAAAAACTCAGATATCCAACGTCATACTTCATTCATTGCGATCTGATCGACGCACAACAAAACTTTTTCAACAACAAAAGATCTGACCTCTTGGCCAAACTCGATGTAAGAGGCAAGCCTTACGAAAAAGTAAGCTATGAAGCTTCTCCGCAGCAACCTTTACGCGACTGTTCGACAAGTTCACATGTAAACAGTATCACTGTCAGCGTAAGAGATGAAAACGGTGAGCTGTTTGATTTCAGGGGGTTGCCGCTCGAATTTGAATTAGAAATAAATTAAATTTCTATTTATACAATGTCTTCCGCGAATGTCCTGCCATCCGCGCCTCCTGAAAACATATACCCCCAAATTCGGCCTCCTGACTTCAGGATGCAAAAAGTTAATGAGATCGCGTCTGATCTGAACAAAGAAGTCGGACACTATCGGAAGGTTGCGAAGAAATATAAACGTGCAAAGAAAGTTGTCAACTTGAGTGCGGCTGGATCAAGCGTTCTTTCAGCTGTCTTTTCAAGCGCAAGCTTTGGCTCCGCTCTTTCTATTGTTGGCCTTCCGGCTACGATACCGCTTGGCGGTCTCGGGGGAGGCTTCGCTATTGCTTCTTCAGGACTTATAATCGCCAGCAAAAAGCTTGATTCTAAGATAAAGAAGCACCAGGAAATTGTCACACTTGCAATTGCAAAACGTGACACTGTTGACCGTCTTCTGTCAAAAGCAATGACAGACAATATAATAACCGACAACGAGTTTCAGTTGATCATGGATGAATTTTCGCAGTACAACGTGCTGAAACAGGCTGTCCGGGCTAAAATCACTCGGCAGTCGTCTAAGCTTGATGTTGACAAGATCAGAAAAGAAGAAAGAAGCAAAGTAGAAACAGAATTTCGAAAAAAAATAAACGCTTTGGCCGCCGATTAGAATTAACATATGAAAAAATTAATTCAGGCTTTCATTTTAGCGTGACGCGTTATGCATGATGCGTTACACATGTCACGCGTGACGTTGCGTGGCGTGACAAAAAAAATGACAAAACCCTAGTGGGGAGGTGCTCGGTGGCTGTTTCTTTTGCCTAGCCCCGGCTAGGTCTTTCCCGCCGCTGACAAGGCGGCTGTCCTTCCCAGTTATACTCCGGGACTGAGTTGAGATCCCGGGGGATCTCTGAGCACCTCCCAGTTATGTGCTGGGCCGGAGCGGGCTCACCCGGGGCTATCGCCGCACATTCGGCCTCACCCTCTACTCCTAACAAGTTCATGCACGTGCCTTTTAAGGAATCAGGGGCGGCCAACCCCACATCCAAGAGCACCACCAATCACTCGCTAATCGACTATTGGGCGGTCTCAGATATTTATGTTTCACAAAACCTGGTTCATAAGACTTGTGGTGCATTTTTTTTTTCTTCCTTGTAAAACGCATGCGCATACATATAAAATGATCGTATTGATTCACACGATTTGGCATGCCATCACCGAACTTTTGTTGCCTTCTTGGCAAAAAGAAATCAGAGATATAACACATGAAGTCGTCAACGCGATGAAAGAAGCAAAAAAATATGAAACTGCTGTGTGACGTTATGCTTGAAATATTTTTGCCTCATCAAAAACAAACCTTAATTTGCATACGCTCAAACGGTCGCCGCTTGTTTCCTGCTGTCTAGCACCATACATGAAATATTTCGCCTCGCTCGAATTTGCAGTTTCAAATATATAATGAAGAACTCTTTTCCCTTTCGTTCAAAATCTTAAGCAACCGTTTTTCGGCGCGTATTGATAAGATTATTTCTTTGCCGCCTGCTTCAATAACAACACTGTCCGCATCTGAATCTTCATAAATGTCATCTGGCGAAGCAGTGATATCTTCTCCATTTTTTGGGTCAAAATTGTTGGCAATCAGCCCCAACGAAGCCGAAACCGAGATTGATATCAAAAGGCACGAGGCCGAAACCGAGATTGATAACAAAAGGCACGACGCTTTTAAGACGAGACCCATATATTTCAACACATTGTATCCCTTGAATAAAAATTTGGGCTCGCCACATGCAAATTTGCATAAACCGCGTTATTTACATGCCAGCCAAAATATTGGCTAACACGCGCGGGTCGATCTGCCTCAATTCATTCAAAACGTCTTCTGGCATAACAACCACTTTTTGTTTGCCTTTTGTCGCCCCAAGTACAAAGACTTGTTTGTCTTTCTCGGAAATAAGCCACTTTCCATCTTCTTTTTTAGCGCTTTGACTATATACTCCTTTACGACCGCGACCCATTGCTTTCTATATAGACGGCACATTTATTCAATAGAAAATAATTCTATGTCACAAAACAAGAACCTGTGTTTTAACCTTACACACATATGTGATGAGGGGTTCTGTGTCACAAAAAATTTGTGACACAGAACCCTCATCATATATGTGTGTAAAGCTGAAAGTTCAGATAAAACTTAACAAATATTTTCATGAACCAATCAGGGTTAAAAGAGCCCAAATTACATGACATAAGATTGAAACCATAACCAAAACGCGTGACACTCAGTCATGGGACAATAGTGAATATTATCATTTAAGTGAAAACCACAACTCGCTAACGGTTCTACAATCGTTTGTTTTAACTGTTCGTATTTGGGGCAACCCCAAGTTTCTAAATCGAGACAAGGAATGTTCAGTTTGTTTAACAAGTCTTTTTCAACATGACCTCGTTTGAAAGCCACCACAGTTCTTTCTTCCGTCTTGTATTGGTTGTACAATCGGAGTAAGACAATATCTACTTCATCATGCTCATATGCTCTCTCTTGGTAACGGGGCTGATAAGTGAGTCCGTGTATGTTATGTTTTGCAAAGTTCACCGTCTTTTTATCCTTGTGAGACAAGTTTTTAAGTGCTGCTGGCTGGAAGAAAGCATGGCGGTCAAAGTGTTCATCCCAAGAGTAATACCCCATTTCACGCACTTGAAATTTCTTTTGCACAAAGAATCCCTCTAAGTCTATGACGAGACATACGCTGTTCTTGATTCTCAAATCCGCCGCAGCATCAGTTTCTTCAAACGCACTAATTGTGTCCTCATTAGCTTCATTCACGGTAAACATAGGTTTAGATGTGGATTCGACTTGCATGTTTGTTCCGCTCAAAAATATTATTTACTGGAGTTTGTGACAAGAATAACATGTCGAGCATAGAACGCGCTTTTATTTTAAATAGATAATAGATTCTACATGAGCCAATCAGGGTGCACTATTGCGGGCAAGACCGGGCAAGCTTATTGTTTTCATTGTACTAGAGTGACGCTTATTGGTATGGGGGAACGCATTTTTAACTAGTTAGCTAGGCACCTTATTAGTATGTAGGAACCCAAAGTTATAACAATAGGTGACGTCATGGACTCGACCGTTATGCATATTAATAAAGGGAACGCACTTTCTTGAGGGAATCCAAAGGGAACGCACACGGAACGCAAGGGGAACGCAGCAACAAGGATTAAAATGACCATTATATACTACTTAGGTAGCGTTATTAATATCACGAGAGGAACAGATGAAGACGTACTCAGTGGTAAGGATAAGGAAAGCACGTCGGGCATGTAATACCTTAGCAAGCATCTGGAGATCCAGGGAAACTACAACAACCACCATTTTCAATTCTGTATTGCTTTATGGGTCAGAAGCCTGGACAATGACTGAAAAGACCGTGTCAAAACTACAGAGGTTTGTTAATAGATGCCTGCGTAGAATTCTTGGCATCTCAGACTGGCCTGCTACTATCAACAACGCCAGCCTGTGGGAAACCACAGGGCAAGCACCTATGAGACAAGAGATTATCAGCACAAAATGGACATGGATTGGCCACACACTCAGAAGACTAAATTACTGCATTGCCCGACAAGCTTCTTCGTTGGAATCCACAGGGAAGT
>OZ026606.1:13368296-13380796 GCA_964020085.1 Micromussa lordhowensis
ATACAAGAGTACAACGCATTTTTTGGCGCATAAACCAATGACATTTTCTGAAGAACCTTGTTAACGGTGCATTAGATGGTCTTAGAGGATCTCCTTTGAAAAGGTCGCAATAACCAAACTGACTGTTACGCAAGTGATTTCCAATGGTAAGTTCTGAGAAGATTAATTTGCTAGGCGATACCTGTTGACACTTTTTGATCTTTTTCTTGATAAGTTAACAAGAAACAACGTGTCTAGTATTCTTGGTTAAACCATTTGCCCAAATTGTGCATGCAATATCTTTTTTGGGGGCAAAAGAACAAGTGTTTAAATTTGAATTTTCTGTGGTTTGGCTTTTTCTTTGAATTTCTGTTACAGCGTTCTTTAACGCGTTTTCCTTGCCTCGCTCTACCGTATTGTTTGTAATATTTAGAGTCTTCTATTGTTTGCTCTTCATTATTTCAGTAAAGTAATTATTTTTAAAATGAATTGTAATTTGCATTGCGAGATCATGAAATGAAATTTATCCTTTTACAATTTTTTTTAAACAACAGTTTGGAAAACTTAGAAATCGCCAAGACACTGTCGTCTTTCAGAAAACAATTTCCATTCTGATTTGCGATTTGGACTATGACGGTTCAAACTTTCGCTCCGAAAATCCCGGTGCAAACGTTTGCATATTTAATTTTGTAAGTGAAAATGTGGCGCGCGTGTAAATGGTCCTAAGTCATGTCGCAGGCCTGTCGTTAGATTGTCGCGTGCGACAAAGTCGTATCGTGTAAATCAGCCCTAACGCTTTTGAGACCTCAGTGGATTAAATAAAACTTCAAGGAGTTACATCTGACCAAAACTTTAAAGATTTTGCATCAATTCGAAATTCTTTACCTCTGTAAGTCCAATTATGGAATTCTCGATTTCACAACAGAAGAACATTCTCCGAGAGGCGGTTATCTTAAAGTATCTCCATTTCAAAAAAGGCAGTAACATTTTAAAAGCGTCTCACCATTTGGCACCGCTTCGTTTCCAGTGAAACCAAAAAGCATCAGAAAAAGGACAAGATAGACGAACTTCATGGTGGTTTGTAACTCTTGTTTGTAACGCCGAACTCAAGCTGTTCTAATGAATTCAAATTTTGAAACGTTTTGTTTTGAGATAGATTAACTTTATATCGATAACTTTGGCTTGTTTTAGCCCATTGTCATGAAAGCGTGCTTGCATAATTGATTCACAGCTTTCAAGCGGATATTACAGTCAAACCAACTGAAGCGTACCCCTCAAGATTGCATTAATGAATAGATTATTTGAATATCGAACCCGCTAGTCGTTTCAAGAATGCAATAATGAATTGATTATTGGAATATCAAATTCACTAGTCGTTCCAAGAGTACGGCTAATGGGTTTAATGTTCAAAAAATCAATTTAACATTAATTTTCGAAATGACTAGCGAGTTTAATATTCAAATAAACAATTCATTAATGTAATCTTGAAGGGTACGCTTCACTTGGTTTGGCTGTAACCACAGCGGCTTTTCAAAAAGTTTAATTTCCTTTAGCTTCCTTTCTTGCATTCTAAAAGCGCGAAGGAAAAAAACTTATTAGCACTTTTGAAAGAAGTCCAATTATTCTCAAGCCAAGTTAACTTTAGTATTGCTTTGTATTTCCGTTTGAGTACCATCAAGAAACGTTTTGAAGACATGATTGATCATCGCAGTTATACACATAAGTTAAGCAGTTGTAAAATATATTACGAACTCACAATATGACCAGCTCCCAGTTGGCTTGATAGAGCACTGCACCGGTATCCAAAAACCCTTGGCATTGTTCTCTGGTGAAAACCGGAGGGCAAGGTAGTTAACTATCTGAACTATTTTCATTGATATGATAGGGCCGAAATGGCCACGCGTGCTTCATAAATTAGCACACTTTTCCTCTAGAGACCTTCGTAATACCCGTCGGTGTTGAGCATGGTATTTATACGCCCTCCGCACTTGAGATCATTCTGTTGTGCATTCATGCCCCGAGAGGTCTGTTCAGAGTTTCATTTTGCCCCACCCACCTCCCCTCAGTGACGGAAACCTTCATCCTGTTGCACTTCTTCGCATGGTAGGAATCTGTCCTAAATTGGGTTCGGCTAAACAATCAGTGCGAGATCAGAGACGTCACGCGGTCTTTACAAGGTCATCAGTCAACATCAGATCATTTTCAGGACAAGAGTTGAGCTCTTGTTGTGAGTATCGTTTAATTTATTTTTTTTTTTCACTTAATCAGCAACATCATAGCGCATATTGACAGAATCGCTCGTACCGGTCACTCTAGTTTCATTGTGTTGTCCGGGACGTCGTAACCTTCTCTTGCCCCAACAAGGATCTTGAAAGAGAAGGTGATGTCCTACACAGGGTAGGAATTTTAGCCTGAGTATTTTTTGCCCTATCAAGTACCCACCCCCCCTGGATTTCACAGGCTTTTAAAACGAAATGCCGCGAAGATCAATGGACTTTTAACTCCTAGTGAAGGAGTTACCCGAAGGTAACAAAACGTCTCTATGCAAATGAATATATGAAATATCATATATATTTGAAATGCGGTACATGATTGATCATCGCAGTTATACACGCAACTTAGGCAGTTGTGAAATTAAAGCCTGAAAAAAAAATCAGGCTTAAACGGGATTCGAACCCATGACCTATGCGATACCGGTGCAGTGCTCTATCAACTAAGCTATCAAGCCAACTGGGAGCTGGTCACATTGAGACTTCGTTATATACCCGTAAATGATGAAGAATGCAAATGAATATATGAAACATCAATATTTGAACTTCGGAGAAAGATATGAAGACATGATTGATCATCGCAGTTATACACACGACTTAACCAGCTGTGAAATATATAAGTTGTGTGTATAACTGCAATGATCAATCATGTCAGCTTCAAAACGTCTCTTGATGGTACTCAAACGGAAATACATCGCAATACTAAAGTTTACTTGGCTTGAGAATAATTGGAGTTCTTCTAAAAGTGTTAATAAGTATCTTTCCTTCGCACTATTAGAACGGGAGAAAGGAAGTTAAAGGAAATTAAACTTTTTGAAAAGCCGCTGTGGTTAATATCCGCTTGAAAGCTGTGAAACAATTATGCAAGCCTGCTTTCACGACAATGTGTTAAAACAAGCCGAAGTTTATATGTATTTAATATCAAACAAACGTTTCAAAATTTGCATGCATTAGAACAGCTTGAGTTCGGCGTTACATCTTACATCTTGTGCTTTTTCTGATGCTTTTTGTCTTCACCGGAAACGAAGCAGTTCCAAATTATAAGACGCTTTTAAAGTGTTACTGCCTTTTGTGAAATGAAGATAATTTAAGATAACCATGTCAGGCTCGGGGGATTTTCTTCGGCTGTGCAATCGAGAATTCCATAGTTGGACTTAGGGTTAGGGTAGAAGAGAGGGGGGAAGAATTTCGAATTTATGCAAATCTTAAAAGTTTTGTTCGGATATAACTCCTTGGAGTTTTATAAAATCCACTGAGGTCTCAAAAGCATTGCTTAGAACAGCGTATTTCTTGGAATCAAAATTATCATTTAGAGAAAGAGCATCGTTTCATGTCCTGATCAAAATTGAACCGTCATAGTCCAAGTCGCAAATCAGAATGGGAATTGTTTTCTGAAAGACGACAGTGTCTTGGTGGTTTCCAAGATAGTTTACCAAACTGTTGTTTCAAAAGAAATGGTAAAAGGACAAGCTTCATTTCATGATCTCGCAATGCAAATTACAATTCATTTTAAAAATAATTACTTTACCGAAATAATGGAGAGCAAGTAATAGAAGACTCTAAATATTGCGAACAATACGGTAGAGCGAGGCAAGGAAAACGTTAAAGAACACTGTAAATTCAAAGAAAAGGCCAAACCACAGAAAACAAATCGAGATTTATATTCCACACACTTGTTTCCCCGGCCCAAAAAAGATATTGCATGCACAATTTGGGCAAATGGCTTAGCCAAGAATAGCAGACATGTTGTTTCTTGTTAAATTCTCTAGAGAAAGATCAAGATGTCAACAGATATCGCCTAGCAAATTAATCTTCTCAGAACTTACCATTGGAAATCACTTGCGTAACAGTCAGTTTGGTTATTGTGACCTTTTCAAAGGAGATCCTCTGAGACCATCTAATGGACGTTAACAAGGTTCTTCCAGAAAATGTCGTTGGTTTATGCGCCAAAAATGCGTTGTACTCTTGTATAGATCCACAATTACGATCTTGATGTCAAAAGGGTCAATGAAACCAATAGTCCTTTTCAGGGTATAAAGTCATACTAAGTTTTAGTTAGTACGCAAGACAATGGCTTAGAAACTTTGCTTGACGACTCAGTGAAATGCTCTTGAGGACATTAGATAGTAATAAAACGTGTATGTTTTTCGAAATTCAATTTTTTTTATTCACAATTAATACTTTCCTCGCTGTATTGGGGGTTGAGTTGAGCCTTGTCTTCCGTGTTTTATAGATTAAAACGTTCTATCTGACAGCGGAATGCACCAACAAGGCCAAGATGGCCCGATTTGGGATAACAAGTAAATCACCGCAGGACTGTTGAAGTCTTTCCAGTCTACTGCAAAATCCTGTTTATAAGCCCTAAGGTTATTCAAACTTATAAGGGGTTTTCGCGGTTTTTTAAACAGGGGGGGGGGGGGGTGCTTCATCTGGAGTCAAGGGATTTAATGGTTGAAGCTCTTAACGTACGAGCGAGGAAGCCAATAGGCTAAGCAAACAGGTCATTGTGTGGAGTCCCCTCAAAATGGCAAGTTCAGAAGAAAAAGTTGAAGCCTGTTTAAGAGTTGCTCTTAGAAACACCAATTAGTTTCCTCAATGGTAGTCAAGTTGACGAGATATAAAAACAAATATATTTTGACATGCTCTACTTATTCTGTGAGAGTGACGACATTGGAGAAACAAGAAAAAGGAGCGAAGGACATTTATCCGATCAGGGGGAGTTTATAAATGGGGGAGGCTTACAAACGGAATAGTTTAGTTTACTTGTAGATGGACCTGGAAACGGAAGAGGGTTATTTATAACTTGAACTCTTCTTATAAACGGAATTTCACAGTCTATCTCTAACATTCCTTGTCTGGTTGTGGTGCACACACACCTGCACTGTACAGGAGACATTTCAAGGAATGCTACCGCATCTGCTGTTACCTCTCACGGAGGTAAGGAATACTATGAATACAAGCAGTTACCTTTAAACGTACTGCAGGGACTCCTGGCCGTAACTGTTGTTTATTCTTGAAGATTTGGCTGATGTGAGTTAAATGAGGTATCTTTAACTGGTAAATAAGTTGTTTCAACTCTGGCTGAAAGATCAAAGAAGACTTAAGCTGGGCGACAAAATCATGGACATACTACCTTTATTGTCTTTTACATTGTAACATTAATTTTTTCTTCTTTTAATCACTGTTTGCCATGAAAATCGAGGTTTTATTTTAAAACCAAATTCTGCCTGGGTTACTTTGTAGTCGGCGAATGCATGGGGACGTTCTTTTTAATAGCGCCGCTATTAATCGCTGAATATCGTGCAACATCGGGAGCCCATCGCCAGGAGCGTGTAACTCCCATACTAAGCTACAATTGTTGTCTCCTCCGCAGCCGTTTTTTGGGATGTCTTTGGGGGGAGCGTTGCGTGAGGTTTGCACGAGCGGTCATTACTTTCACACGTTTTTGTAATTATCTCATTACACTGGAAGAACGCCCCAAAGTACATTTTCGTTCATATCTCGAAAAGAAAATTTCGGCGAGTGAAGCGCACCTTTTGAGTCCGTTTCCGGCGAGTTTTTAACGTTTCGCTGAAATTAGGAGGGAATGTTGCCCAATAATCAGGCAAAAAAAGGGGGGTCGGGAAATTTTCAATTTTTGCTTCTTTCAAAAGTTATGACTATTTTATTGAAGAGAATGCATCTCTCCAAGTTCAACTGCGTGTCGAAAACAAACCAGACAAGTAATCAAAATTTCCCGACACCATTTTTTAGAGAAAGGTGCCTTGAAGACAGCGGTGTTGATCACGTCCTCGCTAAAATCCGATCAGAAACAAAATCGATTAGTGAACCTCTGTGCTCTGGGAAAAGGCGCGCCCTATTCGGAAAACCTCAACTTTTTTGTTTTAATAAATATACTTTCGTAATCTACAATTCTTAAGCTTTCAGAAAATAAATGAACAACCGAATGATGAAACGTACGTGGGGTGGGAGGGGGGGGGGGTGGGTGGGTGGTGGAATAACTGTAATAAACGTTGTTTGAGCAATACAATCTATTTATGACTCTTGACTTTTAGAAAATAAACGTCTTTCACGATGTCACACAATATGAAAAGTTTTTCGTATTTTTCACACAGTTATAAACAAAAAAAACACACACATAGGCCTCCTTAGATCAATTGATCATGCCGAATTTAGTAAGTATGGGAACCCTTGCCCCCTGGCATACGTTTCGTTGTAAAAATTGGCAAGTTTGGGGTCCCATGTTGCCATAGGCAACCAGGATCTTTCTCCTTAACGAGAAGCCGAGGCAAAGGAGAGCTAGAGAGCCTGGGAATGAGGTTGGAGTTTGCATACGGAAAAGCGTGACATCGTCAAAAAGGTCCATTATGTGTGATGTTGCAATCTGCTGATACAGGCGTTCTCCGTGTGTTCAGCAGTTCTTGGTATTCGCTCTAGGTCGCTCTAGGTTCGATTTCCAGTCGCTTTGTGAGTCCGCGTTCCTTGCCCCACAGGATAAACAACCAGACTATTTTGTCTCTCCCCCTCCCCTGCTACTCCTTTTTTAGCCTCACCCCTACCCCCTGGGACCATTTCTCGTCTCTTGCGAGTTTGAATCCAAGATGGCGCTCGCCTTTAGTATCAAAATGCTTGCGCTCGCTCTCCAAAATACGCCTGTAAAAATGCTGAGACGAGGTTAGTAAGGCTAATTTACATGCATACAAAAGAATTTTACATTGGCAGCCATTTATGAAAAGGGTCTATAACTCCTAAATGTAAACCGTAATTAGGACAAAAAATTCGACACCATTGGATGCTTCAGATGCTTTACACGACGGAAAGTTGCTATGAAACTCAAATTTTGCCCAGCTGACCACCAGTCGATGGGTCGTGGGCTCATTGTGTTTTCGTTTCGAAATTTAGGAAATCCATCATGTTACTTTAATCTTGGCTTCTTGTTTGGGAAGTTCTGATTCAAATTAGCCTAAGAGTTTCAGTTCTCACTATAATTTACCACAGAGTCCAAATATTAGCCAAGTTCTTTATTTACAAACGCTTTCACAGGGAGCCGTTCGTTCATGTCCCCCGATTCGGGGGTAACGTTGAAACTTCTCACAGCTCGCAAATAGCGGAGTCGTCGTCTTTTTCGTTTGAAGCTCAAGGAAAACACTTGTATATTCTGAGGAACAAGAAATGTCTTCACCTGCAGCCTGCACGCTTCTCTTTAGATGGATCCTTCCTCTCGTTTTGTTAGGAGGTGCGTATTTTTGCCGTTTTCTAATAAGCTTAAATGTTCATATTTTCACAACAGCTGAGGCTAGGGCATATGGATGGGGGTGTATTCTCGTGTATATTTGAGTTAAACGATTTTTTATATAAGCTTACGTTCAATGCTTTGCACTGAATGATTTGTTGTTTTGACAGACCAGCTTTTCATGTTTCTGAGAGACTGCGAGGTTTTTTTGCGCGCAGTTTTTATGGTGTTA
Source organism: Micromussa lordhowensis (assembly GCA_964020085.1). Lineage (NCBI taxonomy): Eukaryota > Metazoa > Cnidaria > Anthozoa > Scleractinia > Lobophylliidae > Micromussa > Micromussa lordhowensis. The sequence continues at coordinate 13,376,011 of OZ026606.1, forward strand.
ACACGGTGAACGGCACCGACCTGCTCAGACGTACAACAATTTGAAATGCCACTAACCGATAGTCTTTAAAATCGTTTACCGGGTGATTAAATAGTTTCTTTTTAGAGGAACGAAGCATGTCATTTAGTTGATACCTCTTTCAGTCTCTAGAATCGAAAGCTCTCAAAAGTGTTGGTCAGTTAAACAACCACAGTACAACTCACTAATTGCCGGTGACGTAATTTGTTGGTAATTTGACTACACTTTCAAAACTGCTCTTTTGAAAATTTTTACTTGCTATATGCGCCTCTATACCTATATAAGTATCTCTGAAATATTCGCTGTTTGTAGTAAATATTATCAAGACAATGGACAGATTTTGATTTTATCTAAATCAAAAATGATTGTTTAACATTTCCAAGTTTGTTTCTTTTCCAGCTTGTTGCTTTAGATTCAATGGCTTCTCTGTCATTTACTTGTGTTGTCTTCTGGCCATTCCTCTGCTACCTAATCCCTCACGAGGTTTGAAAGATGTCTTGTGTTCTTTTCTTTTAGTGAGATGTAGGTGCATACATGTAGGAGGTAGAGGCAGAGATGTAGGCGGTGGGAACCCCAAGAAGGGGGAGGGGGGGGGGATTTTGTAAAGTGATGGAGTATGCTTGAAAGTTACCCTGAGAGTCTTGATGGCATTGTCATGATTACCAGACTTACAACTTACTTACATCAAGTAAAAAAACAAATGCAGTAGATATTTATAGTTTTCAACGAAACTGTTGGGTTTTGTTGGTAAGCAAGTGAAGCACATTGTTAGTAAAGCTGAAATATGCTTCGTCAGAGCAATTTTAAAAGGATTCGAGCAGCCTTGATTTGAGCACTGCCAGGGTCATTGTGTTGCATTCTTGGGCAAGAAAAAATTTCTTTACAGTACCATTCTCATTCCATGTGTATAAATAAGTACCAGTGAACTGTAAGATAACTTCAGTTGGTAATGAATTTGTTAGGGAGAGGAGGAGAGATTGGGATGTGGATAAGCTTAAAGTAAATTTAGCTTCCAATCCAGGTTTTTTCGGCACACTTCCTGTAAGTCACTTTGTGTTACCGTAATCCCACATTCTTACAATTTTAAAACTGTTCTTATTACTGTATCTCTGTAATTATTTATCTTTGCAGCTTTTGGCTCTACAGGACATTTTCAGAAGGCACTGTTGGGTCTCTCTGTATTTGCCTTGATGGCTCAGATTATTTTTCAGATAGTCTTGGGAGCCTTACCGCCCTATGGACATTTCTTTCCAAATTGTAAGCTATAATACCAACTGTTATGTGTTAATGTCTTGCTTGGCATGGTGCTGAAAATTAAACCTTAATTTTGTTACAAATGATTTTCGTTCAAGACGTTTGATTTACCAGGTATGAAGGGATTTTTTCAGCATGATTTCTGTCATTAACAACACAATGTTCTACTGTTTACCAGGTTCAATGTATGAGCAACTTACCAGACAAATTGGACTAAGTAGGTAAGTGACCACACTTTCTACAGTATGTACATGTGATATGCTCTTTCATCACTGAACACATGTTACTTTCCTCTGTACATTTTCCAGTGCATTGAATAATATTATGAACTGCAGGGCTTAAAAAACCTTTCATTCCAGCTTTCACTTTGGACAATCAGCTCTTAAATTTTGCTTGCTCTAGGCAACCTGCCTGGGCCCTTGCTTATCTCGCAAGTGACAATGAAAAGTTACAGTACTTGCCTGCCAGAAAAATATGCTTGTCCAGGAAGCCCTGGTGGCACTCTTTTTGAGCCCTGATTCTAAAAATAATAATCCCTTAAATGGTTGAAACATGTATTTATGGCTGTTCTTAAATGTAAAGTAGAAGGTCCCCAAAGTAACGACTTTTGGAAAAGTAATTGTGACACCTGACATTGTGTATCTGAGTCTGGATGGCGGAGAACCTTTTACAAAATAATTGATCACACTTGATGGCTCAAGTAATAAGTTGGAGTGGCCTATGCAATTACAGGTTTTAACTATAAACCCAGATGTGGAAACTCCTTTAAAGTAATGATTGTGTGATGCTGTAATGTTTGGAAGTTTAAGGAAGTTACTAGAAATACTGTATTAGATATGGGTTATTGACCAAGCTTGTGCGGCTATAATGGCTGGATATTGGCTGAGTTTGTATTTTTGCATGTTTATGGGCCGAGATGGAGTCAGGGTCCACAAACCCATAAAAAGAACTGAACAAGCTTGGTCAAGTAAGGATTCAGCATATGGCTTTCCAGGAAATATTTCTTGCTGGATGCAGCGGGCAGTCCCAAGCGGGCAAGGTAGCACCATCTTGCCCGCTCATGGAGCTGGCAAGATAATACAAATGAATGCTAACCTTCTCATGTAGCCCTGACTATGAATGATCTTTATCCTCTTTTTCCTTAAAATATATGGTAAGTAACGTTGTATATCTAAATGTATGCTACACACCGTGAGAATAATGTAGAATAAAGAATAGAGAATAAAGTGAAGAGACCATGTGAAGGGAGTTGTTCTGACAGTGCGCTGACAGAAGATTTGTTTTCAATCCTGTAGGTTTGATGGTGTTTCAGCACTGGATATATGCAGAATCATAGTCCCAGATGTGGCAGTTATAGCTGTGTCAATAACATGTGTTGTCTGTTGCCGAGGATTAGTTGATTCCTCCCCACTTCGTCCAGAGACCCCACAACATATAAGGATATCCCCTGACTCAACTACATGGGATAATGTGATGCCATATTTCATTGCCGTCATGTTACTTGCTGGGGGAATAATGCTGCCATCACTTGCTTCTGCAATATACTTTGTGATGTTCCTGATCTTAGGAACAATGTGGGCCTGCCATAAGGCAGTTAGGCTACGACGGAAAAGAGCATTTGCCTACGTAGGATTAGCTCTCATGGTCTACTCTGGTGTGCATGTTTTGATATTCTACATGTATCAATTCCAATTTTTTCAGAAAGTTCTTCCTCCAGAAAGTTTACTTACCAGGTATGCAACACATACAGCTAAATTCATATGTGACAGGCATCCTGCATACTGCGAGGATCAGCACTGTCAAAGTCATTGTGGGTAGTGATAAGTGAATAAAGACAGTGAATTTTAAACTCGGTAATGAAATGTGAAAGGTGAATTGAGTGAATTGAAGGTGAAAGGTGAATTGAGTACCCTGTTGCAGGGCTCGAAAAATATTTGAATTCCACCTTGCCTGTTGGGCAAGTGACCCTCAAATTTTGCTTGCCCGGGGCACTTCCCTGCTTGCCCAAGTTTTCAAAGTCATTAATAATTCATAAACCCAACTGATGGAAGTCAAACTACGGTAGTATTTTAATGTAATAAACCCATCTTTACTGTAGTCCTCTTAGAATAGTGCATCTTGATTAACTCCACAAAATCATTGTGAAGAGAAGCGCGAGAAATTTATAGCACGCAGAATTTTAACACATGCAATACCAGCGAGAGCATATTTTTTCATTTGGGTGAATGAAAAATAGTTTCAGTCGAGGGAAAACGTCTTCGTTTGAAAGAAACGCTATTTTAAGTCATCTTCCAGGAATTCTTAAAGTATTTGATGACTTACTTTTTATATTTCTTTTTAAATAAATAACACTTTTCATTTCGCGCGACGGCGCCCAACTTGCATGTTTCGCCGAAAACAGATTTAGCTGGATTTTAGCATCAAAAATACTGATCAGTTTTTGCGCACAATCTCTACAGTTTTAATTAATATGTCGTTGTTGAGTTAAGTTTTGTACAGAGAAACTAGAAAATGCCCGCAGAAAATTGCTAAAATTAAGAAATAAACACAGCGTTTTTATTCCCAAAGGCGGCTATTTTTATCCTGGAAAGAAACTTGATCACCGTCTTTATTCACTTACAGGTATCAGACAGTCTTACTGTACAGAAATAAAATGATGATCAGGGACTGCAATATTTTATGTGTGTGTTTGAAGTTGTTTATCACCTTGCATCCTTGTTGTAAGTGTCCAATCATATTCTTTACTCCATTAGGTTATTTGGCCTTGTGGGAATAATATACACAGACTGCAGTAACCCTTTAGCACTTCATGTAAGACCATACCTGGACTGGCCGCTGTGTGCATCACCTGCTGTGATCTTAGCTCTTTACTGGCTGTTAGCAACAGAGACACGTTTTTACTTCATAAAAGTATGTACAGGTGTAATATGAAATCCTGGTTGTTGAACATTTACAGTAAATGGACAGTGACTTGGCTTGTAATATATATGAGGGTTCATGGGAGCCACTGCATGTATAGAATTGCTTAATAATATTATGATCTTGCAGTACACAGAAAACATGTCAAGTACATGTATGGTAAAATCAAAGGAGTAACAGCAGAAATAATAGATTTAGGTTCATGAGTTCAGTCTAATCCAAGGTTGAGACAAACTAGTGGCATTTTCGCATGGGTTACTCTAATATGGAATAAATAAATTTCCCCGTTTCTGATTGGTTAAAACCACACACCATAACCAGCTGCTGTTTACCAAGAATTTTGTCATATGACGTCAAAAGTGCAGCCTGCTGCAGATTATTGAACCATTGACCAAGAAAACCTGGGGATGAGGTTGTGTTATTTTAACAAAGAGCGAAATGGCTGCGAGTAGGTTTACAAGTTTGAGCGAAGAAAATACAATGAACAATAAAGCAATTACTGAATTTGGCTTTCGGAGGACATGATCTCAGGGGGGCGGGGAAGGGGGGGGAGTGTTATCCACCTTGGCGTTCGGCCTCGGTGGATAACTTCCTC
>OZ026606.1:13385796-13473296 GCA_964020085.1 Micromussa lordhowensis
TAAAGATTTTAACTTGTTTGTAAACTAGTTAAATTACTTGCAAGATTTTAAGTGTAAAAATGACTTTTTTCATTCATTCATTCATTCATTTATTCATTCAGATCTTTCATGAAACTTTAACTTACTTCACGTGTTTGTCATACTTTATCTTTAGCTGTTGGTCCAGAGGACGCTGATACGCTGGATCCCAAAGCATCTGATGATGCCAAGGCGCTCATGATGTGGGTCAAATCAGTTCTCGCAAAGTACTGGATCCTATTGTGTTGTGGCTCGTTCTTATTGGTCGGTTTACAAAACGAGGTGTCGGTTTACCAAATAGGATACATGGCAATATTCCTTTTCATTCTCATTTGTTATCAGGTAATGTAGCCTTATTTGTATCTGTATCTGACTTAAGTATAAATCTACTAAGTGTTCTAACACAAATGCCATTTTGTTATCGGCTATGTATTATTATTATTATTATTATTATTATTATTATGTAAAGTTTGTTATAATAAAGTTTCCATATAACGTGCGCTCCGATTGGCTGAAACAGCATGCTTTATCAGAGAACAGAGCACAAGTTGATGACCGTAAGCTGGCTTCTTCAAATTTTTGCTTCGGAATTTTGACAAATTTGACCCAAATTAAACATGCCTTGTGGCTCAGACAAATGCAGTGGAAACGAGCTATTTGTCTGCAGTAAATATAGCTGCATTTAGACCATTGTTAACAACAGAAGTGCTAAAACTGTACTAAAATAACAAGTCTTGCTAGATTCCGACAAAACACCAACAAAATAAACAACTTCTCATTCTCAACCTAGCGAATGCTTCGATTAAAGACATTACGAACGCAGAAATTAAACTTAAGAAGTACAACAACAACAGAAAACACCAACTGAGCTGTCTGTTTACGATGAGAAGCTTTATTTTTGTAAAAAATTTCAAACAACACTTACATGTAGTGTAGTAACGCTCGTTTGCTAACTGGCGATCTCCGGTCATCTCGGCGAAGTGAACCTCAACAATTTCGTATCATCGCTCACTCGACGAGTGATCAGTGGCTCTGATATTCTCCTTTACTCGGAGTAGAACCAGTGGAAGCAGTCTAGTCTTTCCAACTTTGACCCCAGTTCGCGCAATCTTGCTGCAAGTGGCTGCAAGGCATAAACAACTGTACTGCGCTCATTGGCAGCTCCTTTCAAATACAACTCAGTATTTGCTAGTTTTGAGCTCCTTGTTTCTTAATTTCCTTTTGAAACGATGCACGTTTTTATGAGCCACAATGCGGCCGGATTCCTTTGTAGTAGAAACCTTTAGATCCTTACTTAAGGATTAAACTGAAAAACGAACTTAAAAGGCATCGTTCTTCTCCTAGATACCAACTCGATACTGAAAGCTTAGCAGACGTTCAGTTTGTGATTGACAGCTGTCGTCTCGTTAGGCGATCAAAGTTTTTGAACAGTTCTACCAAGGACTGTGATTGGCTTATTTTAGCGTGCTTTATCAGAGAATAGAGAACGGCTGACGCCACTTTTCCCCGTTTGGAAAAATAAAGTTTGGCTTGAAAATTCAGCCGAATGCGTTGAGAATTTGTTGGATTCTTTGTCATAAAACAATTAAAGAAGCCTCGACTGTGCTCTGTTCTGTTGTAAAGCACTTAGGAAGTGGTAGAGCACTCAACAAGTAGGGAAAAACAGTTGACTATGTCTCGTGTTTTCCCCTACACTTCTTTCGTGCTCTACCGCTTCCTGCGTGCTTTACAACTGAACAGAGCACAGTCAAGGCTTCTTTATTTGTTAATTAACAACTTGAAGCTGTTAAGAAAATGGCACCTGCCTCCGGGTTTTCAAAGTGTCTGTGAAGGGGATTTAGATAATTTGTTTGAATGATTTACACAAAAATAGTTAGACTATTCGCTCCTAATTTCTATGCATTTTATTTGACTCGGGCTGCACCTTCATCGACTGTCACATGATAGAAATCTCAAGCTCAAAATCTAAGTCAAATATACCACTGCAGTACAATTGCTTACCAGAGGCCCCTACAGAAACATGTCTGAGAGACATATTAGCTTATCAGTTTGCACACTTTACTCCAGGTTCCAGGGTTTGAACTCCAGGTGAGTTCATAACCCTGATTAGCATTCTTAGGCAAGACACTTACTCTCACAGTACCACTGAATTAAATGATGGGAGTAACCCCATGATGGACTGTCCCATCCAGGGGAGAGTGGGGGATATTGTACTATAGATACGGGAGTTATGCAGTGGTCTGATGGGCCACAAGACTTTAATCTAGACTCCATTTTATAGAATGACAGCCTTTAATCTCATTAAACCGATATGAGATGTAATATACCAAACACGAGTGACAGTGTGGATATCCAAACACCGAGAAGAGAGTTGCCAATATGACACGCAGCAAAGTATTTTTGATGAAATTCGAGGTGTTTGGAGAGCAGATGAAACACTGTCTCAAGTGTTTGATATATCTTCTCAATCGAAACAAAAACTATTGAGTGAACAACAGAAGAAAAATGGTCCAAATCTATGCTAATTAAGACAGGGTATCTACACCTCCTTCATGGTTGTGATTTTCTTGTTTTAACTTGATGTATTATTACTGAGATTGAGAAGTGAAATGTGAAACAAAGTTTTGGTGGGTAAAACATGGAGGTATGGCAGGACCTGAACCGCAATGTTACATTGTGAAGTCATGTCTGCATTCAAGCCCAGTGGCCCATTAGGCCAGCACTTATTTCCACTTTCTGTAGCATGAAGCGAATAGGAGTCTTCAGTCTGCTCTCCCCTTTGATGGGATCCATCCTGTGTGCTGGACATTACATTCCAACATGACAAAAAAGAAAGCACTAAAGATGATTTCTAGTCCATACTGCATGTTCTCAAGAGTTTGTTTTGCGTTTTGTGTTTGTTTGCTTTGCTTCATGTAAGATATCACAAAATGTAAACATTTCGCAGCTACTTACATGAAGTAAATCCAAAGTTTCAAAGCAACCGTCATTGCAAAGCAGGCGAAGTGGCCAAAGCGTTATGCTTCGTTCTTTCTCATATAACTTGATGAAACAACTTCTCAGCTGTAAAAGACAATGAAGCTGTTGAAAAAGAATTTGAAAGGCCTCAAAGATTAGGGATGTGGTTCGTAATGAATGACATTGATTTGCATTCCATCGAGTGGGAACTAACAATGTTTATAAACATTAGAGTGCTGAGATTGCGCAGTACAGACTGGAAATCATCTTTAAGTTATCATTATAAATTTTTTCGTGCACCTGTGATGTTTCTAAGAGCCCTGTCACATGTCATTTTGTAACGCTTGTTTGTTTGTTTCAAGATCTCTATTGCCACTTGGAGGATAATTCTCCGTCCTCTGTGGTGGGTGATGGTGATATATTCCATCTGCATCTTGTTGTTAATCTACACATATCAGTTTGATAACATGCCTGTCTACTGGCATAATGCTACCGGGCTATCAGACCAATGGTAAGGACAATAATGCTATCTTTCTTTACAAGAAAGTACATGTTCTTTGTCAAGAAAACGATGTATTTAACTCCCTAAGAAGCTCTGTATTCTGAAAGGTGTAGCAACATAAGAAACATAGTGTGTTATAACTGGGTGTTATAACTCTTTTGGTCCCCTGAAACATAGGTAATTATAATGTAGCATGTAACCATACACCTTATTCCAAAATGGCCAGCATTTTAGTGCTCTTTTGTTCGCTTGCAAATTAGCCCTTGTTGCCTTGTTCAAGGGAAAATATTCTTTTGTATTTCGAGTTTAAGAACGAGGCAACAAGGGCTTATTTGAAGGCAAACAAAAGACCACTAAAATAGTGGCCATTTTGTAATAAGGTGTATAAATTGTGTGTAAAAAACATTTGTGGTTTTTCTGCGACACAATGTTCCTTATACTACGGTGACTTTCTGTAGTTTGACACAGTGAGAATGGATTTTGATGTTTCAATAACTTTGTATAAGATTGTGTTTGTCGAGGCTTAATGCAGTAGCTGAAAATTTTTTTTTCATTTTTGTGTCGTAACAGGTTGTACAACCTTGGACTTCGCCAACACACAAAAGCCAGCCTTCTGTTAGAACTCCTCACACCTACTGCCTTTTCAATCATTATTGTTATTCAACTGCATTTCTTTCATCGTCCATTTCTGGCCATGATTGATTTGAAAGTGAGACCTAACTCTACAACCCACCAATCAGCAGCGAGAGGTGCTATAGAACCGCATACCACTGCCTCCACCTCACAACAAGATGGCGCGGAATGTTCAGAGCCTGCCTCAGCCTGGGATTGCCGGCAGAGTACCCAGAAGTCTTATCTGGTGGTGGCACTCATTAAGATTGTGAACTTTTACAATGATTTAACTGTTTTCCTGTGGAGAGTTGGAGAGCTGCACATGTTGAAACTGGTCAATTTGACACTGATTGTTGTGGTGCTTTATCAGGTTGAGTGAATTTTAGCTTCATTACTTTTCATTTTATTTTTGTTTCTGTCTGGCTATATCTTTCAGTCCATCCATCCGTCTGCTTGTCTGTGTGCCCATCTGCCCGGCCCTCTGTCAGTCAGTCAGTCTGTCTGTCTGTATGCTTGCCTGTCTGCCTGACTCTCTGTTCATCCAAAGTCCTGCTCTCTGTCTGTTTATCCATCTAATAAACAATCAATTAGCCCTCACTTGCTAGAAATCAGCTAAGGTTTATTCAACAATTCATAAAGGTTATTGCACATTAATTACAAACACTAGTTTCGGCTTTACAAGAGCGTCCTAGATCATGGGGACAAGCCAAGAACTGAAACAAGAGCGTAGCACTTGGCCGTACATGTACGTGTAGAACAAAAAAATTTTCCTTTATCCTTTGTTCCTAGACTTCAATTTGTTTTGAAACAATATCGACAGGATGTTTACATGTAAGAGCCATTTTCCCAGCCTAGTGAGCTAAAAATAAACTTCTGGTCAGTTTGTGACAAAATTTAAAAAAATCTCTTTGAATTGAATTGAAGTGTAAGTGAACTTAGCACTGCTGTGCCAATTTAGAACGTGCTTGCTACTTGTTAAAAATCTCAAATTGTGTGAGAAAGGCTTTTTGGCTGTTTACAAAACGTGACAGAGTTAACGGGGGATTTGAACCCAGGACCTCCAGATTACAAGTCCAGTACCCTATTTGGCCTCCATTAATGATGTATTGCAGGCAGGCCGTGGTGTTTATGAAAGCTTTTAATCACTTGTTCTGGCCTATGAAATTTCATGTGTGGACTGTTGAACCACACCACTGGTTTACAGACTTCAGAAAACCGCAAGGCATCGTAGCTGTTCACTGTAATATCCTAATCTGAACATCCGACTCCCTTTAGGGGAGGGGAGAGAGGAGTAGAGAAGCATAGAAAGGCCACTTTTTTCCTTTTCTCCTTTCCTCCCCCTCCCCTCCCGCCTTACTGGACTTTCGAAAAGCCTGATACTCTGGCTGTTTTCATCCATTCAGCTTCACGGCTGAGCTTTTAACATGATCGTACAAATTTGTCTTTGGGAACTAACGGACCAATCAAATGTTTGTATTTGTAGGTCTGTGCTATTAACGCAGTAATCATCATTCTACTTGGTATCTCCATGCCGTCTCGTGTTCTTCAGAGAGCATTGTCATACTGTTTCCTGATCTGGAGCTCTCTTGTAATTCTGAGTAAAATGATTTATCAACTGAGGTTCGTGCAAGCTGACTTATTCCAACACAACTGCACGGACCAGGTGAGCTGGAATAATAACAGAAATACTCGCTTTATTATTAAATAATTAGTAATAGTAATTGAACCGAGTGGAGTACAATTTAGGGAATAATCGCGCGAGTGATTCGAAATCGGACGAGCGCGTAGCTCGAGGCCGATTTGAAATTGCGAGCACGATTACTCCCTGAATTGTACGACACGAGGTCCAATTACTAATTAATCGTATCTATAACAAATTTCGAAATTAAAAGTGTCTTTTGAGAACTTCTTTTGAGCGAAAACGTCTGTAGCGCTTTTCCTAAGTTTTGAAAACTGTAGAAAACTTTGCTAAGGAAACCATTAAAGCGCGTTGTAATTGACGTGAAAATCACGTGGGTATCCAATTACAGGTGTTCGATTACAAAAAGTTCAAATCGGACACCTGTAATAGATCGTTTTCACTGTCACGCAATAAAAAAATAAATCGAAAGCTATCCAGTGGAAAAAGCTAAGAAATTGTGATGTTATAGAAGGTAAAAAAGAAGAAACTTCTCCAAGTTTTAGCCCTGTGCGTTTCCCCAAACTTCAGATATTCGTCGAAATGTTTCGCAGAAATTTACAGAGCCCAGTATGAAAACGCCATGTTGGTGTACCTCCATGGTACACCAATATGGCGGCCGGAATATAGTGTAAACATCTGGAACTTAGTTTGGCTTTCTAAGCGACTGATTATCAGTACTGATAAAACTAGTATTTACATAAGCACTTTACCTATTGCTCTAGCTTCTAACAGGGCTCAAAATCATGAGATAAATATTTATTTTTCAACAAATTTGATCGTAGCCTTGTGTCACGCACCTCCATAACCCGGAAATTCAAAATGCTCTGGTTTCCAAACGAAGCACGCTATTTGGTGGATCTTTAGTTTTAGATTTTAGAAAGTGATGACGTCACGTGAAAACGATCTATTGGACACCCACGTGATCGCGCTCCGATTACGTGACAAATAGGCGCGCGGAGAACCAATCACGATCGAGAATTTTGTCAAAGATACGATTAAGGGAGTAATCGCGCGAGTGATTCAAAATCGGACGAGCGCTTAGCTCGAGGCCGAATTGAAATTGCGAGCACGACTACTCCCTGAATTGTACGACACAAGGTCCAATTACGTATTAATCGTATCAATAACAACATTTCGAAATAAAAAAAATGTCTTTTGAGAACATCTTTTGAGTGGAAAAGTTTGAAGTGCCTTCCATAACTGTAGGAAGTACTAAGAAGAAAGCCATTAAACCGCGCGTAATCCTCCGTAGGAAAAAAGATGGCGACTGGTACATTTACCCACAGTTCTTAGCGCACGAAAATTTTAACAACGTTCATAAAAAGGTACAGAAGGGTTATAAAATCTTCAAACCTACGATACACAATGTCCTTAGTACAGGGACAAATATAGTAAAAAATTGGCTTTCCTTGTGTCTTATACGCTGTGTTAGGTTCGCAAGGTATTGTGGTAAAATGTACAGCCGCCATCTTTTTCCCTACGGTGGATTGACGTGCGAATGACACCCACGTGATCGCGCGCCGATTACGTGACAAATAAGCGTGCGGATAACCAATCACGATCGAGCATTTTACTACAGATACGATTAATTAATTAAGTTTAAAACATTTTACTCCTTTCCTCACTCGTACATTTGATGTTAATAGACTTAAACGTAGTCTGATGCATGATGTTTATCGTAGAATTTTCAGTAATCAATTTTCTACGTATATCTCTTTTCCTCAGACTTTACCTCGACCGTCTTCATTCAATCACTTCATTAATAATGCACTGTGGGTCGGTTTCTATAAGACAGATAACATCTCTGAGGATATCAAGGTGAGAAATAGGTTGAGCAATTAACGAATTTTCTAATTACAAGTGATGTTTGATCATTGTCTCTGCTTTATTTTCAGGGATACCTTTTGATTGTCATAGTCATCGTGTTACACGCGGTTATAAAGCATCACCAGGTAGGAGAAAAATAACTATGGAGTGTTTATTTCCTGTACTGTATCACTGAACTCCCAAATAACAAATTTAATGTGTTTCTCAATCGGTTTATAAAGTAACTCTGGCACAAACGACGTTTGCCGTTACTTGCGTTTTAAGAGAAAAACATTTTACTAAATAGAGTTGTAACGCAATTTTGAGCGATTCAGTCACGGTGACAAAATTACTTAGCGTTTCGTGACCTAGCGTGACTTTTCCAGTTTTAAATCGAAAACTATCCAGTGGAAGAAGAAATTGTGATGTTATAGAAGATAAAAAAATAAGACACTTCTCCAAGTTTTAGCCCTGTGCGTTTCCCCAAACTTCAGATATTCGTCGAAATGTTTCGCAGAAATTTACAGAGCCCAGTATGAAAACGCCATGTTGGTGTACCTCCATGGTATTCCATAATCCGGAAATTCAATGCTCTGGTTTCCAAACGAAGCACGCTATTGAGCTGTAAAGTTGTAAACAGATATAAATATGTCACCTCTTATACCTGATGAGGATGAAAACTTTGGTAGATCTTTAGTTTAAGATTTTAGAAAGTGATGACGTCACGTGAAAACGATCTATCGGGACGGTAGTTTCTTGTGGATGAATTTCAAAGAAACCATGCATAGTTGTTGTTGACGTTTGTACTTTCCAACAGAAACTTTACCGTTGGAAAAAGAATCTAAAAGAGCCAGATCCTGGAATCTTGTTTCCTGGAATAACAAGACCTGATGCTGACGAAGACTTCATTAATTGTGTCAAATATTTGTGCAATAAATTCTTCTTCCACTTTGGTTGGGAGGTAAGCTTCAGCTCTCTTTTGTGATTATGTTTGTTAAAAACATTGGTTTTAGAACCGGTCAGTATATAATGCAGACTGCAGACCTGGGGTTAAAATGCAGGCTGAGGGTAAAATATAGCACATTGCAGACTGTAGACTTGTAACTGAATGTCCGTAATCGTGTGACCATTTCCATCATTGAGAGCTGACCTCGGAGTGTTGTTCGAGTGCTAACTTGAAGGTAGCGCTCGATAATGGTTTATACCCTGCTGTCTGCATTTTACCCCCAGTTTGCAGTCGACAGTCTTCATTTTGCACGGACCGGATTTAAAACGCGTTTTTCTGGCTTGATTTCTACGCTCTTAACGTAACAGGTCAATCAAGACCTCCCCCTAAAAAGTCCCTGGTAAATCAACCCTGTTTCTCACCCCCAACCCTGTTTCCAATTTCCAAGAATGGAAGTGAACAGAATTTTAATAGTGAGGAAACCGTTAGTTTGAGGTAACTGTACATTCTTGGAGTAATCCTCCCGTCAAATTTAGTTTTTAGATTTTTGTTCTTTGTATGGATGTCTGTCACTGTAATGACACCGAAATGAACATTAGACAGCCTCATACCTCTGTTTTATTTCCGCTATTTTCGCGTTTTTCTCGTCACAAGCTAGTCACCCCAGCGTTACTTTTGCTGCTGTTTCACTGAACAACTCCAAACAACAAGTTCCAATTTGTTTTTTGCTCCTTTTAGTTTTCGTACCTTGCTATCCACATACTTTTTCTTAATAAAATTTACCATTTTGTGCTATCCCTGGCTAGCATACACAATCCGCCATCGCTCCTGGCCACTTAGAACTTTTTTATAGGACTGGGGAGGGTTGTGGCATGGGCTGGCTTATCCGTCATTAGGGCAAAAAGAACCGATATAGTTCATTTTCTCCTAATTATTAATTTTCCGATGTTGTTTTCCAGGTTTGTCTTGTTATGATAGTAATAAACATGGCCGTCCGGTGTGACATCACGTCTGTGGTGTACGCCATTTGGCTTGGGGCCTTTTTGGTGCTGGGCCGACAGAACTCGTCCATTGTGTGGCCCGTGTATGTGGGCTTCTTAGCCGTGCTCCTTCCTCTGCAGTACCTCTTGGTGCTTGGATGGCCTCCTGCGCTTTGCCTGGGTGAGAACAATTAGCAATATTTTCATGTTGTAGCTTAATGTTTTAAATGTATGTTTTACCGTAGGTAATCGGTTGTTAAGTTTCTTTGTTGTTGTTTGAGTGGCCATGTTCTTCTGTTTGCTGCGTTCCTCTTCTTGTTTCTTCTTCTCTAATGGCTGTTGTTTCCTTTCAGCATATCCATGGACTAATGCTCTAAATTCCAATCTCGTTCACTGGCTGTACCTCACGGATGTCAAACTTCCCCCCGACCCAAAGCTTCTTTTAAGTAAGTAACTCGAGATGCAGAGACCGCACCCAATATTTTTGAAGCCTTGCAAGGGAAAGCTTTTGGCGTGACAAACATACCACGCTTGTCGTGACATTTACTTGTCGTGGATTCCTTTTCGCTTCGTGAAATTAAATGTTTTTTCTTTTGGAGTGACAGCAGAAGTTGTTTTGGTTGAGGTTTTTGTGACATGACAGTTTTTGTGCCTTTATAATGTTTTTGTCCGTAACAGTCGATGTGGTTTATTTGGTGTTGATAGTTTTAAACCGTGACAAATTTTTGTTGTGTCATGACAGGTTTGTTTATCGTGACAATGCGTTCTGCTTTCAGGTGACTTCTTCCAATTGCTATTCGCCTGTTGTCAAGAAAATGTGTTTTCCATCGAGCGATTTCGACGATCAAGTGAACAAACTGCGTCAAATGCATCTTTCAATACAAGCAGAAGAGGAAGCCGCGGAAAAACAACCACTCCTGACTTCATGTGGAATATAACTTGGCTGGACTTCTTCAAGGTAAATCGGCACTAATCAGTACTGAACGGAATTCCTTTCGTATGGTTGCCAATGGTGTTGGGCTGTTGTACTGCTGTTTCACACCATGTTGTCACTGTAATAAAGCCATTTTCATTTTTTGAAACTAATACCAAATTTCTTTCGTTGAATTCGTTGTGCTTTATTGCGCTTTGTGATTGGTTTTAAAGTTAGCCAATCAGATGCAAAATCAAGCCACTCGCAATTTGGTCTCTTGCGTTTTCCCGCGCTTGGTGCCGATCACGTGTATTTACCTTGAGTTCTTATTGGTCCATTGTGTTGTTTACCTTTCGCTGTGATTGATTCGCTCTGATTATCGTTTGGCCACCTTGTTTGGTGCTGTTGGATCGTGTTTGATCGTGTTTAATAAAATTTGAAGGCCATCAAATCACTGTAATATTCGCTCTGATAAAGAGACTGATTGATGACTTCTATTTTCAGGTGGTTGTATTTCAACACATGTACTGGGTCACTTTAGCCGTGGTTTACATCACTGTTCAGAGTACTATCAGTATCTTCAACTTTGGTTTTATATTGTGGTGTTTCTTCTTCTTGTGGCATGGACAAGCACTGTACCTCCAGCGAAGAACGAGGCTCTTTAGATTGTGGAAAATCTTCATAGGATATAATTATTTCACGCTTCTTGCCAAAGTTTGTTTACAGGTGAGAGAGCAAAAAGATTAATTTTCTACTGCACGACTTAGTCAGTCAGTGATCGTCGGAAATTTTACAATTATTCCACAAGCGCGCGTTGGATATGAGATGGTAAATAGCGCGTAGCGTCGAGTTGGCTATAATCATCTCGTATCCAACAAGCGCGAGTGGAATGGTTGTTTTACTAAGAACGCCCCCAAAATACAGAAAAAAATAAAACGCCCTAAGCTTACTATATTTGTAGAGCATGTTATAATGGCTCATAACCGATGATGGCCAAGCCAATGAAAACTCTCGAATTGCATTATCCAATGATCCAGTTTTTAACAATGGCTCTTATAATCCAGCAAATATTTTTGCTCGCGCGCGATTGGTTTAAACGCATCACGTGACTGAATATTCCTCGAAGCTCACAGTTTTCCTCGAGCTATGCTCTCGGAAAACTGTTTGCTTCCCAGAACAGATAATGTCCGCGGACAAATACGCGAGCATATTTTCGCGCCAAATGGAGACTATTCATTGTCTATATATACCATGATGGCTAAGCCAATGAAAACTCTTGAATTGCCTTATCCAGTGATGCAGTTTTTAATAATTTCTGTTATGAGCCCTTCGTCTCTTCTCCCAATACGGCCCTTGCGCTTGTGTAATATCAACTACATACAGTGAAAACGAAAATTGGTTATAAAATCGAGGGTAAAATTATGGTGTTCGACTTGGGGAGGGAAACGACTTTTGGTTTGAGTTATGGGAAGGTGTGAAAAACTGAGGGTCAGAGAAATCTAGATTCCACTGTGCATGCATGGAGTCAGAAAGTATCTTATGGCGGACGAGAGAGGCTGAGTTACATTTAGAGAGAGGCAACCTTATAGCCACTACCGAAAAATCGTTTTACTCGAACCGCAAGAATTCATGCGACACTGTTCTACAAGGCATACAGTTCGTCATGTTGTCTCCACTTCACAACAAATAACACAGTAGTGTAAACCAAATAAGTTTATTTTGGGATGCCTGCCGGGAACCAACCCGAGGCTTAAATAAACGACGCGTACATGTATACAATGATCCATTATACCATATACAATCCATACACAAACCTCGTATAAAACAAAACCTTGCACACTCAATATAGGGTATAGAGCACTGACATCTCAACTCTAACAAGACGAGATTAAAAGAGCTGGGCAACCGCTTACAAAGATACTACTACGGTTAGACGGAGGCCAGAAAAAACCTGCCCAAAAAACCCCTTTCGGGGAAAAATACGGCAGGAAATCTATGCAGTTAGCAGCCCATCCTACGAGGCTTAACAATTCACACAAAATAAAACTATAAAGAAACTTGGCATCAGCCAAAGGTCGACGGTTGGTTCCGAAGGCCTAGATGGATAGCACGTGTTATACTCCCTCTTATATACCACTGCGTCATTACCCATGACCCTTGGGCTAATGCCCAGGCCTTGTCGTATCACGTGCCGACAAAATATTTATTTCTAGCTAATTCGCAGGCTCAATCGTTAGAAATACCATTTTCTAAGAGCTCAAATACAGTATATGAGACAACCTCTCGTGATGCCGGTGATATCATGTTTTGTTTTGCTTCAATTCTGATTGGCGATTACGCTATTTGGTTTTTTGTGATTAGTCACCGTTATAGGCTCTAGTTTCAGTTTAGAGCCTGCAGTCAACCTACAGTTTCAGCAGTCTTCTCGCACCACTTTTAAAGTGAGCCGACAAAAAGAGAACAATTGTATTTTTCCCGAAACTTGCAACATTGACGTAGAAATCGTTAAACAACAATAGAGAAGCGACGTAATAAGATTGTAAAACATGCGGCCTGAAGTCGGGAACTTTCTCATATATTTTTTTTTGCCTTTCATTCCTCCAGCTCGTGTCTTGTGTTTACGTGGAGTACGTTAAAAACCACACAGGCTGTTGGGCGTTACAGCTGTTAAGCTTGTTCTGTTTAAGACAACGTGGATATAAGAACAAGGCACAAGCCGCCATTGGTGACTGCGTAGCCCCTGATGACACGGGACTCGCCATGGACTGCGCATGCTTCACTTTCCTTGTCATGCAGTATCGTGTGTTCACATCAGATTACTTTAAGCACGTGGTGCGAGATCACAAAGAGCAGGCCGACATGGCAAGCAGGTAAGTACCCAGTCTCCCCGAAGTCTGATTTCACATAAGATGTTAGAAAATTCTTCGTTATCGTTAATAAATGAGATGCCCGTAACGCAAAAAGCGTGGCATCGAAATGTACTGAGGTACACCACGAAGGCAACAGCTTCCGCAGTTTGAAGAAGCATTCGTTTATTGAAATGAACTCAGGAAGGGAACGATTCAGCGATAGGTAGCCTAAAGATAACGTAAAGCATTTCTCGGTTTGCTCGTCAGTCATAGCATTTTGAGTTGTTTTGGCTTCGTACAAAATAACCTTTAACTGAAATTGAAGGAAACCTGAAAATAGTAGTTTCCTAAGATAGAAAAACACTAAGGAGATAATAATAAACCATAAAAGAACAAAGATGGCTAAGGGTGGAGAAGATTACCACGGATTACAACAAGCCGAAACCGTGACCTAACTCATTTAAGTTGTGTCATGTCTCTGTTGGTTTCCTTTCTGAACTCTTTCAGCTTCCAACAGAGATCATCCTTCAGCTTTTCCTGAACAATTTTTCCGTGTACAGTTAAGTACATTGACCATGAGATTAAATTAATTGATTCTCTTATCTATCAACCTGAGAAATGCGTTGGAAGAAGTTAGAGGAATTTGTATCTCGATATTAAAGATTAGAGTGCTAAGAGTCGATTTAGCTCGACAAGGGGGGCGATCGTTAAGCGTCAAAAAGCGCGAGAAGAAAAAATGGCAACACAAAACTAAGACAAAAGAGAGGCTTGTTTTGTCTAATTTAGCAAATGGAAAAAATACGGTTGTGCAATATGTTTCATTTTTCCTCCTCAGGGGAGCTGAACTAGTTGATGAACATGTTCACACCCAGTTGGATGCAGTGAGACGAGAAGACAAAGGAAAAATGGATCGCATCAAAAAATCGTGAGTATAGCATTCTTTACACTTGCAGTATCGCTTAACTGTCAGGTTTATAATGTTTGTGCTTGTCAGACTTGAGGTGTTCACAGAGTGGGTTACGCTATTTATTGGATGAATCACTGTCCAATGAAAACATCTTAATTTACCAAACCTGTTCTCCTTTGAGAAGTTGGGATTAATTCGGTGGAAAGCGTTTTCCAATCTGTGAACTACAGGGGCTATAAAATTTACTTTTATTGCTGTACCGCAATAAACGCCATTTGACTTTGTATTGATGTTCTGAAGTGACACTGGATCCTGATGTATTAAATATGTTTTGTATACTTTTGAAAACAGGCTAAGCAAACTGAAACAGAAACTTGCCAAGCTGCACCCTGCAGGAGAACAATACGAGCCTCAGTCACACTATGAAGGTAAACTCCTTAACTCCGTTCGCACCGACTTAACATGTTCAGTTAAGCCAAGTTTAAAACAAATTTAAAAGCAGTTACAAGAAGCACGTGCTTGGCATAATTTGTTGCTCATAATCCATCGCAATTTGGCTCTCTCTCTCTCTCTCACTCTCTCTGGTATCTTTTCGCTTCTTGGAGTCACAATGACACCTTTCGTGTTTTTTAACCTCTTAAAACTATTATTTTGATGTTCGTTGGAGTTCGTTGCATTTGCAAAGTACTTCAAAATATCGTACATACGAAGCGTAACACACGAATCAACCATCGGGCAAACGTGCGATCTCATTAGCTACATAGAAGTGGCCTAATTATCGAAAGACAACATCGGAAGCTGGTTGATCTTCAAACGTGGATTCGACTTCGCGTTTTCGTGAAGTTTCTGGAATAAAAATACTTTTTGTTGCTTTTTGATAGATCGGTCAGTGAGTTATACTAAAACAACGACTTAATTGTGAAATACTAAATTTTATAGACGTTTTGTCTTCGACGGAGCTGACATTAAAACTTTCTCTTTTGTTGTGTACAGCAATCTACTCTGGAGATTACAAGTGGTTTGAGACTGAATCAGAGGAAGAGTTAGAGAGTGAATCACCCACAGGAAGCCCGTCACGTGACAGGAGTCCCAGTCCTAATGAACCCGAAGGAGACCGGGCTGAGACCAAGGAGACTGGGGACAAAGGTTTGCTATTTTCTTTGCAAATATTATAAGAATACCGAACACAAACCTGTTGCCCTTACTGCAACAAAATGTAATCACAGATAATGCCAACCTCATTTTCTGCGTTTATCTGTTTATAAAACGATTGAAAGAGAAATAACTTTCTAAACTTTACTTGGCGAGCTCTTATTGGAACCATCTCCGTCTATTGGTACACAGACAGACCTTCAAAAGCCACAGGAGATCCAGCATCATCCGGGGCACGGAAGAGTTCCAGCAGCTCAATCGAAGGCGAAGACGAGTTCCTGGCTGTTGTCGCTCCGGAGATGCCCGAGGACGTCGTAGGTCAATCCGACGGATTCGTTAACAAGATAAAGCGCTGGTGTAGCTGGCTGTATTATTACATCGCTATATCTGTAGACAAGGTCATTGAATTGCTTAATGACATCTCTAAAGACTACCGAGAGATTGCTGACCAGCTCAAGAGAGAGCGCAAGGAGAAGAGAATCGAGAAACTTCGGCGGGCTAAGTTCGGTTATGCAGTTGGTCGGGTTCGGCTCGGAGAAGCTTCGGACCCTGAAGCAGACAGCAAGGTACTTGTTAGCTTTAAGAGAGATTTCCACTGTCGCGTTATTTAGCGCGCGTCAACGAACGTAAATATTAATGGAGTAAAGGGCACAAAGCTCTATAACGGAAATCTATGGACGACTTGTGTCTGCGGAAAAACTTGAATCTGCTTTAACGTTTTCCGCTGACATAAGCTACATGTATCCGTATAATTTCCTCGCTCCATAAAATTCACGTCTGTTGACGGGTTTAAGAACACAAGATAGTAGAAATTCACCTTATATTGGTTTTCTTTCTTTCCAGCAATCCCAATATGGAGTATTAAACACTGGACGGTAACCAGCGTAGTTGACGTTTTGCAGCTTTTACTTCCAGCAATAATAAAGTCGTAAAACAGGACGTTTTTAACGAAAATTCGATAACACGCGCCAAAGAAGAGAAGTGTGACTAAAAAAACGTCTGCGCCATAGCCCATTGCAGAAACGTGAGAGGACTGGGACGAGTTTCTTATATTGATTAGATTGAAAATCTAAACATTTCAACTGAAATGTTACTGAATGAAAAGCTACCCAACCAAGTTTGAGAGTTTTCAGTGGAAAATTGTTCAAATGGGACAATCTCAAAAGTTGCAAAATTCCATACAAATCCTTATAATTTTGTGGCTTGTCTACCCAATCCATACAAACTCTCTATTTTAGGTGATATTTGAAGAGCTACCATTTTCCCATTTTCCTTCTCTAAATACTTTTATTCTTAGTAAATACTCTCAAATTTAGTTGATCTTTCATCTGAATATCTTAGTTTTTCAAACAAACGGAAAACAACCATACTCTTTCCCAGTCCTCTCACGTTTCTGCAATTGCCTATGGCTTCTAACCTCGTTAACGTGAACCTGTCACTATGACTGACTTGTTTAAAGATTAAAGTTCCTCCATGTTTTGGGTTTTTGTTTTATTTTGACTTTTGCTTTTCACTTAACAAGTGAATTATTTTTCATCATGCAGAGTATGACGTCACGCATTACCATGGACGACGATGACGCCTGGTCGTCCTCTAACTTGGACCTGGACGAAGTTGACGGAAGCGCGAGTTGGCGCAAGTCCAACATGCGGATCTCGCGCCTGACTGTGGCATTCGTGTATGCGCTGCTGGCTAACACAGACATCCTTTGTTACATGCTGATGATATTAAACCACATGGTGTACGCTAGTGTTCTGTCCATCCCGCTACCTTTCCTGGTGTTCCTGTGGGGCATGCTGTCCATCCCCAGACCGACCAAGATATTTTGGATCACGGTGATGACGTATACGCAAGTTGTGATCGTGGTGAAGTACTTGTTCAAGTTTCAGTTTATCGACATCAATGATTGTAATCGCGAGGACGGGTTGGAGAAGGACAGTCCGCTGTGTCCTCCAAGAATAATTGGAATTGAGCGAGATGGCCACACGTCCGCCTATGATCTGTTGTTGCTACTGGTCCTTTTCTTTCACAGATATTCATTGAAGGTAAGGTTATCGTTTATTATTATTCAACTTTCATACACTGTACGAATTCCAATTTTCTGATTGGCTGATTTGTACCACGTGATACTGGGTTGTGACGAAACAACCTCCTTGACGTCATTATCGTGGTGTAACTTTTTGAAATTCGCGGGAATATGGACCTCTCAGTCGCAAGTGTGCAAAAATTCCGTGAAATTTAATCAGTAACATTGGAGTGATTTTCGAATAATCTTCAGAAAACATTTCTTTGTGTGCCATTCCAAAGGCAACAAACGTGACCATCGTGAGGAAATTATGAGCATACAGTTAACTCTCAAATAAAAAAAAGTCATAATGTTTCCGTGTGTGTGTTTTTCAGGTGCACGGTTTGTGGAGAGACAATGCAAACGCAGACGAAGGAGATGACACTGATGAGCCTGCAATGTCACCCGCTTCACCTCCAGGTACAACGATCTGTTTTGAAATAAAATCACAACCAAAACAATCACACATCTGAACAAAGGATTTACGCGTGTGATTGGAAGGAATGGGCCATTTCCGAATTTACCTTTAGCCTCTTTCTCAAAGCGAGTCTTGGTGCTTATCCTTTCATATGAAAATGAGGTTTCATTCACATGTAATTAAACTCATTTTCATATGAATGGTTGCACACCAGGCCTCGCTTTGAAAGAGAGGCTTTAGGCAACTCAGAAATGGTCTATTACATTTAAACAATAATATATTCGTCAAAAGAAAATTCAAGGAACCGTCAACAAACAGTCGCCTCCGCAGGCTGGGCGTTAACGAGTTAGGCAAAATTAACGAAATCCACAATCTCGCATTTAGAACAACCAAACAAACGAAATTAAGCATTTTTCAGTTTAAGTCACACACAACACTCTACCGCACTAAGTGTTACTTCATAATATGAAAATAACAGACTCCACTTTTTGTTTGAACTGCGGTGACCAAGAAACCCTACAGCAGCTGCTGGTGAGTTGCCCATCCCTTAGAGCCTACTGGTTCATTGTTTTTTCAAGGTGGAATCACAACTCCAGTTGCAATATTTCCTTTCACGAATTTAAGATTTTTATTTATATGGTTGCAATACTGAAGATCCAAAGTGTTATCTCTTAAATTACTACATCTTAAACGCAAAATTTCATATCTTTTTTTCTTCATTTCATATCCAAACCCCCTACGTTTCCTGCTTTTGTGACATTATTAAAAGATTCAAAGTGGCTGTCGTCGCAAACAGAACGTTAAAAAAGTTCCAAGCAAGATGGTCAACTCTCTTACCTTAGTTAAATAATTAATTTAGTTCTAAGATTTCATTCTTGTTTTTTTTTGTTTGTTTATTTATTATTTTTGTGCAGTTAGACCGCTCTTTTAGTTCTTCCTTTCTATAACTGCCATTAAAGTGTTTTATTTGAACACTAAAAATTTAATTAAATAAAAAAAAGAAAAGATTTGCATAATCGCGTCATTTGACTAAAACTACCAGAATCCTTCACTTCTTCCGTTTCTTATGCTAATTAGGGCAATTGTTATTTCAACCCCACTGGGAATTCAAAATATAAATAACAAAGAGAAAACGAAAGGAATTCTGATAGTTGTTGTCAAATGACGACAACGTGCGAATCTGGTATTAGTATTCCAAGCCAAATCATGCGACTGGTGCCAAGCGCGGGAAGTTACCTTGCGCGGGAAAGCACGCGACCATTGCCATTTGCGGGAAAAGGTGCAACCAGTGTCAAGCGTGGGAAACTATGCAGGCGATGGGTTGCGCGGGAAAACGACTCATGATCAGGCTTGGCAAGCGCGGGAAAGCATGTCACACGTGCCTTGCGCAGGAAAATATGTAAAACATGTAACTTGTGCCAGGTGCGAGAAAGCGCGGGTAAATTAGGTCACGATTTGTATTACCATTTGAAAACTAAGGTACAAAGAATTACGTTATTGTAGAATCGTGCAAGCTTAGTCTCTTTTTCCTTTACCTTTAGGTCACTTTGGTGCTGGTTTTGGTGGCTCTGTAATCCTGGATAGATCGATATCCATGGAGAGTAGCATATCAACTCAGCAGTCACAGGTTTGTATTATGGTCAATTCATAACTTGCCGTATGAACCAGATGTTAATCGTTGCTGCGACTGCTCTTTACAGGAGACCCAGGCGACGGAGGGAGATGGAAGACATAGAAATCAAGAACGGTACGAGGAGATTTAAAACCTTTACTATAGCAGGAGTTTCTTCTCGTATTTCATTTCCTTTGTCGACAGTTACGCCTAAAATTGACGCACTTTTTTCATATCCACAACACCGTATAATATCCTCAATGTATATCTCATCAACTAAACGTGAGGGTCGCACTAGGAGAATGTTGCCCCCGAGGTCTTAACAGTACGTACAATAAAGATCAAGAGCCAAAAATTCTCCCAGTAGGGTCCCGAGAATGCTTGGTTAATTAGAGATTTATTCTATGACATGATATAAAAAAATGATTATGATTAAGAAAAGGTGTAGAGAGTTTTCCCCTTCCAGAACTGAGAAAATATTGGCCCGGTAATAAAGCACTCTCATTGGATGAATTTAGTTGGCCCTCTCTGCTCTTGTACCAACTGCTTTAACTTTGTCTCTCCCTAGCGAGCTGTGTTTTCCTGTGACGACGTTTTTCCGTCGTATTTATGATCCTGAAATTGGCTCGGGTGCTGTGGATGTGTACGCCATGATGTTTTCTTGTCAGTTTATCATCTTTATCATCATTGTGTTCAGTTGGTCCGCGTTCTCCTCCCCAGAGGTAAATAAACATCAGTAAGAATTTCTCATACAAATATAAGCTGTATTACCGCACCCAAATTCGCAAGTAGCCAATCAGATGCCTTGACGACTGTCCAGATATGAAAACAATAGCCTCCATTTGGCGCAAAAATATCTGGTCCGAGAGACATACAGGTTTCCGAGATCGTAGTTCGAGGAACTGTGAGCTTCAAAGAACAGATAATGTCCAAGGACAAATATCCGAACTTTTTTCCCAAGAGGCCACAGTGACGAATCCTGCAATCTGATTGGTTCTTAGCGCGGTCCGGATTTTTCTATCTCAGACCACGGTCACGGTAACGGCGGGAAACAGCGCGGGTGAATTGTCGTGTTGGTCAATTTTCGTGAGTGAACTACCGGTAATCGTCAACCTTTGCCATTTTTACACTTCCATCGACGATTAATCAACGCAAGTTTGTCTCTATTCATTTGTAAATGGCAAGGAAAGTCACTGTAAGTAAATTCAACTGAGTGTTTTGAAATTGCGAGAGTTTGTTTGGTTGTTTGTAGTCGGCGCTGTAAGGGCGCGTCATTCTGTGTTTCTCTCGCCGCACAATTTTAAGCAAAAAAAAACAAACAGTCAATTGCAGTCGAGTATACCTCTCTGATCGTTGCTGTATTTTAGAGATTTTCTGTGGAATACACTTAACTAATTTCCTCGATTTCTGCTACTCGATTTGCGGTAAAAAAAAGTCTGATTTCGAGTCACCATGATTCGCAACGACAGATAGAAATCGTTGTAGAACAACTTCAAACTTTGGACATAATTTCACACCGGAAAAACAATATTGGAGAACTTAACTGGTAAACTAACCGTAACTAACATAAAGTAGTTCGAAATAAATCTGTTCTTTAATACATCGTTCTTTGTCTAGTATCTGAGTAACTCGCTCGTTCACTCGTTAGATTTTTTACGATGGTTTGTAGACCATGTAGATTCGTAGATTCAATGACCATGTAGATTTGTACATTCAATGAAAAATTTGCGTAAACAAACCCACTTGTAAGCCAATTTACCGCAGGAAAAAAATAAAGATGATATTTGCCGGCTTAAGGTCGGTCCGTATGGTAAAAAACTGTGACCTCGGGCTTGAAACTGCTGTCCTCGCCAAATAGCGCGCGCCATTTTGAAAACTGTCGATGTCACTCGGATATTCCCCAGTCTTGGGGTATATTCAGTCACGTGACGCGTTTAGACCAATCGTGCGCGAACGACAATATTTGATGGTTTATAACCTGCGATATCAAGTCACTGACTCGATGTGGCTTCGATATCATGGTCACTTGGCCGAATTTGTGTACGATAAATACCCAAACCCGCCTGGTATACCGCCGGAGCTTACCAAAAAGGTACGATTAGGGTTAAGGCGGGGGTAAACGTGAAAGCTGTTTTGAGGTCGCTAAACACAACCTTTCTGCCAATATCTCGGTCACGTTTCAAGCGACACTAAATCTCTCTGCTTATCTCATTGACCACTGTTTGGCAGTTTTGTGTAAATTAAAGAGATATTTTTCTCAAAGGATAGGTTAAATTGAGGAAAATATGAAATGTTGAAGATTTGATGGATTTGGAAAATTGAAATTTGAAGTGAAGAATTAGTAGACGGATACCAAACAGTCCCCTAGCAACCTTGGGCTCTCTTTTTCGTGAGTCAACTGTCTGGTAGTGTTTTCAACGCATCTTAATCCTAACAATTTCCTTTTTTATATCACTTCAAATTTCACACCTATTCATGTTTACCCCCGCCTTAAATATCGACTTACGGAGCAGAGCGACTTTGTTTGTTTTATTTGTTTGCTTGCTTACTTTTCCCTGGACTGGTAATATGGAGGTGTAACAAATTGTCACATGTATAAACTCTGATGCTAGTTGCTAAGTGACTACTGAAACAAAATCGATTCTCTATGTTTTATTTTCTTATTTTTTGTTTTCAGCCGAAACCCCAAGCGCAGTTCATGCAAATAATAGAACAGAACGTGGTATGTTAACTTTGTTTGTATTTTTTCATCGATATCAGCCATATATGAGCGATAATTACAGTAGATCCGTCGAAAAGGAACTTATCCTTCTACTGCAAAAACGGAACGAACTATCAGACGCCCTAGCAGTTCGTCGCTAAAGATGTACAAAAGCTGATAGTTCGTCTTGATGAATTATATGTCCTGTGCGCGATTTAATACTGACACGCATAGCCATACAGACATACACGATAGATACGGATTCTCAGCTATTATGCGTATTATCTGGATTATGTTTCTCTAAGATAAAAAAAGCCGGGCCAATGAAGAATTGATTCGTGTTTTAGCGTAAATCATCGCGTTTTGATGACAAGGGAAGTCGTGAGAGCTCGGAAGAAGCTTATCAGCTGCTCTCCAGACTTGTCAAGTCCATCATAACTCGATCATACTCGCTAAAGCATGAGTATGAAGCATTGTTTTGCTGAGTATAAAGCATTGCTCGCTTAGCATTGTTTTTTAACATTGCTTTTGGGCGTAGCGAAGTTAACTTTTCTCAACCTATAGCCTACATCAATGGATTATGATACACGCTTTGCGTATACTGACTTTGATAGCGCGGCTTTGCTAGCTATGTTGTAAATAAAATATTGTGCGACAACTTTCATTGAAAACAATTCTGTACTTAGTAATAGTCTCATGATTACAAATTTTACATCTAAAATTTACATCTAAAAACAATTCTGTACTAAGTAATAGTCTCATGATTACAAATTTTACATCTAAAATGAAAAATTGATATCATTTTTTGTAGGTGCCGAAAACTTTCCTTTACATGTTGTTAACACAGTTTCTTCTCATCATCATTGACAGGTAATTTATTTTTCTTCCGGTCAGTCAAACTGTTTCTCTTGTTCTGAAATGACATAAAAAATGCCTTGAGTGCGATAACGTTTTCTTTTTCATTTCAGATATTTATATCTTAGAAAATTTGTGATAGCAAAGCTGATTTACAATGTCTGTTTGGTGATATTGTTCCACCTGTTTATGTTCTTCATTGTGCCACTTGTGACGGAGAGGTAAGAACACATGAAAGATGATCACTCTAATTGATGTAATAAATAAACACTAGCCTTCATTCCGATATCTGTCCGCGGACGTTATCTGTTCCGAGAACCGAACAGTTTTCAGAGAGCGAAGCTCGAGGGAACAGGTATTGTTCAACGACGAATATCCGAGCACATTTTCAAATCAAATTGGGCAAATATTTCTTGCAACACTCGGGATCTGAAAATTGGGGAATATGACTCGAATATTCACCAGTTTTAGCTAGGGCATGCACAGTCACGTGACACGTTTAGGCCAATCGCGTGCGAGCTTAAATATATGGTGGATTATAACTCATGGTAGTGGTTTAGTAGGACAGAAAAGTGCTGAAGCAATGAAACAACCGCTAATAGAGGACTTACCACGGATCACGGAAACGTTCCCGTGACTAATTGACGAAATTGATTCATAGCTTCGATAAGTTTATGATTTTAAGTTTATTCACAAAGGTAAATTTTACCATGCTGCTCTCTTATCATGACATGTATTGCTGTCATTTTTCTCAAGGGCTTTCATCGAGAATATTCCAGCAATCTTCATGTACATCTTCAAATGCATGTACTTTGGACTGTCCGCTTACCAAGTACGCTGTGGTTACCCTACGAGGATTCTGGGTAATTTCTTGACGAAAAGCTATACGCTGACCAGCGGTATTCTGTTCCAAGGGTAAGCAATTATGTAATTTGTGATAATCCCAAACGGCACGGAGCAGAGGATTGTGGGCGGGTTCGAGGTACGCAGTGTTCAACGGGATAAGAGAAGAGTTTTTTTAAGGCAGGGGTACACGTGAAGGCTGTTTTGAGGTCGCTTAACACGGCCTTTCTGCCAATATCTCGGTCACGTGTCAAGCGACACTAAATCTCTCTGCTTATCTCATTAACCACTGTTTGGAGGTTTTGTGTAAATTTTTGGGTGATTTTTGGGCATTTTGGGATAGAGATTTTTTTTTTTCAAAGGATAGGTTAAATTGAGGAAAATATGAAATGTTGAAGATTTGATGGATTTGGAAAATCGAAATTTGAAGTGAAGAATTAGTAGACGGATACCAAACAGTCCCCTAGCTACCTGGGGCTCTCTTTTGCGGGGGTCAACTGTCTGGTAGTGTTTCCAACCCATCTTAACCCTAACAATTTCCGTTTTTTATATCACTTCAAATTTCACGCCATGTTTACCCCCGCCTAAATCACGATGTGTGTCCGGATGAGTAGTGGAGGCAAAATTGAGCCTCTGTTTGGTTTAGGTGGATCCCTTATGATCAACGCTTGAAGTGTCGCGATTTTGAACGGGTTCAACTCGTCTTTCAAAATTCGAAATTACTGAGAGATGTAAAGTAGAATCTGCGTCCGAAGAAGCAAAATGAACAACGTGGGCTAATCAGCCGTTTTATTTACTAGTTTCCAGGCCATTCCCTTCCTACTGGAGTTGCGCAGTGTGTTAGACTGGGTTTGCACGGATACCACGCTGACCTTGTATCACTGGCTCAAGATGGAAGATATCTATGCTAATATTTATGTACTGAAGTGTTACAGAGAATCCGAAAGGGTTAGTCATGCTAGAAGTGATGGACATATTTATGTGGTTTTTGTCAATTAGTTTCCTTTGTAGCCACAATTATACAACTTTCCTAAGAAGCGAATAGGCGGATTCATGCTGACGTCATTGTTTACATTTTTGCTCATTTGCATACGGCTTTGCGTATAGAAAGAAACATGTTAGATATGAATTGACTTCAGGCAGCTAAAGAACTAGTGAAACTTAGTACATGGTGAAATTTTTAGCTCTTTGGATGTAATATTCAAGGAGAAATTGTCTTTCAAAAACTGCAAAATTTCTGGGTGGCAAAAGCGCTAATGAGCTCATACATTCTTTGTTAAATTTTGAGTTTTTAAACCCGTGTTGCACAAAAAGTATTCAATACATCACGCCCATATTCACTGGCAGAGTTAATCGTACTATTACCTTTCAATATTCAGTACTAATTTATTTGTAGCTCCATCAGAAACTGAATTGCTTATGCTAATGAGGCAAATATTGTAAACAAGGATCCCCCTATAAAGGGGGCAAGTTTCTAAAGAAACTGTGGTGCTTCCGAATCTCTTTACGGTGGCCAATTCACATTATCAACCCAGTTGATAAAACCAAATTATTTCCTTAGAAGCGTTGCTATCTCTGAGGAAGACAAAGCCTATTTCCTTACGCGAAGCACTGAAGATACGTTGCGTGACAGAATTGAAGAAGTGTTGTGTGAAGAGCAGCCAAAGAAAAATCTCGAAGAGAACAACCCACCAACGTTAGGATGTTTTATCACCAAATTGCGAAGCAAAGTATAGTTCATAGAGGGAAATCGCGTAGAAGCCCGGTAAACATCAAAGAAGCAAACAGATTTATGCTGGCAGGTCCTTGACCCTACATATCTTTTGTTTTATGCTCATTGACTATGCATGAATTACATAATCGCAATGCTTCTATTGGTTAGTTGTATGAGCACACATAACCACCTTTTGTCTTTTGCCAGCTTTTGTGCAGGGTCAACTGCCGAAATGGCCAACAAAAGTATACAGCAACGAACTTTGCCAGGTTTCTTAACCATTTCCCTCCATTAACTAAGAGCAAAGCTTTCAATTTAGCGTTGTACTTTAGGAACTTTTAGTAAGGTCTCCGTTGGGCTCTAAACGATCTCTGTACATTTCTCTCCGTTGTTTAGACATGGGTCCAAGCCAGGGGTCAAAAGTATTGGGCCTTGAGCAAGTGGGGCTTAGGTGGACTCTTGGTGGCTCTGCTGGTGATCGTGATATGGTTCCCTCTTCTGTTTATGTCCTACATCAACTCTGTGTACACAAGCAACCTACCGCAGGACGCCACGTTCACGCTTTCCATTGGTGGATACCAGGTAGGTACTTTACGAAAAAGTCGCATCAGGGAAATGGTGTGGCGGTGAGATCGCTCGCTCGACGCCAGTGTAGCCCGGGTTCGATTCCTGCCCGTTGTCATATGTGGGCTGAGTTTGTCGTTGATTCTCGCCTTGCTCCGAGAGTTTTTCTCCGGGGTTTCCGGTTTTCCTCCCTCCACGAAAACCAACATTTCCAAATTCCAATTCGACCAGAATAGAGGACGCGCATGAAAACCAGCTGAGGCTGATGTTCCTTGCTCTCAAAATATTGCAATTTATTCATTTACCGCAATTACGCGAAAAAAATTGTTTTACTTAGTATAGACTTATCCGTCTGGCGAGCAGGGCGCGGGCCCGCTATAACTAAGTTGACAGGGGTGAAGCTTCGTTTGTTGTATTAACACTGTTGTTTTTTCACGAATTCAATGTTTTAAACAGCTCCATTGGTGCAACACAAGGTGCCCCATTTGCGACAAATTTCCTTTACTCCTGGCTGGTTTTCACTAGCGCATAAGCATAAGCCGACATACGCAGACGCAGTAAGATGCTGATAACTAGCGCCTTTTTTTGAAATTTTCCTAGCAAAAAGCGCTAATTATCAACGTCTTAATTTGTCTGCGTGTGTTGGCTTACGCTTATGCTTATGCACTAGTAAAAACCAGCCTTTAACTATTATTGGTGCAACCACACCTCACAGTTACCACACCTCACAGTCTTCGTTCCCCTTGACCAGCGGTCTGAAAACGAGAGGTCTGGAGGCAACCATTTCAGGCATGCGCCATAGATGCAGACTGCGCAGTGAAACAGGATGGGCAGAATTCGGTTATTTCCTTTGTTATTCAAAATGGTTGCTCCCAGAGCTCTCGTTTCCCGACCGCTGGTCAAGGGGAACGAAGACCCTGGGAACGAGAATGTTACCGACCTCGTTATTACAATGACTTTCTCTTGATCTTAGTGAAATCACACAGCGTGTTTCCTTATTTCATAACCCCTTTTAAACGTCTTACCGTAGTAATACACAAGATTTTGGTGCCTAGCTGAACGTGGTTCGCACTGTGTTGTTAAGTGTTTGTGATTGTGCTTTCCTCGTACAGTGCGCCATTTTTGTGTGATCTTTTTTTCTTCGTCAGCCACTTTTCAAAGTAAGTGCACAGGAGAAATCCTTAAACACACTGACCGATGAGGAAATCGACAAAATAAAGCAGGAGCGGCGAGGGGGATTCTCTGAAACCGAGGTACTGTAACCTTATCCCTGACTGTATAAATTATCGTGGCAAAAATGAATTGTGACGTGGTGTAAGTTCTTTGGGTCCACTGTTCCAGTAAATGATATGACCAAATTACTCACTACGTGACCAGCTCCCAGTTTGCTTGATAGCTCGGTTGATAGAGCACTGCAGCGGTATCACAGAGCTCATGGGTTCGAATCCCGTTCAAGTCTGAATTTACCAGGCTTTAATTTCAAAACTACTTAAGGACGTTCGCGCCCATTGCTACTGCGCATCTCCAGTGCGCACGCTATTCATTGGTCACGCACGTGCCACGTCATTTTCAAGCGCGCGCACGGAGTCCAAAACTCAACAAAATATAGAGCTGATGACCTTTGCGTTAACTTTGTGTGCGAATATTTTTGTTGGATACTCGGTGACCCCCACTTTTTTTTCGGCAGATCAATTCCTTTTCTGATTCTTTCCATTATACTAAAAAACAAAAAAAAATCTGAGCGTGGGAAGTTTTAATTATTTCTCATATACTACTCAAATAGGGTCGAATTGGTACGCCTATTACAGGTGTGCGTGACTTAAAGTTGTATTTTTTAAGGCTAATTCTAGCTGATTTTATGACATATGTAGCAAAGATCTATCATATAGGCCTATATATGCTGCGTTAAAGACACATAACTTAGATATGATTCTTCAACTTAAACATATGCCGATAGTAATGAATCCGGCCAGAATCGCCTCGAATGACTGGAAATCCTAGAAATGCTATGGTCTGTGATACGCCTTATCTTCAAAACGAGTTCGGTGACCCCCGATTTTTTTTTACGTTTTTAATCTAATCTTATCATTTTCTACCTACAGTCAAAGTTTTAAAAAAATCTGTGCGTGGGAAGTTTTTGGGCGCGAACGTCCTTAAGTTGTGTATAACTGCGATGATCAGTCATATCTTCATATTAACAAACTGTTGGAAGAATCCGTCACACTCGGTCAGTACTGATGCGATTATTTTACTGTGTTGAATTGCCAGTTTCTTGTTCGCAATGAGCATTATGAGAATTATGTTGTGAGTTAACAGATGTCAGACTCGATCAGTAAGCGAAAGGACTGAGCTCGACACCAGCCATCTTTCTCTATAGGCGAATCTTTGTTTACAATATTTCCGCCATCAGTATAAGCGGTTCAGTTTCTGATCAAGCCTCAAAATTATCAGTTCTGGCATAGCACGAGTAACTGTCCCAAGGAGTTTGAGCCCGATGTGTTGAATACTTTTTTGTATGACGCGGATTTTTACAAAGAATGTATGAGCTCATTAGCGCTATCGCCACCCAAACATTTTTCGGTTTTTGAAAACCCATTTCCCCATGCATATTACACCCAAAGAGCCAAAAATCTCACCACATACTAAGTTTCACAAGCTTTTTAAATGTTTGTAGTCAATTCGTATCTAGCGTGATGCCTTGTCTGTATGACTCATACAGACAAGGCATCACGCTAGATACGAATTGATTTGAAATCGTATGTTAATGAGGAAAAATGAAAACAATGACGTCAGCGAAGAGCGCCTCCATACATGAAGCTTGTGAAGTTTCAAACGCCACAAGAATTCTTCAATTTAAAGGCACCATGTATGCAATCTACGATTGATCCATCATTGTTTCGTTGAGAATTCCATTCACCGTGTAATGGTAGTTGCAATTCAGTCTTAATAACTTGAAGTGGTTTGGTGTTTACTCTAAGTATTTCTCGTCACAGGTGGAATCACTACTGCAGAGCTTTAAAGGTCGAGGCACGGTGGTTCAAGTGAAGATTGTAGGTAACTCCAGCTCCATCTGGACCATCAGTCCTCCGTCACGGGACCTGATGACCAAGTATCTTTCCGACAACAATGACAATGTCACTTTGCGCTTCAGCTATGAGTTCACAAGGTGCGAGTTACACTCGGCGTTTCTTCATTTGTCAGTCTCTTTTGTGTGAATTCGCGTTCAACCTCTAACCCTGTTGAAAACTCGTCTTGCTTGCCATTCTTTAACTGCAATTACTGTTTCTTGCATTCCGTCGCTATACCTCCTCACTGCACGTTACATCCTCATGCTCCTGGCAACTTATTCCTAACCTCGTGCTCTTTATCCTCTTCGCCCAACATCTTCTCCTTCCGCTCAATTGCACTCTTCGTTATCCTGATCCCTTCCTCCTGCTCTTTCTCCTCCAAGCTCTTCTTTCGCCTCCTTCTTTTTCTCCTTCTGCTATTCCTTCCGCAACCCCCCGCCTGCTTCTTTTACTTGCTGCTTTTTCGTCTCCAACTCGTCCTCTTCCTGCTCCGCCTCTTTTTCATCCTCTTTCGCCCCTTCTCTACCCTCTCTCTACTCCTCCTCTATCTTCCCCTTTCTTTGCTCCCCTTCACTGCCTCTCTTTTCCCGTTTAAGGTGGTTCGAAATAGTTTTATGGCGCGCGCAAACTGGGTTCTAATGCACATGCGCAAATGCTGATCTTGTCGTGTCGAAATTTTGGAGTTTTTATAACTTTAATCGCTCATATTTCCGCTTCCGCTCGGTGGATTTTTTTCATTTTTTCGGTGATAACCAGGATCAATTGGCTGCATACATAGTCCGATTTTTAAAAAATTCTGTAGGCAGGAAAAAAAATAAGAGAACAATAGTCAAAAAGAGGATTTTTTCTTAATCTACCCTACAGATTTTTTTTAAACTGAAATATTTTGAAGGTCATTTCTGGTGACATATAATATTGCAGTTTGAGAAGATTTCACCGACCAATTTTTTAAAAAAGACAATAGATTTCGATTTTAGGGGCTCAACTGAATGCGTCATATGGTTGCTATGGTAACAGGTTTTCTGAAATGAATGTCATGTAATGAATCTATGATGTTTCTTTTACTTCTGTGCCAAATTTCATAGTGATACGATGAACCAAACATAATTTAGAAAAGAATTTGTGAACTTGTCTCGGGAAAATGAAAACTATTTCGAACCACCTTAATCCACTTTGTCCACGACTACACACCCTTTTGCGTTTTCTCTCTTTCCTACCAGTCTTACTTTATTACAATTTTGTCCCATCTCGTGTCCATGTAATCGGTACTCTCAAACTCCGCATCTGTTAGGTTGTGTACGTGTTACTCGTGGTTCAAACGTATCTTTCAGCTAACGTTTTGTTCCATATTCAGGGAACCTAAAACAGCACTTGCGCAGGAGACAATATCTGGTGTGACCCAGGTCCTCCTCGACAATGCCACGAAAACGCAACTAGCCGACATGTTGGAAGGAAATTCTACCAGTGATGATGTGTACGTGATCTCGTTGTATCTTATTTTCCAGGATTAAAATTTCAGCCATAAAATAGCCGTGATGTTTCTAAGTAATCGATCAATGATACTATCAACTGGTAAACCAGCTATGCAAATGTAGTCTTGTCCATCATTGTAACATTTCTTTCATTGTACAGGGTCATTAAGGACTTGTTCCCAAGCTTCGTACGCGTCCCAGCTAGCGGCTCAGTTACACCGATCCTGACAACTGACAAGTCCAACTATGTGACGTGTCGCCTACGCATGCGTTCGAAGGGCGTCTTTGATTGGTGGGAGCTGACACAGAAGAGTCCTGATCCACTGTTTGGCGCGAAGGAGAATGTGCTGGAAATGATAACGTTTAATGATCTAGTGCCACCTCTTCACTTCTCTTTCTTCACCAGTACTGGGTACCTAAAATTAAATTTAAAGCTTGCTTTTAAACAGCGCCTCACGAAATTACCGCTCAGTAGCTTTCATTTGAATGGTTGTACACTAGGTTTTCATTCACAAAGTTAGAACCACCGTGTACGACACAGTAAACAGTACCATATGGAAGCTACTGCTTCTTATGTTTCACTCTAATTGTCCATTTGGAGACTAAAACATTTTAGTATAAATTTACCGTAGTCTATTGTGAATCCGTGAATTTGATTGGCTATATTACCGTCGACTATCTGCTGATAGTCAACAGTTACGCATCAGTGCACATCGCGCGTCACGTTTGAACCTGATGTAACATAATAAAACAGTTCTTTTCTACGCGATACTTGACTTTTTTTTCTTTTTATGCAACGAGACTACGGTAAATTTATACTAAAACAATTAGACTACTCGCCCTCGTTTTCTACGAGCGATAGTCAACTCGGCTGCGCCTCGTTGACTATCTGCTCGTAGAAAACTCGGGCTCGCAGTCTAATTGTTAATTATAACATAGATAGGACCCTGCGCGCGCTCTGATGGGTCAAAAACCCATGTTTTATCAGAGTATAAAACATAGAAAAAGCATGTTTTATTGTTTTGCACGCGTAAAATCTATATCATAAAGCAAATGAAGAAGCCTAATCCGTGTATTACACTGTGATGAAACACCTCGGACATTTGAGAACACTCGAGAAATGCAGCTCGTGTTTTCTACATTTCCCTCGAGTTCTCAAATGCCCGTCGTGTTTTATCACAGTGTAATACATGGCTTAGGCGTCTTGTACAGCACCATTAACAGTTCATTTCTGTGTTCACAAACTAGGCTTTCATTCACAGAGAAGAACCCGAGGCTGACTTTCATATTATGTTTTGTTTTAGAATAATTGGACTGTACGTGGGTTTCGTTTGGTTGGTCGGCAAGTTTGTCCGTCTGTTCTTCACGTCCATATCTTACCGTATCATGTTCGACGAGATGCCGAACGTCGATAAAGTACTCAAACTGTGTCTCGACATCTTCATGGTGCGAGAGAGCAAAGAGCTAGAGCTGGAGGAAGATCTATTTGCAAAGCTGATGTTCTTGTATCGGTCTCCTCAGACGCTGATTAAATGGACCAAGTATAAGCGACAGTAGCGGAAAAGAAAATGAAAGGAGGTTCTTTCAGTATCTTAATTTCACTTTATAATGAAACCCTGAAGGTGAAATCAGCATTCGTAACGCGGGTTTTACTGTAAAAAGGATCTGTCCTGTATAATTAGGGAGCTTTAGCAATTACGACACCGAGGACGACGCCTGGTAAAGATTGGATTGATATTTTACGTTCGAGTCGCGCATCTGTTCAGAAAAGCAATCACTGTAAAAACTTGCGCAAACTAAATATGTAATCAAATGAAAGGGATTAATTCCCAAAGGAAATACGAAAAATTAACCGTCGTGGCTCAGGTTCGCCTAAATAAGCACAATTCGGTCTTTTCACGTTGAAGTTCTGCAGAGAACGGCTACAAAATGTACAAAGATTTATAACGCACGTGCATAGCCATTGTCCTGCTCATTAAATCTTTTGTTAGGTGTCGTTCTGGTAGTCGTTGCCTTCGTGGTTTGCTTAAGCTCCTTATCAAAAAAATACCCGGCGGCGGTAAGAAACAAGGCCGAGGGAAAACTTGTAAACATCGTCGGGGCAACATACATTTGCAAAGGGTGCTCGGGTGGACATCTTTAGCAAGCCGGTTTAAACTTGCAATGAGTTGTTCGGTAAGGAGATAAACGGGTGTGCTAAAAGAGTGATTAGAACCAGGTAAGGTAATATTAGCAAGAAGTTCTCCTTTCCTAAAGTTTTATGTCAGCCCGATTAAATGTTAGTGAAATCGTAAAAACTAAGTCGATTAAAGTGTAAAAACGTGGAAAAGGAATTAATAGAATTTATATATTATTTTCCACAAGGGAGATATTTTGATAAAATAGTTATAATACAACTAAAATGCTATATTTCGCTTTGAGTTTGAAGCGTTTTGCTCTTACGCGAAATGCAACTTTGTAGCCAATGAAGCTATTTAAGTTTCACATTCATGGGGTATAAATGTTTGAAAATAGTTTATTATAAGAGTTATTTATTGTAATTTAGCGATTAATGCTTTCATTTAACTGATATAGCGCAATTTATAACGATTTTGAACGAACTTTGTCAGTCAGCAACACACCCCAATGGCCGCCGCCGAATCATAGTTGAAACTTTAAGAACGCTCTGTGGTAACAATATTTAAACATACGAGCTTTCCACTGTCCTAACTTTAGCGGGTAATACGCCAAGAAGGCGGTGAATACGAATTTAAAGTACAGTTATGACAAATAGAATACAACAGAATATAGTTTTGGATGTAAATTTAAGAATTTTTGAGTGAGTGGGCAAGAATGCGATAATCTACCCTGTTTCTAGTTGTGGTAATTTCCTATTAACGAACGACCTACTTGCTTTTCATCACCTTTTGACCAATTTGCGGGTCGAAGAGTCGAACGCTCGTATTTTAAAGCATCGTTAGCCGAGAGCGTTTCCCTTAAGTTTCTTATCCTTTTTTGTCGTGGAATGCATCCTCGCCTTTACAATCGATTTTTCGTCAACTTGAAATATTTTGGACATACAGATACAAACCTAGAGCAGTTTTTGTATCAACAGATATATTTTGACCTCTAGTTTTAAAATGTTACGATATACTTAACAAGCCGTTTAATTCTAGCTACAGTTGTTAAGTTGAATAGCGTGACTGGTAGTCGCGTAAGATCTGTTTTCAGCTATTTTTGTACTCTGTAAAGACGTGGCATTTTCCAGGATAGTTGGTACATTGTCTCTGTGATGTGAAAATAAAACAATGTGATCTTTCGTAAGTCAAAATTCGTGTGTTTTGCCGGTGTTTTTATACTAGCATAAATAAAGTTGTCCCGGGAAGGCGAGTTGTCCCTAATAGAGCCTTCACAAGGCAGGTAGGGTCACACTCTGGCACTAGGGTTACCCTAGCGCAAAGGTTACCCTACCTGATACATAAATAATCTTCCTAATTGCCTGTCTCAGTTGCACGTATGTATGCCGACGATACCCACCTCCAGTGACCTTTGCCAGTAATAACATAGAAACGATCAAAGATGTTATGAATCACGACCTATCCAATGTTAATACATGGCTCACTGCAAATAAATTGACTCTAAATTCATCTAAAACTGAGTTCATATTAATTGGATCGCGGCAAAGGTTAGGTACTTACGATACTTCCCCTAAACTAATTATAGCTGGTGACATAATTAATCAAGTTAGATCGGTCAGTTAAATCTCTGGGTGTGCATATAGACGAAAACCTTTCATGGAATATACACATTGAAAAACTAGCCAAGAAAATCGCATCGGGCATTGGAGCAATTAAACGTTGTAGGCCTTTTGTTAACCGATCCACGTTGTCCGTCCGTTTTCAATGCCTTAGTTCAACCGTGCTTTAATTACTGCAGCGAGGTCTGGGGGCATTGTAACAAAAGTCTTTCGAATAAGCTCCAAAAGTTGCTAAACCGGGCTGCCCGTATTCTGACCTTCTCCAGTTATGACACAAGCGCTGATCCTCTTTTTGAGCAACTCAACGCGAAAGGGTTGGATACTCAGCGACAAATACAAGTGGCCACCATCATGATGGTCTATAAATCTGTACATGGTCTTGCGTCCGACTATCCTGGTTCTCTTTTCACTAAATATGACCCACCTTACAATTTAAGGAACTCTGAAAACAAACTAGCTGTTTCATTGCCCCGCACCAATTTCCTGAAAACTAGCTTTAGCTATAATGGTGCAGTTATCTGGAACAGCTTGTCCCCTGAATTGCGGCAAGCAAAATCACTTCAATCTTTTCGAAATGGTTGTCGCGATTTCTTCGTCTGAAACTATTAAACGCACACGGCATCTATGTAAAACAGAATTTCCTTATGTTCTCTATTTTCACTTTTAATTTTTTTAGATCATGTTTATATAGATTAAAGTAGATAGTAATTTTTATTACTAATATTATATATGATAGATTTACCGTGTTTAAATAAAAATAAAGCTCAAATAAGTTCAAGTTTAAACTCATCCATGAAAAAAGCAGCTAGGGTAACTCACTTGCACGGGTAATCCTAGTACTAGGGTTACCCTATCTGCTTGGAAACAGGCCATATAGATCGTTTTCACGTGACTTCATCACTTTCTAAAACCTAAAACTAAAGATCCACCAAAGTTTTCATCCTCATCAGGTATAAGAGGTGACATATTTATATCTGTTTACAACTTTACAGCTCAATAGCGTGCTTCGTTTGGAAACCAGAGCATTTTGAATTTCCGGGTTATGGAGGTGCGTGACACAAGGCTACGATTAAATTTGTTGAAAAATATATACTTATCTCATGATTTTGAGCCCTGTTAGAAGCTAGAGCATTAGAAAAAGTGCTTATGTAAATACTTGTTTTTACAGTACTGATAATCAATCGCCTAGAAAGCCGAAGTAAGTTCCAGATGTTTACACTATTTTCCGGCCGCCATATTGATGCACCATGGAGGTACACCAACATGGCGTTTTCATACTCGGCCCTGTAAATTTCTGCGAAACATTTCGACGAATATCTGAAGTTTGGGGAACCTCACAGGGCTAAAACTTGGAGAAGTGCCTTATTTTTTATCTTCTATAACATCACAATTTCGTAGTTTTTTCACTGGATAGTGTTCGATTTATTTTTTTAATTGCGTGACAGTGAAAACGATCTATTAGGACGAAGTAAATAGCTACGTCGCAAATATTTGTAGCAACTTAACCAAAATAAACATCGTCACAACAGTAAAACAATTTTAGGCAGTCACCTTTGATGGACCAATACTACAATACTTTATTCAGTTGATGCTGGGGAATGACATCGATCCAATGCCCAAACATAAGTAAACAAGTCATGATCATTTTTTGACATTACAAGTTACCATGGCAACGCTAAACCTGTTAAAAACACCCTTAATTTTAGTTTTTAAGTGCTTAAAACCGAAACAAGGTAAGTGATGTCAAGATTAGGCTTTTTACAATTTTTAAAGTATTTG
The DNA here is from genome assembly GCA_964020085.1 of Micromussa lordhowensis. Taxonomy (NCBI): domain Eukaryota; kingdom Metazoa; phylum Cnidaria; class Anthozoa; order Scleractinia; family Lobophylliidae; genus Micromussa; species Micromussa lordhowensis. The sequence goes on from OZ026606.1 coordinate 13,421,948, forward strand.
TGCAGTATACGGTAGTCCGGTCCCTGAATTTCTTTCCTCCCGCCCTATTGGAGGAAAGGAAAGTTAGGGACTGGACTAAGAGCCACCTTAAATGTTCGGAAAATTAAGTGAACCCCTCGCATATTGTGTTTGGCAAAAAGTTGTGTTGCTGATTCGCCGTCCTTTGGCATCCAGAAATATCGCAGGACCCACCGACCTGGAAATATTTTTTATCTTCCTGCTTCCAAAAAAAGTTACAAATTCATGAAAAATTAAGCGGAACTTCTCAACTGTTAAGACAATTTGTAACTTAAGGAATCTCTAAGTGTAGTGGTTCCTAAGACGAGAAGAAAATTACTCTATGGGAAAAATATCCACGTTCATAAATAGCATTCCTAGTTCTTCAAGCGAAGACAACGCCGTTTGTAATGACTCATGACAAGTCTCAAACTACACACACTGAGGCAAAATTAGCACTCGATCCGTTGTCTTAATTCAGCTTAATTAAGCCTGTGTAAATCAGGTGGTATAAACCGTTTCAAAAATACATTTGATTGATTTATTGACGAAAGGGACTAGTTCAAATAAATTTACTTTTTTTCTTTCCGACTTTCTCAAAAGAAAAGTATTTTTGAGTGGAGCAGTTTTGGTGACGCATTTTAAAGATTAATTCGTTTGTTTTCGGGTCGTAAAATTAGCTACGAAAATAGTGCTTTCTCTTTTATGTGGAGAAAATTAAGCAAATTTTCATAACTTGCACGGCAGGTGGGGATCCTTAAGTTTCAAAGTATACTATATAAATGACATTTCTTTACGCTTGATACATAAAATGAATTTCCTTCCAGTTGCGAATTGACTTTTAAATCTTTTTAAAAGACAAGAAAGCTGTCTAATGGAGCAAAAAGCAAGCGAGATGGGACGTTGTAAAGTGTCTGACACAATTCACATCATTACGGAGTCTACAAAACCACATCTTTATACAGGGAATTGATACCTCTGAGCGGTTTGTTTTACAAAACCCACAAACTTAAACGTGATTGGGCTCAATGCGCACTGTATTAACACAATATATCAATATGATCCAATCGTCTGCCATTGCAATTGTCTCTTTGTGTCGCAGAGAGCTATTTATCGCTTATTAGCGCTGTTCTCCCGCTAATTAGTCAAAGAAAGTTCGTGGAAACAAATAGTGTTTTCCTTTTCGAAAAGATATAGTCGCGATAAGAGCACATTGTAGAGGCGAGCGAGTGCGAGCTTGGGCGACACGGCTCGTGAATTTGACGCCGTAATCAAACATGACTTCGTGTCAGGGGTTCTTGATTTGCGTTTTTTGGTTCTTCATCAAAGCTTTGTTTTCTCAGGCTTCGGCAGTTGAGGTGAACATGGAAGGAACAGGCTACATTACATATGACCTTCGTTCCAATGGTATCGCCACGAAAACAAACTACATTACGTTTTCGTTCAAAACTTTCCGTCCTTCGGGCTTGATGGTACACAGCAGCGGATCTCAGGGAGACTTCATTACGATCGAATTGATCCACGGACGGCTAAGGTAAGGAGAGATCGTGCTAAATTACTCTTATTAAAAACTCAAGAAAATCCATTATTTGATGGGCAAGCGCAGTACAAATATTCAATTCTCTCAGAGCTATTTTCCCAAAGTAACAAGAGATTTTCTTTCCACATCTATAAAAATAACGTGAAGAGTTAACATTTGAAAATTGTTTTTCTGTGTTATTTCTTTTTAATTCTAGGTAACTGAAAGCCGATTTTAAATTTAGTTTCTAGTTTCAAATTTAGCTCGTTGTCAACTTTCAAAGTAAAGTTTGTCAAAAGTTTGTGGCGTTTGTGAAGGTAAACAAAGAAACGACATATCCTGGTTGATCATGGCTTAAATCCAATGAATGGAGGTGAAAATTGGATGACTAAGGAAGTGAAATGTTTTGAAATTGAACAAAGACAGTTCATCTATACATCAGCGTCACTAACAGGTATTAAAGAATTCTGGATAGAGCATTGTTATCTGCACGAGTACAATGCAGTATCACACTTAATGACTGAAGCACGCGAATCAGGCTGACAATTAGTCAAAGGCAAGCACACACTTTCGCACTTACAACTTCTCTGCCAAGAATTCAACTTAACAAATGATCGCAAATAAACCGCGCTTTCCTTCCCTAAAAGCTTCATCCACAACTGTCTAGCGGGCTTTGTTAGGTATCGATCGATGCTGGGCAGAATCCTGTTATTGAATTAAATATGGGTGAAACAAAACAAACCCGAAAATTGTCTGGATTCTCTTTTCCTAAGTTTCTCGAAATGTTCCTCCAGAAGAAGGATTTTTATTTTCCTTTCGATAACAATGTAGAGCTGTTGTAAGGACCTTAACGGTTGTAAAAAAATGTTTTCTTCCAAGGAAGTATTACCTCCAAGTGATAAATTAATAACATTTTAAACTACATCTCTGTTGCAATTTGGGAAATTTCAGCTCAAGGAAAACGCCCTCGTTTGTTTCTTAACCAATGAGAGAGTTTTAAGGTGGAGTTTTCTTTCAATGTGAATAGGGTCTCTTTATTGTCAAAATTCTTCCTCGAGAGAATAGTTTACAAAAACTCAAGTTTTCTTTATGTTTATTTTTCAAAAGAAAACAATGCGCAGTTCTTTGTAACGTTTTCCTTGTACACCTGTCACGAGACAGATAGAAAGAAAACTATGAAAACCTTCTGAGATAAATATTATATTTGGGAACTAGTTCTTGTCCTTAAATTATATCTAGGGCGGAAATAAAAACGCATGAATAGTGCCTTACACGTGGCCTGTTACAATTAATAATATCAATCAATAAATTTTCATAGAAACTAAGCTTTGATTGTTTGAGAAATTTTATGCATGCAAAGATATATAAAACGTCATTGTGAAAACAGGAACTCATTATATTTCTCATGAATGCCACTGTATTTCATATTGCTACAAGTGTCAATTCGTTTCGGCTGTGGGATATATTTCAAGACCGTGCGATAATTCAGTCTTATAGACTTATAGTTAAGTTGCTGTAACCTTCTACCTTCTGCTACCTGCCTCAGTCTCGCAGCGTACGTTTATTCAGCGTTTAGTGGATATATTTTATTCAAGATACTGCTGAAAAAATACTATAACCATAACAGATCAACAACAGTCTCGTCGCTATAAATACAGATAAATAAATTAATCGACACAGTTCTCAGAGGTGACATTGAAAAGAAATGTTCAACAATTGCTAAAAATAAGCTTGCAGGCGTAATTATCTTGGAGATAAATCTCAGTCGTGCAAACTTGATAAGTAGTCTCCTCGATAACATTGGTCGGCAATAACTTCAATGTAAGACCGGTCAATATTTTAGTTTATTTCCAACACAGAACGCATCAACTTGATGGTATAATTAACAATTATTCCATGAGCGCGCGTTGGATATGAGATGATAGATAGCCAACGAGGCGCGTAGCGCCGAGTTGGCTATAATCATCTCATATCCAACAAGCGCGAGTGGAATAATTGTTTTATTAAAAACGCCTCCCAAAAATAGAAAACTAGGCTACAATAAAAACAAAGAGGCCCAAAAAATCACGCATACGCTCGCCATCTTTGTAGATCATGGTATAATGGCTCATATACCATGATGGCTAAGCCAATGAAAACTCTCGAATTGCATTATCCAATGATCCAGTTTTTAATAATAAGCGGTATGTGCCTATTATATATTTTTTTGTCCATTTATTTAGTCTAGTACATGATGTTAATTACTTCGTCAGTAGTACGTGCTCGTGATAAGTAAGTAAGTGATATTTGTTGGAAAAAAAAGCCTGAAACAAAACTCTATTTCTAGTTTACCTCCTCTCTGAAGTTCACTCAATATTTCTAGTTGTTTTAATTGTAAGTGAATATATGAAAGACCATATATATTGAATGAGCGAAAGATTTAGTCGTAATTTAAACCCTGTTTTATTCGTTCGGATCTGCTTTTCACTTCACGGTTAGGACAAACGAAATATGGGGTTACTGCGGAATTTCGAGGACGTCTAGTTTGTGTTTTAGCGGTTTCGCGGAAATTTGGCCCTCATAAAATCACAATTTATCAGTAATTTGCAAACGTAAAGAAATTATCACCTGGCACTTATACAGCTTATTCCGCTTACACATAATTATTACTGCTGAGAACTGTTAATTTATTTTCTCCAATAACTGTTATCAAATCTTCTCGAGGCTAAATTCACTAACTACAAAATGAAGAAATTTGCCAGCAGTTCAGATAAGTTGACACGAGGTTGACAAGGGAATTATTTCTCTCGTTTCAAACCAACAATATCCCGTTGATGTTTTTCAATGTCAACTGTGACCACAGCGCGGTGCCACAGTTCGTGAAGCTGTTTTGAAATTAAATTTACTGGTTTTTCGTGGTCACGCGTAATATTTATCATTTCTTCCTCTGAAAAAAAGTTTTTTTTGTAATTTTTTAGCTTTACCATCAACCTTGGCAGTTCCAAAACCATTTCTGGAAAACACACGGTGCTCGTTGGAAGCAACCTGTCGGACAACAAATGGCATGAGGTTAAGGTGGATCGAAATCAGCGCACGCTGGTGGTCACTGTCGATAAACTTAGGAGTGACTCCACCACACCAGGCTCTTTCGTCCAACTTAACCTTGATACCTTCGTTTACGTTGGGGGTCTGGATCCGAGCGTGTCTGGCGGGGTTCCGTCTACGAGGAATTTTTATGGATGCTTGAAAAATCTGTACTTTGACCACATCGACATCTTTTATGGTGGTAAGATGGACGATGAGTATTATGACACGCACGGGTTTGTTCGTTTTCATTGTCCGGATTCCAGCTACGTTCCGGTCAGTTTCCCAGAGCCCGATACACATTTGAAGCTAAACAAACATTCTCCTAAAAACTTCTCTGTAGAGATCAGTTTTCGCACCTACGACGGTAATGGTATTTTGGTTTACAAACAGAGCGCGCACGCTCGAATGTACCTCTCGCTGGTATCGGGAAAGCTTGAGCTTGAAGCTCGAGTGGAACCCGATAAACCAATAATTAAAATCAGCGTCGGTGAAGCCTTAAATGATGGAATGTGGCATGACGTTATAGCTGGAGTAACTCGTGAGGATATGTGGTTGAAGGTAGATAAAGAGCGAAAACGACGTCATGAAAATCCGTGGTTGGCCGATATCGGCGATTTTCGAAGCCGTGTTTTCATTGGCTACGGAACACAGAAGACAGGATTTGTGGGCTGTATGCACCGAATAAAGCTTAACGGGAATTTGGTGGCGCTGACAAGGTTGAGCGGCTCTCGGATAAGCGGAGCGGTCATAAACCGATGCGAAATTACCAACAAGTGTTTCCCTAATCCCTGTCAGAACGGCGGCCGCTGCCTCCAGACATGGGAGGATTTTCGCTGTGACTGCGGAGGAACGTTTTACCATGGAGACCGGTGCAGCATCCCTCTTTATCGAGCCACATGCCAGCAGTACAAGGCACTAGGAATGGTTCAGGACGCGTATTGCAAAGTGGACCCTGACGGGACCGGACCTCTGGGGACCTTCGATGTGTTGTGCAACATGACGGCTTCCGATGCCGCCAAGACAGTTATCAATCACGACAAAGAAGGCAAACATCAGGTTACCTTGGGCGCCACGGATCTTGGCACTCATTACTTCCAGCGTATTTCGTACGTAAGCACCCTAGTAAGTATCCGGGCACTGATTCAGCGCAGCGAAAACTGTCGCCAATTTATCAGGTACGACTGTTATAATTCTAAACTGTTGAATTCACCCATTGGTCCTGAGCATGTGCAGTGGTTGTCGAGTACCGCTGTCTTACAGAACTACTGGGGAGGCGCGCCAGCTGGAAGCAACAAGTGCGCATGTGGAGTGAAGAAGACATGTGTAGATCCCTCAAAGTACTGTAATTGTGATGCAGATAGCGATGACAAGTGGAGGGAGGATTCTGGTGAGTTAAAATGCTTCTCTTTGTGTTTAAGCGGCAGTTGTTAGGCCGTCACGTCATGTTGTGTGAGTTGTGAGTGACTTTGCGCTTATTACAAAGCCAGGGATCTTCTAGACCTTTTGTTATTGATTTAAACTTTTATGCTTAGCTCTCTGCTATCTGCAAGTCTTTGTAACGTAGAAGGAAAAGGAGACGAAAACCAATTTGTTTCATCTCTGCAGCTCTGTAAACAGTTTGTAAGACTAGAAGTACTGATACATCTGAAGTCCCAAAAACTAATCACTTCCTCACTTCCGCCCCACCCTTTCTCGTGTCCTCCTTCCTCCTTTTTAGTTCCGCCTTCCGTACACAGTTTATTTTACCCATCGTCCTTCCACAAATATGTGGAAGGAGTTAGGAGAATTTGAATTTGAATGTGAATTTTACACAGTCATGCATTCTACAGCTTACGATTCACAACAGTTTGATGTGCCGTTGGTGATTCATATTTCACTGTTATCCCTCCCTGGCAGGTTATTTAACAGACAAATCTTCATTACCAGTAAACATGCTGCAGTTCGCCTCAGATGCCAAAGATTCATTTTTCACTCTCGGTCCAGTAGAGTGCTTCGGTTCCTCAGGCGAGTCCTCCGGACAAGTGAGCAATGCAAATTTTATCTCGTCCGCTTGCAGACTGGTCAACCCACCCCCCACAGTGGTCGTAAAGACAACATCAAGCGCCCCCCTCACTGCCACGCTGGGGCCGCAGGAAACTTCTACAGTTGGCAAAAAGTCCACTACCACGCCAAGTCCAGGTAACAATAGAAATTCTCTATCTTCCCCAAAACATCATGTTACCATGACGACCACTATTACAACGAATAAAAACTCAACCCTGGTGACGTCAGTGTTTGGTCACGAAACCAATAGGGATGGTGTGACAGTACATTCTTCCATTACCACAGGTAATGATGGCGTGACAGTGCACTCAAGCATCACGACTAAAGGCAAGACAGTCACGCTACCTCCCGTCACGCCAATCGAGCCGAAGACTGCACCCAAGGTGTTGGTAATAACTAACGGCAGCGTTTCTTACATAACCCGCGTCAAAGGAGGCGTGGTGTACGACGCACGGTTTATCATCTTGATAACATCATCTGTGTTGGCCTTTATACTTCTCGTGTGTGTCATAATCTTCGTTTTCCTGAAGCGCTCTGGCCGCACCTATGTATGCTGTATCTCCTGCAAGAACTGCAGGAGGAAAAAGAGTATCCCGGATATTGAGGTGTATCGTCATTCAGTACGCACGGATTCCCCGGATGTGGTGCAGCTGGATGACGCTGGTGCAGTGGAGGTTGGGGCCTACAGCATGAGCAATGGCCACACAGTGTACCACTCGGTCCACCGGGATTCTCACGTCAGGAAATACGTGTCCTTTTCAGCCTCCACCTCCAAACTGTGAGTGTCAAAAGGAAAGAAAGGTAACAGCAATAAAATCATAAAACAGGCATGATAACGTTGCTACAATGAGCGACAAAAGTAGTTGAGACACTTTAGGAAATGACGCTTTTCGATATTTAAGCACTTGCTCTAATTTATTTGCATCTAGCGTTAATTCTCTGATACCCCCAGCCCCCCAATTAAATGTTGTGTAGGCGCTATGGTCTGTGCAGTCGAAAAAATAGAAAAATCAACATTGTTTGGGGGGAAGGGGGGAAAATGTGCCATGACGCTCCAAAATCGATTTTGTCGCCCATTGTAGCTCTGCGATATTACACGAAGAACCACAGACGAAATAAACCTGTTCATTATCTTCCCAACTTGACCTCCACTTGGTCAATAAACCCATATTTATTATAAGGCAAGGTAGTCTGAAGGTAAATATCGGAAGCTGGCAAATTCAAACTTTTTATCTCCCATGGAATGCAATATAATAAACTCCTCAGTAGCCTAGCTTGCTGGGGCCGTACAGGGAATTATTGACCCTCGGTCATCTTTGCGCGGACCTCGCTGTGCTTGGTTCGTATTGCCACGACCTCGGGTCAATGACTCAGCACGGCCCTCGCGTTCAGTTAGTAACAGGTTTTATTATATGGCTTCTGTTTACAGCCGATATAACGCGCGTTCTGATTGGCTAATTCGAGAGCATTATTCTCCCGTAATACCCACAGGCCGATTAAGGGCCTGCAAAAACAAAGCGAAAAGTCATATAATGAACAACTTATTAACCTCGAACATTCGGTCTTAAGGAGAAAATCTCAAACCTCGGCCTTGCCGTATTGATCTCGCTATCGTTCGGTCAACACGGCAAGGTCTCGGTCTGAGATAGAACTCGAGATTTTCCGTAAAGACCTTACTCTCGGTTAATAAGTAGTTAATATTAGGAAGCTTAAGCAAAGGCGTTTTTGAGCGACGTACGGCAACCGGAAGTGGACGTTTCTAATTTTTGGGCAGTGGATGCGCTCTAATTTTCAAGTAAATCGTCTCTATACGAGTAAAGACACTTAGTATTACAAATGTGGTAGCGCCAAGGCGAGTAAAAGAGAAAACGTCTCATTTCCGGTTGTCGTACGTCGCTCAAAAACGCCTTTGCTTAAGCTCCTTAATAATATCGTTGTGAAATACAAAGACAAAGCTCTTTTTAAACATTTGAATGTATTAATATGGCGATCTTACCCTTTTTTCTCAACTGAAAAGCAATCTTACATTCTGTATCGGCTTCCTCCTAAAAACGATCAGACACGTACAGGAACTTGCGGCGACCTTACTAAATGAGTCAGTCCGCTCAGAGATTAATTCACTGAACTTGCAAAAATTTTAGTGTCTTTCAAAGTGACCCGATATAAGGCCTACTTTTCATGTAAGACGGAAAGATCATCGACTCCAGTAATATTCTATACTTCTTCTTAAAGTCCAGATCTTTAGGTCCCTGGTTTGTGTAAGCCTTAGCTACAGTGGAACTCGATTTAACGGACCTCTATTTAAAGAAGTCCCCGGGTATAACGAACGGTATTCTATGTTCCAGTAATAGTAAAATATAAAAAAAAGAACCTCGATATAACGAAACCTCGTTATAGCGAACATGTTTTGCCCGTCCCTTGGCTCTTCGTTATACATGTACCGAGGTTTCACTGTACTACTCCTTATTAAATCACACGTGCACCTCTTGTGTATGACTGGCTAACTTGACTCCCCTTAGTGCCTAATTACGTGCCTCTAGGAAACCATTGCGCGAGACTTTTTTAGCCTCATCCTTTTTCGTCGTTTTCAACTTCTCCTTATTTTTCCTTTCCTTTTCTCATAGGATACTACAGAACTGTGTTTGTTTCTCAAGTTGGATTGTTATTGTTGCAGAAGGAATTTGTTTTAAATTGATGTCAATGTTCACGGCGAAAGGAGTGTATTCTAACGTTTACGAACTTGCTTATGGACCTCCTTGGTAAATGGGAGCTGATCGAATGGAGCAAGGCATGGCTTGTAACAGCGACATAGTCGGAATGCGCATTTCTATTTGCACGCGTTGCGTGCCAATGCGCAACGCGCCGTCCCAGGTAGCCTGCGTAGCAAGCGTTCCTGTGCGTTTTTAGCGAAAGGAAAACCCAGGATCGGCGAGCGAACGAGTTTTGGCCGCGCGAAAAATAGGGAGAGCGCAAAAAATGAAGCCATTTTTCGCGCGGCCAAAACTCGTTCGCTCGCCGATCCTGGGTTTTCCTTTCGCTAAAATCGCACAGGAACGCTTGCTACGTCCCAGACTCCTATCTTTGTCTTTGGGTCGATCGGTTTTCTGAATGTTATAAGTTGTTACTTAAGTAGTTTTAGTTACGCGCCGAACAAACCAAACTGTAGTATTTCTGGAAGTTTTTGTTGTCTTTGTTGTGCCCAATTTTTATTCATATAATTCAACTTAATTAGTCAAATCTGTGCGATTCAAAATGCTAATACAAATCTTAACTAATCATTGTTTATTTTGCTGGCAAAACGAACTATATAGACTCTGCTGAGTGATTAATCTTTAATTATCCCCCAGGAATAATAGTTAAAGAAGAAGATTGGTTAAAGAAGATTTAAAAATGTTTCTCCCGGTGTTTTGTCGTGAACAAAACATTCGTTATTGCTAGCTTTTTGGGGGCGAAATTTAACAAAAGTAGACTGGTTCTCTCTTTCTTGATATTCCCTTCACTAAGTTTCTGTTTCTATCTCCTATTGAAAGAATAAGTTCCAAATGGGTAATAGTAATAGGACGGTAAATGGCATGGAGTCCGATTCGGTTTGCAATCATCCAAGAGATACTGAGAATTTGGGCGACCATTAACGAACGGGTAGTCTGTTTGGTTACAAACAGACTACCTGCCATATTGAACTTCTCTGGCCAAGCAAAATGTGACGTCACACGGCAGTGATGACTCAACCAATGTTTTGCTTAGAGACACTCCTTCTCTCCTGGCTACGGACGAGCATGGTTACCGACCGAATTGAACGACACAAAGAGCTGCTTGCCCTATTATTACGTCAAATTAAAGACTTAAAGACTTAAAACGACCAAGTCCTAAACTTTTTGAGGAATCAGTGAAATGAAAACAAGAGAGTAGTGTCTGGACCCACAAAACAGGACATTCTAGCCCAACTATCCAATACGGACAGTGTGCTTGTAAGTGATAAGCATAGGCATTACTTTCTGAGGGCAAGTGAAACACTTAGCTATTTATCAACTTATAGCTATAGTGAAGGTAGATTAACCGCCATGATCGTGTTGTGTGTGAAGCTGACGTTTTGAGCATTAGCCATCAGCTTCACAAACATGCTACAACGGTTAATTTACCCTTATCAACGTCAAGTTCACAAAAAAGTCGTAAATGATGTGATGCGTACATTGTCCATCACTTGAGTGTTGACAATAATGCGCAGTAGCTTTGGTTTTGCTTTACTAAGCTTTGTAGATGGCGCTTTGTAATCTCGCGCCACTTTCTCATCCAATCAGAAATAAAACAAAAACCAAATTGCTACTCGCTCATACACTTTTTCCCGCGTTTTGCGTCGGCTACATGTCGGCTTCATTGGTGCGAGTTGTGATTGGTCCACTGGGATGTCTGTCTCTATTTGTGATAACCCAATGTAATCGGTTTAGCTTTAAGGTGGTTCGAAACAGTTTTATGGCGCGCGCAAACTGGGTTCTAATCAACAAGCCTAATCTTGCGCGTGCATTTGACGCACATGCGCAAATGCTGATCTTGTCGTGTCGAAATTTTGGAGTTTTTATAACTTTAATCGCTCATATTTCCGCTTCCGCTCGGTGGATTTTTTTCATTTTTTCGGTGATAACCAGGATCAATTGGCTGCATACATTGTCCGATTTTTAAAAAATTCTGTAGGCAGGAAAAAAAATAAGAGAACAATAGTCAAAAAGAGGATTTTTTCTTAATCTACCCTACAGATTTTTTTTAAACTGAAATATGTTGAAGGTCATTTCTGGTGACATATAATATTGCAGTTTGAGAAGATTTCACCGACCAATTTTTTAAAAAAGACAATAGATTTCGATTTTAGGGGCTCAACTGAATGCGTCATATGGTTGCTATGGTAACAGGTTTTCTGAAATGAATGTCATGTAATGAATCTATGATGTTTCTTTTAGTTCTGTGCCAAATTTCATAGTAATACGATGAACCATACATAAATTAGAAAAGAATTTGTGAACTTGTCTCGGGAAAATGAAAACTACTTCGAACCACCTTAATTCAAAACGGCTTAGCTAAGGCGTGTTAATACCCAATCCGGTTAAACATTTTATATTAGTTTTTAATAATGAGAAAGTAGAAACATTTTTCGAGGCTCTTGTCAGCACTATGTAAATAAAACAGCTTCTGCTTTTCAAAATCTACTGAAAAGTATTAAGTAGCCGAGGCTATCTCCCCCAGACAGGAGTTCAAGGCATTTACTTGGTGTATAAACTAATAGATATTTACCCTTTCGCATTCCCAGTTTAGAACACGTTTTAGAACAGGATTAACTCGTTAAACCAATTATAGCATTACTATAGTTGATCATGTAATAAAATGGTTAAAAACTTTATTGGTTGGCTGTAATATAAGAAGAGGAAGTCAATAACTGGTGGTGTATGTCTCTCTCGTACCATTTCTGTGAGACAACCTATGTGCACGTTTAAAAATGGAAAAAGTGTAGTCAGGAGATAACAAAAGGTCTATGGAAAAAGGTTTGCCACTGATTCTTGATATTTTTCAACAGACGTTTAGGGAATACTTAAGCCTTGAAGGCAGTGATATGAAAGCGAAGTTCATGGTCATACGCTTTTTAAAGTAACGTAGCGCGAAGCTTGCACGCGTGACCATGTAGTTCATGCGCGCGCGATGCCTTTGTAGGCTTCTGGAAGTACGATATATACAAGAAGCTAAAAAAACTTCGTATAGGCTGCGTGGCACTTGTTACTAAATAAATAAAAGTGATAAATGTTGGTGGAAGTGCCAAAATCTTAACAAATGTCCAGACGTTTCGGAACTGTGCCCTTCATCAGTGGAATGTTCGTTATGAGACTGGAAGTACGATATGGTCGTTACCAGCGTTCGGGTCCAAAGTAAAGTTCCAGGCTTCGAGGAAAAGTAGCTCGTGGTAATTGGCTCCAAACGACCATATCGTACTTCCAGAAGCCTACAAAGGCATCGCGCGAGCATGAACTACATGGTCACGCGTGCAAGCTTAGCGCTACGTACGTTACTTTAAAAAGCGTATGACAACGAACTTCGCTTTCATATCACTGCCTTGAAGGCTTAAGTATTAGTCGAAATGTCTGTTGAAAAATATCAAGAGTCAATGGCAAACCTTTTTCCATAAACCTATGTACACATTAAGCTATATTTAGAATAGATTTGTCGAGACTGTTTGGGTCTCTGTAACGGGGTGCTTTCCATTGAACCAAAAACTCCGGACGTTCCACGGAGGTAGATAGTGTGGAAATTTGCTGAGAAAAGTTTCCGAAATTCCGAAAATTCTGAATATTTGAGACGCGAACCATTAAATGGTAAATTCCTGAAATTCCAGGAGAAAAATCAAATGGAATTGAAATACCCAGTAGGAAATTATCGAAAATTTGAGTATTCTTTTGGCGCTTTCCATTTCGCTAAAAATTTCGGAACTATCGAAATAAAAGACAAATGATACGAAAGTATCCTTGGAAAGCTTCCGGGAAATTGCTGAATTTCCAAAATGTGAACCAGTCAACTTAAAATTGGGGAAAATTCCCGGCCAGAAATTTCAGAGAATTTTGTTATATTTCACGCGAGTGTCATCTTTAACGGAACCAGAAAAGCTGCATATCCATCGCCACCGGTAGTTTTAATCAAATGGAAAGCAACCACTTTTTGTAAACTTTATCGACGAATAAAAACAAACAATGTATATCACGGCCAATTTTCATACTTCTTTCATAGTTTAATATAAGTTTAATATAAGCAAACCTTTAATTAAATTATTGTTTCTCAGCACTCAACCAATCATTTTGATCAACTCATTCTATTAAGATAAAATCAGATGCTAAAACTCTGTACAATTTTAAGCGTATTGGCTTTCGTTGATCGAGCATTTTCACGAATATCTCATTAACAACGTACATCAATAATTTTTTCGTATGATACACGATTCTAATATTTTGTTCTAACCAAAGCTACAGTCTTATTCTCAAAAGGCAATATTTGTAGGCTTTACCTTGTCAGATTGTTTCCGTCATCTGACAACAAGAATCATCGCACATAATTCACGCATGCGCAATTCAGTTCAAGAGAGGATGAAGGGTGAGCGAGCTCAGGGATCCCCCATATAGGTAATCACTCTAAAGTTATTTTTAGAACACGCACTTTGTGTGGACGTTTTCATGGAAATGTGGCAAGAGGCCACGAAAATGCTTGCAAAGCAGCTTGGGCTGTCCACGTGAGAAAAATTCACGTCACAGGATTGGCTATTACCAGACCTTCGTGAGATTTTCGCAACCGGCTGTGATAAAAAATAACTCTCTTATCCTTCATCGCCTCTTGGTTCAAATGCACTTTTCTGTTATAACGAGTATTCTCTATTGTGCAGTTCTAGTCTCTGAAAGCCACCTGCTCCAAGTCTCTTAAATCTTCCCGACCGTAGACTTTTGTTCCTATATTTTCCATAAAGCCACATCTACACCCAATATGACTTCAACCCTCCCGCTCCAGTTCCATCTACATATCTGCCATTGGCGCCAGACTGTGTTAACTGCCTCCCCCGGATCGACGACCGCTTGGTCACTAGTGGCAGCAACCTTGCCGGGTATCCAGATGATCCAGCCGGGGGGACGATGTACTCACCGCGCTTACTGTGAGTTCGAACGCACATTATGACACGAGGGAGCACAAACTTCATTGAAAGTAAAACGATGACCACTAAGGCAGCAGAGATCATGACTATCGCTATTGTAGATATTTCACTTGCCGAATTCTCCAAGCTGACTTCTCGATCTCTGGGAGTTGTCTGTCTCGTTTCTTCAACGTTTCCGGAGGCGGGTATTGTGGTGATCCCAGGGAGTGATGAAGAGGAGTTGGCGCATTCACTTTCTCCTTCATTTGGGCACAAGCCCTTTGTGGACGACAGAGTAGGGGTGGTAGTGGGTGAGGCAGTACGAGTAGAGGAAGGTGTGGACGGCCCTGCCTTTGGACAAGCTTTCGTTAATCGAGTCATACGGATCGAAGGATCGCTCTTCTTCGGAATCGTTCTCTCCTTCATAGTTCCCCAGCATTCCAATGGTCCAAGCGTAAAATCAGATTTCGCACTTTTCTTGTTAAATTCCAGTCCAGTAACAGGCAAGGTGCTTTTATCAGTCAAATATCCTTCGTCTACTCTCCATTGATTATCCTTGATATCACAGTTGCAAAACTTCGCCGTGCCTTCACAAGACGTCATTCCGCATGCGCACTTTTTACTTCCGGGTTCAGCTCCACCCCAGTAATCCTGTCTCTCGCCGTCACGTGATAACCAGAAAGCGTGTGTAGGTCCGCGAGGCGTGTTAAGTAATTTTGAACCGCGGCAATGAAATCTGATATGCTGGCGGCATTCTTTACTGTTTTCAATTAACTTAATAATTTGTCGCTCACTGATCGAGTTGGAGTAAGTTATCTCGTGTTTATAATGCGTCCCGATGATGTTTGCCTCGCTAACTCGGATCTTGGTCATTTTGTTGTGATTTATAATGGTGTACGTTCGTTTGGGATCGTCCGTTACGTTGCATAGCGCCGTATAAGGATCTCCGTCTCCTGCAGAATCAATCAAACAGCGCATACTCGTCTTCAATCCCATAGCTCTGTAATATTCACAGGCCGGCCTGTATTTGGAACTCTCGCATGTGTCGCCTTCGAACTGAGTGCGTTCACAGTCGCAATAAAAACTCTGCCCGTCCTGTGAACAGTGGCCGCCATTTTTGCACGGATTGGGCTGGCAACGATTCTCCAAACGACAGGCGTACTTAAAATCGTCATAAGTGTGTTTACTCTTCTTGAGATTCCTTAAGAAAATTTTCTGGCTGTCAATCTGCAAGTTTAAAATGCAGCCTACAAAACCAGGAGAGTCTCTGTCTCCGTCGAAGCCTCCGAGGAGGATCTTTAAACGAGACCTATTAGCAAACTCCTGCATCAGCAAGGAGTGATTCAAAGGTTTCGTTCTGGTTCGTCCATCCAACTGAAGACGAACTTCTCTCCCTCTAACACTGGCGTTCACGTTATGCCATTCACCGTCGTCAAGATTAGAACCCAGGCTCAGCACGGTCTTCGATCCGTTCGGCGCTGTGACGTCATAAAGTAAACTGCCGGCCGAGAGCCGGAGGTGAAGCTTGACTTTGACTGCGCTCCGAGATAACAAAAGACCCTCTTCGGCGTGTGAACGGAATCGAAAACTGGCATAAAACGTATCGTTATCTGCTGGTAACTTTTTAACAGTCACTCGAAATCCAACGTATGGATTCGACATAGTGACAACTCTGTAGTCGAGCTCCTCGCACCTGAAAGAGACGTTTCCATTCGTAGCATAGCGAAGGAGTTCCCCTTTTGCCCCTGAGATTAGATTTTTACGACGGAATATCAAATCTTCCAGACATCCTCGAAAATTTCGTGTCTCTCTCACGTGGTAACGCCCGTAATTAACAGGCTTCATGCCACCTATATATATGATGTCTAAGTTAAGATCCTCGTACGCCTCACTAACGATTTTTGAAGAACTAACAGTATCTACGTTCAGTTTTGCTAATCGACCATCCTGTGTCAAAGACACGTTGTGCCAGCGGCCGTCGTTCAAGTCTTTTTTCGGATTTGTTATCTTCAGCGTTCCACGTTGGTGATCACCTCCGAGATACGCCTGATAACTACAGGACAAAAAACAGAAATCAATTAGGGCGAGTATGGTGGAATTATTATGAAATTAGCCGTAAGTACCAAAAGGAATGATATTAAAACGATTTTAAAAGGAGTTAAAAGATAATCTGCGACTTGCCATTAAGAATTAACTAACGCAAAGAAATTAAATTAATGCAGCAACTGGACAAAACTGTGACCAAGGCATTTATAACAAGCTGTTTCTCTCTTCGTGTTGTCCAGTACAATTGCGTTTGCTAAAATTGACACAATGGAGGCCACCGAAAGCGTCTGCACTAACGGGATGTCTCGGTTAGCCCAAACCAGCGGTCTACATCACCCGCGTTAAGCCAGTGTCCGTAAAGAGAGATTTCATGAAAACGTATTTTCGAAAAAAAAGGATGAACTGCAGTCCTTAGCACTCTACTTCCATCGTTTTTCGATCCCTGAACTAGAAAAAGCCAGGGGAAATATTGTCTTGAAGAAAGTTATTTCGATCATTCGAGGGGCATTTAAAAAGCAGATAACCAGGCAAACGTTCCAGTATCATTGAATCATTCCGAGTGTCCAGAAGTATTGAGCTAACTAAAACTAATTCATTATGCCTTGGGAAATTATTTCATTTTTCATAAGAAACCGGCTTAAAAACTCAATTTCTCCCCGGCAAGGCCGAGAAATACAACGGTTGCCTTTCACTCTAAAACTTCCTCTTTCGAGCTTCTTCCACAAAGACATATCAGTACTCGTTTTCTTGCTACTGACACGCACTGTGTACTTTTTGTCTAGGGCTTAACGTCTTTTGGCAAAACAGTTGGAGCGGACATTATTTTAATTTCACAGAAGTCCCGCTAATTTTATTGTCGACTGCTTCATCATAGTTGGTGGCCAGGACAAAATATTTATAATTATACTAGACAGTACTTGACCGAAAAAGAGAAATCATTGTAAACATATCTTGATCGTAAAACCCACGAATTTTGCATCGATGACCAAGATAAAGTGATATAGAAATTTCAAACAAGATTTCTAATAGCTTCTTTATGACTCATAAAATTTTCCGATTTACCATTTTTCCAAATCGATACATATTCTAAAGGTGAAATTTTTGTTTAAAACTAAATTACTTTGACAGTCTATGTTTAACAATCAAAATAAATATAACTTTGTTGTGTTCGCTTATTTTAGGAACGGGAAATTGTGCGCGACGAAGAAAATTTATTTCATATTTGTTACAGTGTTGCTTATAGCCTTTTTGGAATTAACTATCGCAGCGTGGCGAGCTTGAATTTCTACACATTTACAGCACTGAATCAGCGCCATTTGAACTAAACTCCGTACGTTGGACTTACTTCTTGCCAAAAGAACTTCGGAAAGTTGCACAAATACAAAATCGAAGCTAGAGCGCATCTCCAGCAAACACATCCGTCCGGAGACGTCAAGGCCATTATCACAACCTATCAAGCTGTAAATTGACGCAAAATGAAATCCTTGCCCGTTTCGCTTTGTTTGCATTTCGTACAGGAAGAAAGTGATGTCTAACTGTTTACAATTTCACAAAACACTCCCATTCACTTTAACTTGTTAAGAATAACAACAACCCTTACCGCACTTGACCGTGGTAGATGTCGAGCTGCAGAAAATCGTTGTACCCCGAGCGCGTGCTGCTGTACATGAGAAGACCGTTTGTGTGAATAGTTCGAAATCGCAGCTTAATCTCCGTCAGCCGAGGATTCGCGGCTTTTCTTGGCTCGTAGATAATAAATTCTTCGCCGGTGAGACGAACTTGATCTCCAGATACGTTTGTCGAGGTGAGACTGAAGAAAACCAGTAAAATGCTTAGTTCGCGCGGCAAACCCATCGCGCCTTTGCAAAACTGGGTGACGCCTTGAAGAAAGAGAACAGTTATGGATTTGAAGTGAGTAATTACAAGCGCACAAACTTTAGTTCGCCGCTGCGGGCGCTCCATACCCCTTGAATCATACTGATTTGCATGAGAGAATAAAGCACAATGCAACGAGTCTTCCCCGCAAGAGGAATCTACCTGTTTTGGTTGCTGAACTATAGCCGAACAGAAGATTTGGTTAGAAGGGGTTTGGAAATTATTAATCAGCCAATGAGATAATGGTGAGTTAATCAACACTAATTGTTTTATATTCGTTTGAGATCGCCAGGTGTTTTGCTTGACACTTTTTCGACGAGCTTTGTGGATTTTCTTCCGCGGAATCAGTGGAGTGAAAACAATCTTAATAACCCTTGAAACGTAAGAAGAATTACAATACGTAATTAAAGGACTTTAGCATTCAAGAGTTGTTGAAACGAACTTGTGTCGATCTGCAAGACTCTTTAACAATATTGGCTTCGGAAAGCGTTTTTAAATCGATACACATTAACCGATAGACTTCCCATGTAACACGGAAGAATTTCATTTCAATCAAGACTGGGTTACTAATTAAAAAATCCATATCTATTCACGAGAGAAATGAGCTTTCACGATAAATCACTCTCTCGTACGTGCCGCATTGGTTTCGTACCGCTTGACACCGAGTTTGCCATGGGGAGGCCGGGATCTCTTAAATTTTAATCACCGCGGTACACGGGAAGCGATCTGAACTCGGTATTATCAAATTCGCTCGTTCTAAGTTTCTAACTGGCTCTTTGTACCAGCAAATGAGGTAAAACAGTTTATCAATGACGTCCCCGGAGGTGTTCCAAATCAAAAAGAAACCTTGGAAGCTTCTACACACGAGCCAGATTCCCCTGCGCGTGGATATAGAATTTCTGTGGGTTTCCTTGTCACTTTAAGGTTTATTATTCCTTTGACTAGCCGGCCTGCATTTTAAATATTTTATGCCAGAATTTATCTTCATTTAATAGAAAGACTATTGAATAATGTACCTTCAGTGATAACATCTTGTCACAGAATTCCCTGAAAGGAAAAAAGTTCAAAAATGGTAAACCTGATCTATTTGTATTGTAAAACATATAAATTTATTAGTATGCCGAAAGCTTCTAAGTAATCCTAAAAGCATGTCTGCGTTTAGTTAGCAAAACAGCTTTGATTTCAGTTGAGCTTTTTATTTCACACATAAGTTTATTTTTTTCCTCAGGACGTCTGCTATGCTTGGATTTCTTTCCCTTTCTTCAGATCAAGCAAATTTATTATCTTGCGAAATTTTGACGATTTTTTTTTCATCATTTAGGACACTTTTGTCGGTCTATTTTGTTTGGAAACATTCTCCACTACGTTCAGTTGCAAATTGACTCTGAATGTGAATTACTCTTATTATAAATCACGAACGACACAACAACTTGGAATATCATTTTACAATGTATCGCTGGCCGGACAATATCAGGTATAATTCAAGGTTAGGGATTGCAAATACTTCAAAGTCTTTAATATAAGCTTTTTTGCTAATGTAAAGTGCGTAATCTTATTCTAAATTCTGATCATTACATTTCGACCTTAAGCCGTTGCATTTTACTCGTAACATATTTTCCAATCATATAAATAAATCTCTCTTGCTCCGGACTAAGAGATTGCACTATCTGAAATATCTAGCGCAATCTCTCGTAGCGGGTAAGGTCACAGAAAAACTACTCTCGTGTAAATTAGAATACAAAACTCAAAACGATGATGAAACTAAATTGGATGAAAATTAAATTACCCGCTGATAACCATACTGTAAAAGTTGATCTTTGATAGCAAAACCAAAAGCCTGGAATTTTAGGGGAGTGAAAAACCATTCACTTTGTGCGAGATGTCAGAAATATAATTACGTAAAACTACCACATATGAAAGAGTCTCATAACATGATTTTATAGAGCTTTCCTTTTTAAAACACGAAGTTTCGTGAGATAAAAAAGTGAAGAAAAGCTTAACTATTCACGACGAATTTGTCGTGTTTGTGAGAAGCACTAATTAATCTTCGTTGGAGTTTTTTCCACTTCATATATCTGAAACATGTTTTTTTGTGCTACGAATTTTACAGTTTAATAACAGCTTAAGAGTGGTGAACAGATTTATAACATCAACGGCATGAACGAGAAATGCTTATCACTTCCTCGGCGTGTGGTTATGACGTAATTATGATAACGATGATAAAAAGCCGCTTGCGTCACGTGAACTCGGAAGTAAAATTGATTTTCACGAAATTGTGTGGAAAATAGTCTCGTTATCGATGTTTATGATCAGACCAATCTCAAGGTGAAAAATTAAGCAAATAAAAGGTGAATACACAGAGTATGGAATGAAAAGGAAATATTCCAAAAACTGGTTCGTTTCTATTGCTCGTTTTCATATAATGAGTGGAGTATACCCTTAGTAAATGAAGACACGGTTGATCATCACACTTATACACACAACTTAAGCAGGCCTGAACGGGATTCTTTCATATATTTGATTGCATACCCTTAGTATTTCGTATAGTGTGATCGTCCGGATGAGGGTAGTTCTGTGAGGGCAGTTTTAGTATGTTGACTGTCGAGAGGTTTTTACATGAACTTCTGCCTCAAGAGATTATGTGAATAGCCCTCCTTCCACCCTCCCCTCCCCAACAACTCTAAGCTATTCTAGAAAAATACTCTTACCTGGACTAAAACATACTTGCCTAACCCCTTGTCGTAGGGAGACAGAGGAGAGAGATCATGGGAACGAGGTTGAATTGATAAGAACGCAGGCTCGGAAAGACTCCACAAAAGACTCGATTAATTTTCAGCTGTGGTTGACTAGTCACTTAAGACACTTTAAAAAAAAAAAAAAAAAACATTTGACAACGCAACAATCACCGGTCATTTCGGATTTGTGTTTGCGGAAAACTCGGCAAGGGAAATCACATGATTTCACATCGTTTTCGAAAAGCCCGGGGGGATACTCCTAGAAAAATTGGGTGGGGGTGTGCGGCCCGCTTCCCAAAACCCTTACCCTATTTATGATCAAAATCTTCGATATTTCCTACCCTATTTATGACTTGACCAAAAATTTGATGTCCTACTTATGACCGTTGCGGCTGGCATAGTTGCCCCTCTCTCCTCCGCAGAGGCTCAAAGGTTTTTTTTCGGGTGGGGAGGATCCGCTGAGTAATGTAAGTGCAGGCACAGAGTTACAGGCGACGGCGGAAAGCGCGGGAGCCTCTGCCAGATACCACGCCCAAAATGGCCGCCATCCGGGGGAGGCAATTTCCTGTGGGCTACTCGCAGGGGTGGCTTGTGTACCTTGTATCAGCAAAAATGGCGTGCAAGATTTTGAGGTTAAGTGATGTCGAAGGTTTAGCTAAAACATACTTGAATGCATGGAAATCGGGAAAAGTCTGTTGCTTTCATGAGAACTGTTTTCCTAAGCGTCTTTCGTTCACCTCCGAGTGGTTGAACTATCACTATCGAATTCAACATTCTCAAGATCGCGCAAGTGGTGATGAAGAAATATAGAGAAGAACAAAATGTGCTCAGGAAACTCATGGCTAGTGAAACTCTGAACAGGATCGCAATTCAGTCTTAAAAGAGACAAGAACAAGTAAGTTTTTTTAACGTTTGTCTGCTCGGCGAACTGAACAATTTTCTTCGCGAAATCATTGTGAAATCGAAGGTCAAGTCTTAAGTTGCATTGAGCTTAATCTTAGCATACATTTGTTTAAAGGAAAGTAATTTTTTTGTCTTTTACATCTGCGGTGATGGGTAAATCCCTTTGCAGATTACATATATAGATGTAGATGTAGATAACAATACGATTTCAGTGGTGAGAACCAAACGATGATTAAGCTTATCCTTTTGTTTACTTCGTTTTATTAACGGCATTTTTACAGAAGTTCTAAATTTAACGTTTGCAAATAATAGGAAAAAATAAATATAAGATATATAGATTGCAAGACTTTATTTAAGTTGAAATTTACCTTGAAGAGAGAGCTCTTGAAGAGGACATTCCAGCTGATCCGAATCGTTCGCCATATTATTGTTTTTAGGACATGCAAGACTACCCCTCACGGGTTTCAGGGAGGCCTTTGAAGTAAAACAGTTTTGCTTCTTTTCTTGGAAAATACGAAACTAGGTAACAAAAAAACTAATGCAAACTGTAGCGACATAATTAGCAATGAGTTTCTGTGAGTTTCAAGCTGTCAAATGAAGCCAAAGCCGAGAAATCCATCGATGTACGAGAAAACGACAAGGATGTACGAGAAATCGACGTACATCTGGTAGAGGTTCTCCGCCTGATCGATCCATTCGACTTTGTGCCTGCGGTACACTTCGCACAGCGGATTGATATAACGAATGCTTGAACCTCTGCGGAGGAGAGAGTAGTTGCCCTAAACATAATTTATGAAGCGCTTTGGTTGATGATCTTATCGATAATGATGAAAAGTAGCTTCTTCTAAAAAACATACCCAGTCCAAAACGAGAGCAAAAAGTATACCCTATTTATGACCAAAACGGCTGAAAAACCGTACCCTTTGGGGCTGCACATACCTATATAGCCCATATAAGGAAGTACCCCCGGGTCGAAAAGCTAGGTTTTCAAAATGTTTTTCGCCCACACGAAAACGCAAAGCTTGCGGTTTGAAGAGCGTTTTCGAAAAGCTCCGTTTCGTGACGGAATAATGTGGATGGTAGACCGCATTTTCAATTTTCATCCGGCGCAAGTGAACAGCGCAACTGCACTCTCGTGGCATTAAATAATATCAGTAACGCTGGGGTCGACGCTTACAAAACATATTAATTTCAATTTCACTTACGAATTTCGCAATTGTCAAGATCTGTTCAGTACGTCTATCGGCTTTAAAACTCTATTAACCTGCTCAAGTTGAGTGTACAATAAAACCGTTACCGTAATTCCAAAATGGGAAATACGAAAAATTAGCCGTCGTGGTTGACGTTCTCCAAGCAGGCAGGACTTGGTTAGGGGTGGAGCATTTGACTTATGAGGGAGGGGTGGGGTTAATTTCGGTACATGCCCGAATTTTTTAACCTTTTCATGCACTCGGAGATTTTTTTCTCGTACGTGTGTATGCGTAATACTTTTTTCTCCGTTTACCACGCATTTTTTCGGCTCACTTTTTTTTTTTCGTGTGAACTTTTTTCGGCAGCGGTCGTGTGCATGAATTATTATTTTTAGTGCAATTATACTTGCAGGATATATATTTTCTAAATAACCAGCCCCCCTACCGTCAAAAGTCAATGGCTCACGTGCACAGCCATTGTTCTGCACATTAAACCTTTTGTTTGGTGACGTTCTCGTTATTCACCGCGGTTTAATCTCGTTCCCAAATGTCTTGTTCGCCATGAAGTTGACGAGATCTGGGAACGAAATCCGCGTGGCGGTCACAATAGATCCGTCAAATAAGTCTCAAAATTTGGGGTCGACGCTAAGTACTTGTCTGGTTTCGTTCGCACCTGATAGCATTTCTGTAACAGGCCAGCTACATGATCCTCGCTGATGGATTGTGACAGTAGATTCACACTTGGTAGAAAATAATGCGGAAAAGCGCGCGCACCCAGGCCGATGATGATTGCGTCTATAACAGCTAAAAGAAGCTCAGGTAGATTTTCTTCAGTCCAGTAACCCGGAGGAACATGGTCCATTGTGTAGAACAGAATAGTTTTCAGATTGTAAGAGGTGATAAATTTGGGTTGAGAGAGATGGGCTTTCAATATAGCTTTTAAGACTAACCAGCATTTTCGTACCAGTGGCCGAGACTCGCTAATGTAAGCTGCAAGGACAAGTTCAGCCTTTGATGTCGAAAGACGCCAACTATGTGGGATTGCGTCGATTGATTTAGCGACCAAATGGGCGGGCATACGAAAAAGCTCTTTTTCTACGTCTTTTGATGGCCAGTACCGCTTTCTGGAAGCCCAGCTATCGTAAATATTGAAAATATCTGCAGCTGTAATACAGACGACCAGGTCGATACTCCAATTGTTAATGCAGTTATATCCCGCTTTGCGCAGTGTGACACCCTGCCAGTCTTCCGGGTATGGAGACTGCATTTCAAGAGGCAACTTCGCAATGTCAAATTGCAGTGTCAAAGCTGGGCCATTTCTACTGACAACAATACAACCTGGTACAAATCCCTCCTCTCTATCCATCATTTCATTTATGACTGTAACCACAACTTGCTCAAACGACTGCATAATTTTGTCAGCATCTAACAGGTGGTTTCCATCTCTTAAGACACAACAATCCTGCCATCTTTTAAGGCTATCGCCACTGAGAACAATATGCTTAAAAGCGTCTTGTTTCTCTTCGCCTGAAATTACACAATCAACTAAAGAAACACCCTCAGAATGCGCCCCCAAGTCACGCAACACAAGCATGAAATCAAACTCGTGTTCAATATAATTCTGGAAATTTGTCTTCTGGCTTATGACAGAATGTTCTTTGAAGCTTCCAGTTGGGATAACCTCTTCAAAATCAAACCTGGCATCTATTCCACAAATACGTGGTAGAATTTCTTCGGTGACGAAAGTATTGAACTGTTCAAGTTTATCTGTTGCTACTTGTGACTCATTATATATTCGGTCTGCCTGGTAATAGGCCATCAGGTCTGATAGATCTCTGTATGGTACACCAGATAGCACGTCAACCCTTTCTTGTGGGCTGTTTTCAGTTTTACTGCTAGCCATGAAATTGTCCTTTGAATGATGTCTTACCTATTGACATGGGCAAAACAGATATCTTATTATAGACTAAACTACCGTGGTGCAGTGGCCAGGGCCGGGGGGGGGGAGGGGGGGAGGATCTCATATGAAAACTGAACGGGGGGTACCAAAAGGAACCAAGATCCTGTTTTGTGGGTGGGGCTTTTTTTTCACCCCTAAGAGGTACCATTTCTAAAACAACATGGTAACTGATGCTTTCATAATTTAAAATAGCGATAAGGACTCATTACCCTAAATGTTACCACAAAAGCTCACACTGTGCAACTATGCACCATTTGAGGTTGAAAACCCTATAAAGAGGTACCAAAAACTGCTTTTTTTACCCCTAAAGATATGGCAAGCAACTCCATCCATTTTATATCACATGGGAGACCTCCCCCGAGATGTCAGGGTCCTTTTGTTTACTTCACTATCATGATGTCTCTCTCTATTCAGGAGCATACATGGACACCAATGCATTTCATGCTGAGGGTAACTCTACAATAGACAAGCTTCTCATCCATGGCCAACGGAGAGTAAAAATACTCCTATTTGCCTAATGCTATGCAAACCAGAGATAAACACTGGCCTGATTAGCCTGTTCTGCAATTTGTTTGTTTGTTTGTTTGTTTGTTTTTTTTTGGGGGGGGGGTGCCACAGACTATGGCCTGATGGGCTGGTAGGCTCAAATGCAGACTTAACCTGGCAGTACATTAGAGAAGTTTTGCTTTGACCAAGCAATTTCAGTACATCAAGATAGAAAATAAATAAATACAAAGAGGATGAGCTGTGATTATTTTGTAGTGTGGGGTGTTAATTTGAACCCATCTCTGACAAGAATAAGGGACGGGGAGTTTACATCTGAAAACTTATACCTGTTCCAGTATAACTACATTATTTCAGACCAAGTTTTATCAGATATACAATGTGGGTCATGTGATGCCATCTTAGCTTGGATGCCTAAACTAAACTAAACTAACATGTGCTTAATGGCTCCGACCACAACAAAATTGATTTTATACCAGAACAAGGTGTAGAGTTGCGGTGAATAAAATAACTTGCTTTTAATACACACCAAACGACCGTTACAACTCTTGGTTTTCACACACCCACCGCATACATTACTGCTGTTTATATAACTACCGACAACAATTGATGTTACGTAATCGGCAAACTACACGTGCGGAATTAGTCAAGACACTACACAAGGGGTCACTCTTTGTTTATGATACCAGTCTGAGTTTTTGTACCTGGTACAGCGACCATGGTCAACTCACACTGTATGTCTTGATCTGGTATATGACATTTCGTACTGGTAGCAGGTGAACAAACACACAGTTACAAGAGGGGTCAGGATGAAATCTCACCAGTATGAAAGTCATACTGATATCATTTAAACAGCTGCTAAGGAAGATCCAGGAACAAACAGCAGGTGAACATCACGAGGAGTAGTGCACATGGAAGTGTTGTCTCAAACAGGGTTTTAACATAGCAAGCTCCAAAAGAGGGCGAAGGGTATGTGTATCCCTAGGGTATGGGTATCCCTAGGTAACAACAACAACAACAACAACAACAACAATCCCACTAAGGTAATCCTAGGTAATCCCACTAAAGCTATTTTTAGATTTGGTATCCAGTCCTCCTACAGTTCTTTTATGGGAAACAAAAATATGTGTAAAGCCCCTAGGGCACTCCTAGTGAGTAACATCTGCATCACAAGATTGGCCACTTTGAGACTCTCAGGAATGAGATTAATGAAGCCAGGAGAAAGATTATCTCAGGAATAAGTCCTATATGGTGATTAGCTCTCTTACCGTCCCTTCCCTCTTGCCAACTCTTATAACATACACTACTTGATGTGCATCAGAGGCCTGATAAAAAAGTAACCTCTTCCTACCACAAATACAATATGATTAAATAATAGCCCCTTTCCAAGTTGCTTGAAACCTCTCTATCAAAGCAAGGCCTGGCGCACAAACATTCATAGCGGAGCTCCGGCGGCCGAAGGCCGCCAAGCGGAGCCCCATACCCATATTAGGAAACTGAAGGGAACCCATGAACTGATTTTCTCATGTGTATCATGGCTAGCGGTATTGCTCGTGGGCGCGTACGCACGACGACGACGACGACGGCGACGGTGGTGGAGTCGCGCAACATGGCGGCCACAATTGACACGTAAACCAAAACGAGGCTTCAGTTTTCGCGGGCTTTCCTTGTAGGTTGACAGAGCACATGTACCCTTGGTTTAAAGCGTCCTTTGGACATCCATGTTGCAGTCAATTGACACCTGTCAAAACAAGGAATCCGCTGACCAGTATCACGTGACCATATCGCGGGCTCAAGTTCAGGGCTCATCGAGGTCACGTGTTTTTTTAAAGTTGACCGCTGCCCAAGTGCTGCTTTTTTCGATCAGATCGCGGGCTCATGTCAGGATTAACTTGCTGTAAACAGCGTAGGGTTGGTAGGAAGCCGGTTAACGCTAACCCAGGATTAAAATTTAACCGAATTATAACCTTTTCTTTTGTACAAAGTTTTTTCACTGCTTTTGTTTTGCGTATTTTGCTTTCATTAAAATTCAAAACACAAAAACAATATACAGAAAATCTCACCGCAAAGTTACAAAACTCAAATCAAAATTCTACTTTATCCTCGGCTAGTTTGATCGGGCTCTGAACAACCCGGCCCAGGAGCTACGCTTTTAGGCTGGCCTAAATCTATATATTATGAAAATGAGTTTAATTTGCATGTGAATGAAATCTCATTTTCAAATGAAAGGATTAGCACCAAGGGTCTCTTTGAGAAAGAGGCTAAATGGTAATTTGGAAATGGCCTATTGTATAATTGAATTAAATTACCGGTACCAAAAACTAACAAGGATTTAGTAACTGAATCAACAAATGAGTAAATAAAGGTTGTACTAAAAAAACGTGTAAGCCTCTCTTTCAAAGCGAGGCCTGGCGCACAACCATTCATATGAAAATGAGTTTAATTTGCATGTGAATGAAATCTCATTTTCAAATGAAAGGATGGACACTAATGCTCTCTTTGAGAAAGAGGCTAAATGGTAATTTGGAAATGGCCTATTGTATAATTGAATTACATTACCGGTACCAAAAAAACTAACTAACAAAACTAACAAGGGTTTAGTAACTGAATCAACAAATGAATAAATAAAGGTTGTACTAAAAAACATGTATTTTATCTTATTTATCTACAGAATCTAGTAGTGTGGTAGGGTGAATATAAACTTGGTTTTGGCCATTAAAATAAAACATGCTGTAAATTATAAGGTATTTTCATACCTTTGGATCGAGATGGAACAAGCTTGCAATATGGGCTAATTAAGTGGGGGAATATTTTCCAAATGCACATGACACGAAACTGGTTTAGATGATATTTCCCTACACTAGCCCCTATATCAAGCTACAATGAGCAACAAAAGTGTTGAGAGACTTGGCAGTAAAATTCAATTTTTGAGCGTCTTGGAAACATCCCCCCCCCCCTTCCTTCCCAAACAATGTTTATTTTTGAGTAATTTTTTTGGAAAGAAAATACCTCTTAGTCGGCGTGTCAGGTAAGTTTTGGATGGGTGGTTTAGTGAGTGGATCAGTGAGAGATGTATGTGTCACACCAATCAGGTTGGATCTACCATCTAAACAACAATCAAATTTCCTGTTGTAAAGGTAAATGGTATGTGAGAAGATTTGATCCCAATACAGTTCAGAATGGCCATATTAATTTTTCTATAAAAGAGAAGGTAGTATTCATATATTGGGCTTACTTCTTCATTTTCTATGGGTTAGGCTAAGGATTTTAGCTATGAACGAGATGAGTCTTGAGTTTTGAAGCAGCTCGTGAGTTAGTAGTATGCAAATGGCACCAGGTATTTTTATTTTTAGTTACAAAGGTAACTTGATACTTTTGTTTTTCACTTGATACTTTTGTTTTTCACATAAGTAAATTCAATTAGAGGTCACAAATCGTCGCTTCTAGTTCTTAGGACGTTTTAGAGGAGACAAGACTATTTAAAGTTGAGACAGTTCTAACGTTTACAATAGTAGTTGTAGGTAACAATTGTTTTGTTCTTGTTGCATGCAAATATAATGAGGTATTTTTATTTTTTAGTTACAGTAATTTGACACTTGTTTTTCACAAGGGAGTAAATTCAATTAGAGCTAAAAAATCGTCAGCACCTGTTCCCACAAGATGCTTGCTATTTTTAGTTACAAATGGTAACTTGACACTTTTGTTTTTCATATGGGAGTAAATAGTTCGCACAAGATGTTTGCTATTTTTAGTTATAAATGGTAACTTGACACTTGTTTTTCATATGGAAGTAAATTCAATTAGAGGTTACAAGTTGTCGGCCATTGTTTCCAGGATATTAAACAAAACAGCTTTCATTTCTAAACTGCTTTTGCGTCTCTGCAGTAGCAGTTTATAGCTTTATTTGATGACATTCATTTCAGTCCGATATTTTAAAGGTAAAAAGTACAAAAACTGTTCAAATGTTCTTTGAAGACTGCATGGCATCAAATTAAAGTGCAATTTGATTAAATCAGACTTTCAACGAATCAGAGAGGTTTTTTCCTCTTTCTTTCTATTTTCTAGTAGTGTTGTTGTGTAAAAAGGGTAAACTTGCGACTCATATAAAATGTGAAGAGTTCTCTTAACTTGAGTATTTTTTAGCAAAAATTCCTCTTGGGGGGTGAAAGGGCTATGAGATTGGTGAGTTATACATGTGCACGTGTCACACCAATCACAGTGTGGATTGTATCAAAGAACGAATCAAATTGCCTGTTAGAAAATAAGATGGTATCTACATTAATCTGGAGACGCATCAGATTAGTAGTTTGTTCAGTCAAACATTTTATGGCTTACTAATTAGTTATCCTATCATGATGTATATCATAAATTCCCAGTTTCTCTCTTGCTGTACATCACAACCAAAAAGACTTGTCAAATTAACCAAATCACTACTGTAAACAGCTCATGAATGCTCCCATCTCCTAGACTTCATAAAAAATACCTCTTGCATGCCTTGCGTGCCTATGTTTCTATTTCTTAGATTGCACAGACCACAGTGCCTACACAACATTAAATTGGGGGGCTGGGTTATTAAGGACGTTCGCGCCCAAAAACTTCCCACACACAGATTTTTTTAAAACTTTGACTGATGGTAGAAAATGATAAGATTAGATAAAAAACGTAAAAAAAATCGGGGGTCACCGAACTCGTTTTCAAGATAAAGCGTAGCTCAGACCATAGCATTTCTACGATTCTCAGTCATTCGAGGCGATTCTGGCCGGATTCATTACTATCGGCATATATTTAAGTTGAAGAATCATCTCTAAGCTATGAGTGTTTAACACGGCTTATATAGGCCTAATTGATAGATCTTTGCTACATATGCCATTAAATCTGCTAGAATTAGCCTTAAAAAAGACAACTTCTAAGTCACGCACACCTGTCTCCATGTACCAATTCGACCCTTTTTTAATAGTATATGACAAATAATTACAACTTCCCACACACAGAATTTTTTGTTATTTTAGTATAATGTAGAGAGTTAAAAAAGGAAGTGATCTGCCGAAAAAAAAGTGGGGGTCACCGAGCTTCCAACAAAATTATTCGCACACCAAGTTAACGCAAAGGTCATCAGCTCTATGTTTTGTTAAGTTTTCGACTCGGTGCGCGCGCTTGAAAATGACGTGGCACGCGCGTGACCAATGAATAGCGTGCGCACTAGAGATGCGCAATAGCAATGGGTGCGAACGTCCTTAAACAATTAACACCAGGTGCAAATAAAATAGAATAAGTGCTTAAATATCACAAAGCGTCATTTTCTAAAAGTGTCTCAACTACTTTTGTCACCCATTGTAGATCCAGTCCAATCTTGAGGATAAGAACAAGATGTTAATTTGTTACACTGTAATTTTAGGGCCCTTTCCAAGTAGTTTTTATTACTGAGGTAAATAAGTTGGTTTTTAGAGTCCACTGTTCAAAATTAAAATTGATGGGGAGATCCGAGGGAATTTTTGGGAGCA
The DNA here is from genome assembly GCA_964020085.1 of Micromussa lordhowensis. Taxonomy (NCBI): domain Eukaryota; kingdom Metazoa; phylum Cnidaria; class Anthozoa; order Scleractinia; family Lobophylliidae; genus Micromussa; species Micromussa lordhowensis. The sequence goes on from OZ026606.1 coordinate 13,452,938, forward strand.
ATATGATTGTTATACATATACACATTACCCTTCAAGTCTGCAATGGGGTCTCACTGGTGGTGTGGCAAGAAAAATTCATGAGCAGGCTGGAATGTGATCTCAAATTTAATTCTTTGGTCTGTAAAGGCAATCAGTATGGTAGGTTCACAGTTCTAAACAAAGAAAGTTCACCCAAAGGCAGCCCAGGATCAATTTATGAGAATAACAACCATGACTCCAATGGTTAGATTTTAACATAAAGGTCTGTAGGGAAATGCACACCTCGATGTTTTGTTGTATTTGCTGTAGTCTACCAGCTTCTCAGCCAGATCTGGGAAAGACAAATATTATCATAGAAAAGGTTGAGATCATATATGGATTTTTGAGCAATATCATGAACAAGTGGTTCATAGTTTTAAAACCCGGGGGATGCTCCAACCAATTTTTTGGTCAGGGTACATCGTGTGTGTTATGTTTCTTAAAGTAATTTTCGGGATCCTATTTCAGACCTGACCAAAAAAGCGATACACTATTTCAGTGCCTAGAATTAGTGCAAGTCTCTGTGACATGAAATCCGGCGTAAACATTTGAGGACGAAGAAGGGCTTCAAATTCCCTTATGTTGCTGGGGGAAAATAGTTAAGCTTATCATTGCATGTTCATCCAATATTCACATAGTTCCCGGAAGACACAGCTTCTAAATGTTTACTCTAATGCATGCACTTTACTGCTCTGAAACTTTACCTTCTCTCCAACAGCAGAAGCGACCCCTCAACCTCGCTACTTTTATGGTCTGGGGTGGACTGGGACCAGTTGTCCCGCGCACTAGCTTCACCTCACAAATAACGTCAACAACTGGCCAATCACATGCAAGAGAGAACATCGCAAATTTCCTTTCCATTTACTCGTTTCTCCAGTTTTCGGTCTTCTCCTCATGGGAAAATAGCTCAACATAATTAACGGGATTCGATTTTAAATGATAAGGGCTTTCTCGTTCGGTTGGTTTGGTGATTTTGGAGAAACCCTTACCACTATACATCAGTCTTCCCATCCGGTGGTAAGTACATAAGAAGTCAAACCCTCTAATGACTCTAATAAGGCGCTCTCGAATGACCTTGCCATATTTTATTTTGTCACATACATTTTTTATTTATTTTATGATTTTGCAGCCTGCCAAAATATCTTAAAATCCTATATACCTAGAACTTGTGGTAGATCATCCCTTCCTCCACGCTAGTACACTCTAGCTTTTGACGTCACAGACTTGATGGGTTTGTTTTTAAGGAAAAAAGTGTGGAAAATTTTCACCATAGAAATGAAAAACGCTAAGTTAGTCAAATTATTTCACAGGAACTGCAATTGGTTGTTTTCACTATGGCTTAAACCCGCTTTCAGTGTTACGTGCATAAGTGACATCTTTCGACATGCCATGGGTAACTTGCCTTCTGTGAGGTCACCATGTACTAACAAAACTTTTTGAGTCTTAGCCCTCAACAATGGCTCGAGTTTCTCTGTCAATCGCCGACATGGATCTTCGGCGCTCCAATGTATTTGCAAGGGAAAGGAGATTTGTATTTACGATTGATTCTGTCAAGTACAATAAACAGAGCAATAAACATTACGAGTGCACTAGATATCATGATGATGGCTATAGTCGACATCCGGTCTCCATTCTGTTTGTCATCCATGCTTGCGGCGGTTGCGGTTTCCTTTGATTCGAGGGAACTGTTTCGGCTTAAAGTGTTTTGATCTCCACCTGGCCCAGGCCCTGTGCTGTTCGAATTCTTTTCTCCAGAGTTGGAGACGAGGTTTTGGCATTGCTGAAAAGTCGCGTTTTCCGCTTTACATGGTGTGTTTCGCGATGACGTTGGAGTCATTTCTGGGTTTTCTGTGCCAAGAGTTGATTCCGTCAAATGTTTCTCCATAATTCGTGCTGTTGGGCAGGCCTTCTTTAATCGATAATCGATTTGGTTTTCTTTTCGCTTTTGATCAGTTTTTTCTTCGAACTGTTCGTCCGCATGTCCCCAGCATTCCAAGGGGCCCAGTGCAAATTTAGATCTCTTGCTTTTCTTGGCAAAAAGAAGTCCCGTGACGGGTAGAGTGCTTTTGTCGTCCAAGTATCCCGCATCCACTTGCCAAGTTTCACCATGGACATCGCAGTTGCAGAATTTCGTTTTAACTGCACAGGAGGGAGGATCTGTTATTCTACAAGCACACTCTGCGCCCCAATATTCCTGTCTGATCCCGTCACGTGATAACCAGTACGCGTGTGAGGGTCCGCGGGGCGTGTTAAGTAGTTTCGATCCAAAACAATGAAATCTTTTGTACTGTCGGCAATGCTTGCTCTTCTGAATTAATGCCTTGATCTGATTCATTCCATAGGAGCCAGTATAGGTTACGTCATGTTTGTAGAAGGAACCCGAAAAGTCAAGTTTCGCGTTTCCCACTGTGGTTTCTGTCATTTTATTAACCGTGTATGTTCGTGACGAGTTTGTCACGTCACAAAGTGCAGTGTAAGGATTCCCTACTCCCTGAGAATCCAATAGGCAAAAAGTGCTGCCCTGCAATCCCAGAGATTTGTAGTGCTCACACGTTGGTTTGTAAAAAGAAATTTCACAGATTTCTCCTTCAAAGTTTGTGTAATCACAATTACAATAATGCTGTTTTCCGTCTTGCGAACATTTTCCTCCGTTCTTACAGGGATTCGGCTCGCATCGATTCCGCAAATGACAAGATTTCGAGAGCGCATTCTGGGTGTCTCTAATTCTTAAGTCTTTAAAAGTTATTACATGGTTTTGGATTTTTAAATCTAAGATGCACCCAACAAAGCTCGATTCTATCGCATCTCCTCTTCTTTCTCGTCCAAGGAAAATCTTTGGTCGAAACTTGTTCGAGGAATCCATAATCAACCAGGAATAATTTACGTGCTTAGTTTTCTCTTGTCCATCGAGACCTAGGCAAATTGACGAGCCCGTGAAATTGAAAGTCAGTGGATGCCATTCGCCGTCATCAAGGTTTGAACCCAGTCTTAGCTCTGTTTTCAAACCGTTGATAGAGGTGACTTCAAAGACGAGTGCGCTTTTTGAAAGGAAGAGATAAAACTTTACTTGAGGAGCGATGACTGAAATGAGGAGACCGTCTTTGATATGGGTACGGAATTGAAAACTTACAGTGAATAAATGGTTCGAAAGGCTCAATCCCCGACAAGGAATCCTCAGGCTTAGATTCGGATTTGTGCAAGAAATAATGCGATTCGGCCTAGATCTACACTTAAACGAAACTTTCCCATGAATTTTAAACGCAGTGATTCCAGCCCCTGCACCAACTAGGATGTTTGTGCTGCCATACTTTACATCCTGAAGGCATCCACGAAAATTTCGCGCAGCCGTCAAGTGAAAGCGTCGGTGTTGTTCGGCTTTCATTCCACCGACGTAAAGAATATCGTCTAAGTCGAGGTCTTCGTTGTCACCTTGAAATATGTTGGATGTAGTGATTCGGTCAACACAGAGAACAGACTTTCGTCCATCTCTAGTGAGCGTGACATTGTGCCATCTGTCATCATTCAGGTCTTTACTTGAGGAAGTGATGGTGGAAATGCCACCGCCCTGTTGACTCGCACCAAGATAAGACGCGTAACTGAAAAAGAAAGAAAAGTAATAATTTTCAATTAAACAGCATTCAAAATTTGAATTTTGATCAGATGGTATGTGAAAGTGATCCCCAAAAGTTATCTTGGATTCGGCTAACGTTTTTCATCCTTGTTGCCACCCAATTCATTCATTTGGGACGTTAAAGTTGTGCAATTTGGCATGGAGTATGTACAAACAGAACAACTGTAACCTCCCAAATGAATCATCACGAGGTCTGAATGTGGTGACAACAAGGATATAAACACGTTAGACGATTCCGTCTATTACCTGCTGAAACAAGAAAAATGTCTTTGCATCTAAGACCTCGAATATTTTACCTAGAGGTCTATTGACTTGCGAAAGACTAGCATCGATTCTAAAAAGAGTAGAAATGATTTCGTGTTACTGAAACTGTAGGTTAAAGTCAACATTGATAGAAACTGGATTCTGCGTTTCCTTCAATTGGAGCAGGTCACCTTTATTTTGTACAACATAATACCATACACCAAAATGGTGCACACTATTTTGTATATTCCATTCTTGAGCTGATTCTCAGTGAGATCATACTTATTGTCTTGAAAACGGCTTCAGTTTGAACATTTTCTATATTCGCATGAGTATTCAGCGTTTTCACACTATAAAAACACTGATACATGATATGAAGAGCCTTATTTCTATAGTCACCCCAAAAATGTCAGTACAAAAAAATGTCAAGAGGTCAAGGTTCGAGTGCCTTTACTGTAAAGAGAAATTTTAAAAACAATCGTTTTGAGAATCAGCTCATCAGCCAATAGTATTTGATGATGTCTCGGACAATAATTCAAGAACAGTTCCTTCCTTTATCTCCATTTATCCATTTATCGACCTATGGTTGTCAAACATACAGTTGAAAAAGTAATGTTAACCTATTCAAGTCTGAGGATTTCAGTCAATTTGTTTAGAAAGCCACTTAGGGTTTATGACACGAGGGAGCACAAACTTCATTGAAAGTAAAACGATGACCACTAAGGCAGCAGAGATCATGACTATCGCTATTGTAGATATTTCACTTGCTGAATTCTCCAAGCTGACTTCTCGATCTCTGGGAGTTGTCTGTCTCGTTTCTTCAACGTTTCCGGAGGCGGGTATTGTGGTGATCCCAGGAAGTGATGAAGAGGAGTTGGCGCATTCCCCTTCTCCTTCATTTGGGCACAAGCCCTTTGTGGACGACAGAATAGGGGTGGTATTGGGTGAGGCAGTACGAGTAGAGGAAGGTGTGGACGGCCCTGCCTTTGGACAAGCTTTCGTTAATCGAGTCATACAGATCGAAGGATCGCTCTTCTTGGGAATCGTTTTCTCCTTCATAGTTCCCCAGCATTCCAATGGTCCAAGCGTAAAATCAGATTTCGCACTTTTCTTGTTAAATTCCAGTCCAGTAACAGGCAACGTGCTTTTATCAGTCAAATATCCTTCGTCTACTCTCCATTGATTATCCTTGATATCACAGTTGCAAAACTTCGTCGTGCCTTCACAAGACGTCATTCCGCATGCGCATTTTTTACTTCCGGGTTCAGCTCCACCCCAGTAATCCTGTCTCTCGCCGTCACGTGATAACCAGAAAGCGTGTGTAGGTCCGCGAGGCGTGTTAAGTAATTTTGAACCGCGGCAATGAAATCTGATATGCTGGCGGCATTCTTTACTGTTTTCAATTAACTTTATAATTTGTCGCTCACTGATCGAGTTGGAGTAAGTTATCTCGTGTTTATAATGCGTTCCGATGATGTTTGCCTCGCTAACTCGGATCTTGGTCATTTTGTTGTGATTTATAATGGTGTACGTTCGTTTGGGATCGTCCGTTACGTTACATAACGCCGTATAAGGATCTCCATCTCCTACAGAATCTATCAAACAGCGCATACTCGTCTTCAATCCCATAGCTCTGTAATATTCACAGGCCGGCCTGTATTTGGAAATCTCGCATGTGTCGCCTTCGAACTGAGTGCGTTCACAGTCGCAATAAAAACTCCGCCCGTCCTGTGAACAGTGGCCGCCATTTTTGCACGGATTGGGCTGGCAACGATTCTCCAAACGACAGGCGTACTTAAAATCATCATAAGTGTGTTTACTCTTCTTGAGATTCCTTAAGAAAATTTTCTGGCTGTCAATCTGCAAGTTTAAAATGCAGCCTACAAAACCAGGAGAGTATCTGTCTCCGTCGAAGCCGCCGAGGAGGATCTTTAAACGAGACCTATTAGCAAACTCCTGCATCAGCAAGGAGTGATTTAAAGGTTTCGTTCTGGTTCGTCCATCCAACTGAAGACGAACTTCTCTCCCTCTAACACTGGCGTTCACGTTATGCCATTCACCATCGTCAAGATTAGAACCCAGGCTCAGCACGGTCTTCGATCCGTTCGGCGCTGTGACGTCATAAAGTAAACTGCCGGCCGAGAGCCGGAGGTGAAGATTGACTTTGACTGCGCTCCGAGATAACAAAAGACCCTCTTCGGCGTGTGAACGGAATCGAAAACTGGCATAAAACGTATCGTTATCTGCTGGTAACTTTTTAACAGTCACTCGAAATCCAACGTATGGATTCGACATAGTGACAACTCTGTAGTCGAGCTCCTCGCACCTGAAAGAGACGTTTCCATTCGTACCATAGCGAAGGAGTTCCCCTTTTGCCCCTGAGATTAGATTTTTACGACGGAATATCAAATCTTCCAGACATCCTCGAAAATTTCGTGTCTCTCTCACGTGGTAACGCCTGTAATTGGCGGGCTTCATGCCACCTATATATATGATGTCTAAGTTAAGATCCTCGTACGCCTCACTAACGATTTTTGAAGAACTAACAGTATCTACGTTCAGTTTTGCTAATCGACCATCCTGTGTCAAAGACACGTTGTGCCAGCGGCCGTCGTTCAAGTCTTTTTTCGGATTTGTTATCTCCAGCGTTCCACGTTGGTGATCACCTCCGAGATACGCCTGATAACTACAGGACAAAAAACAGAAATCAATTAGGGCGAGTATGGTGGAATTATTATGAAATTAGCCGTAAGTACCAGAAGGAATGATATTAAAACGATTTTAAAAGGAGTTAAAAGATAATCTGCGACTTGCCATTAAGAATTAACTAACAAAAAAAAATTCAACTAATGCAGCAACTGGACAAAACTGTGACCAAGGCTTTTATAACAAGCTGTTTCTCTCTTCGTGTTGTCCAGTACAATTGCGTTTGCTAAAATTGACACAATGGAGGCCACCGAAAGCGTCTGCACTAACGGGATGTCTCGGTTACTCCGAGCCCAAACCAGCGGTCTATATCACCGGCGTTAAGCCAGCGTCCGTAAAGAGAGATTTCAGAAAACGTGTTTTCGAAAAACAAGCATGAACTGCAGTCCTTAGCACTCGACTTCCGCTTCGTTTTTCGATCGATGAACTAGAAAAAGCCAGGGGAAATATTGTCTCGAAGAAAGTGATTTCGATCAGTCGAGGAGCTTTTAAAAAACAGATAACCAGGCAAACGTTCCAGTATCATTGAATCATTCCGAGTGTCCAGAAGTATTGAGCTAACTAAAACTAATTCATAATGCCTTGGGAAATTATTTTATTTTTTATAAGAAACCGGCTTAAAAACTCAATTTCTCCCAAGGCAGAGAAATGCAACGGTTGCCTGTCACTCTAAAACTTCCTCTATCGAGCTTCTTCCACAAAGACCTATACTCGGTTTCTTGCTACTGACACGCAGTGTGTACTTTTTTTCTAGGGCTTAACGTCTTCTGGGAAAACAGTTGAAGCAGACAGTATTTTAATTTCACAGAAGTCCCGCTAATTTTACTGTACTGCTTCATCATAGTTGGTGGCCAGGACAAAATATTTATAATTATACTAGACAGCACTTGACCGAAAAAGAGAAATCATTGTAAACATATCTTGATCGTAAAACCCACGAATTTTGCATCGATGACCAAGATAAAGTGATTTAGAAATTTCAAACAAGATTTCTAATAGCTTCTTTATGACTCATAAAATTTTCCGATTTACCATTTTTCCAAATCGATACATATTCTAAAGGTGAAATTTTTGTTTAAAACTAAATTACTTTGACAGTCTATGTTTAACAATCAAAATAAATATCACTTTGTTGTGTTCGCTTATTTTAGGAACGGGAAATTGTGCGCGACGAAGAAAATTTATTTCATATTTGTTACAGTGTTGCTTATAGCCTTTTTGGAATTAACTATCGCAGCGTGGCGAGCTTGAATTTCTACACATTTACAGCACTGAATCAGCGCCATTTGAACTAAACTCCGTACGTTGGACTTACTTCCTATTTCTTTCCAAAAGAACTTCGGAAAGTTGCACAAATACAAAATCGAAGCTAGAGCGCATCTCCAGCAAACACATCCGTCCGGAGACGTCAAGGCCATTATCACAACCTATCAAGCTGTAAATTGACGCAAAATGAAATCCTTGCCCGTTTCGCTTTGTTTGCATTTCGTACAGGAAGAAAGTGATGTCTAACTGTTTACAATTTCACAAAACACTCCCATTCACTTCAACTTGTTAAGAATAACAACAACCTTACCGCACTTGACCGTGGTGAATGTCGAGCTGCATAAAATCGTTGTACCCCGAGCGCGTGCTGCTGTACATGAGAAGACCGTTTGTGTGAATAGTTCGAAATCGCAGTTTAATCTCCGTCAGCCGAGGATTCGCGGCTTTTCTTGGCTCGTAGATAATAAATTCTTCGCCGGTGAGACGAACTTGATCTCCAGATACGTTTGTCGAGGTGAGACTGAAGAAAACCAGTAAAATGCTTAGTTCGCGCGGCAAACCCATCGCGCCTTTGCAAAAGCGACACTGGGTGACGCCTTGAAGAAAGAGAACAGTTATGGATTTGAAGTGAGTAATTACAAGCGCACAAACTTTAGTTCGCCGCTGCGGGCGCTCCATACCCTCGAATCATACTGATTTGCATGAGAGAATAAAGCACAATGCAACGAGTCTTCCCCGCAAGAGGAATCTACCTGTTTTGGTTGCTGAACTATAGCCGAACAGAAGATTTGGTTAGAAGGGGTTTGGAAATTATCAATCAGCCAATGAGATAATGGTGAGTTAATCAACACTAATTGTTTTATATTCGTTTGAGATCGCCAGGTGTTTTGCTTGACACTTTTTCGACGAGCTTTGTGGATTCAGTGCAGTGAAAACAAGCTTAATAGCCCTTGAAACGTAAGAAGAATTACAATACGTAATTAAAGGACTTTAGCATTCAAGAGTTGTTGAAACGAACTTGTGTCGATCTACAAGACTCTTTAACAATATTGGCTTCGGAAAGCGTTTTTAAATCGATCCATGTAACACGAAAGAATTTCATTTAAATCAAGACTGGGTTACTAATTAAAAAATCCATATCTATTCCCGAGAGAAATGAGCTTTCACCATAAATCACTCTCTCGTACGTGCCGCATTGGTTTCGTACCGCTTGACACCGAGTTTGCCATAGGGAGGCCGGGATCTCTTAAATTTTAATCACCGCGGTACACGGGAAGCGATCTGAACTCGGTATTATCAAATTCGCTCGTTCTAAGGTTCTAACTGGCTCTTTGTACCAGCAAATGAGGTGAAACCGTGTAAACAATGACGTCCCCGGAGGTGTTCGAAATCAAAAAGAAACCTTGGAAGCTTGAACACAGGAGCCATATTCCCCTGCGCGTGGATGTAGAATTTCTGTGGGTTTCCTTGTCACTTTAAGGTTTATTATTCCTTTGACTAGCCGGCCTGCATTTTAAATATTTTATGCCAGAATTTATCTTCATTTAATAGAAAGACTATTGAATAATGTACCTTCAGTGATAACATCTTGTCACAGAATTCCCTGTAAGGAAAAAAGTTCAAAAATGGTAAACCTGATCTATTTGTATTGTAAAACATATAAATTTATTAGTATGCCGAAAGCTTCTAAGCAATTCTAAAAGCATGTCTGCGTTTAGTTAGCAAAATAGCTTTGATTTTGAGCTTTTTATTCCACACGTAAGTTTATCTTTTTCCCCTCAGGAAGTCTGCTATGCTTGGGTATCTTTCACTTTCTTCAGATCAAGCAAAACTGAACAACAAGTCTTAGTGAAATTTATAATCTTGCGAAATTTTGACGATTTTTTTCATCATTTAGGACACTTTTGTCGGTCTATTTTGTTTGGAAACATTCTCCACAACGTTCAGTTGCAAATTGACTCTGAATGTGAATTACTCTTATTATAAATCACGAACGATACAACAACTTGGAATATCATTTTACAATGTATCGCTGGCCGGACAATATCAGGTATAATTCAAGGTTAGGGATTGCAAATACTTCAAAGTCTTTAAAATAAGCTTTTTTGCTAATGTAAAGTGCGTAATCTTATTCTAAATTCTGATCATTACATTTCGACCTTAAGCCGTTGCATTTTACTCGTAACATATTTTCCAATCATATAAATAAATCTCTCTTGCTCCGGACTAAGAGATTGCACTATCTGAAATATCTAGCGCAATCTCTCGTAGCGGGTAAGGTCACAGAAAAACTACTCTCGTGTAAATTAGAATACAATAACTCAAAACGATGATGAAACTAAATTGGATGAAAATTAAATTACCCGCTGATAACCATACTGTAAAAGTTGATCTTTGATAGCAAAACCAAAAGCCTGGAATTTTAGGGGAGTGAAAAACCATTCACTTTGTGCGAGATGTCAGAAATATAATTACGTAAAACTACCACATATGAAAGAGTCTCATAACATGATTTTATAGAGCTTTCCTTTTTAAAACACGAAGTTTCGTGAGATAAAAAAGTGAAGAAAAGCTTAACTATTCACGACGAATTTGTCGTGTTTGTGAGAAGCACTAATTAATCTTCGTTGGAGTTTTTTCCACTTTATATATCTGAAACATGTTTTTTTGTGCTACGAATTTTACAGTTTAATAACAGCTGAGTGGTGAACAGATTTATAACATCAACGGCATGAACGAGAAATGCTTATCACTTCCTCGGCGTGTGGTTATGACGTAATTATGATAACGATGATAAAAAGCCGCTTGCGTCACGTGAACTCGGAAGTAAAATTGATTTTCACGAAATTGTGTGGAAAATAGTCTCGTTATCGATGTTTATGATCAGACCAATCTCAAGGTGAAAAATTAAGCAAATAAAAGGTGAATACACAGAGTATGGAATGAAAAGGAAATATTCCAAAAACTGGTTCGTTTCTATTGCTCGTTTTCATATAATGAGTGGAGTATACCCTTAGTAAATGAAGACACGGTTGATCATCACACTTATACACACAACTTAAGCAGGCCTGAACGGGATTCTTTCATATATTTGATTGCATACCCTTAGTATTTCGTATAGTGTGATCGTCCGGATGAGGGTAGTTCTGTGAGGGCAGTTTTAGTATGTTGACTGTCGAGAGGTTTTTACATGAACTTCTGCCTCAAGAGATTATGTGAATAGCCCTCCTTCCACCCTCCCCTCCCCAACAACTCTAAGCTATTCTAGAAAAATACTCTTACCTGGACTAAAACATACTTGCCTAACCCCTTGTCGTAGGGAGACAGAGGAGAGAGATCATGGGAACGAGGTTGAATTGATAAGAACGCAGGCTCAGAACTCCACAAAAGACTCGATTAATTTTCAGCTGTGGTTGACTAGTCACTTTTAAGACACTTAAAAAAAAAAAAAATTTGACAACGCAACAATCACCGGTCATTTCGGATTTGTGTTTGCGGAAAACTCGGCAAGGGAAATCACATGATTTCACATCGTTTTCGAAAAGCCCGGGGGGATACTCCTAGAAAAATTGGGTGGGGGTGTGCGGCCCGCTTCCCAAAACCCTTACCCTATTTATGATCAAAATCTTCGATATTTCCTACCCTGTTTATGACTTGACCAAAAATTTGATGTCCTACTTATGACCGTTGCGGCTGGCATAGTTGCCCCTCTCTCCTCCGCAGAGGCTCAAAGGTTTTTTTTCGGGTGGGGAGGATCCGCTGAGTAATGTAAGTGCAGGCACAGAGTTACAGGCGACGGCGGAAAGCGCGGGAGCCTCTGCCAGATGATGATGATGATAGTTTATTGACACTTCTAGCAGTTAAAAAAAAACTGAATAAACAGTGTAACTTACAGAAATACTAATATTAATCTTACTGGATAAAAATAATTCAGTCCATTTACAAAAATACGTATTACAATAATAATAGTAATAGTAATTCGGATTACAAATACCTAAAAGTAAAAAAGTCGTTTGCTCTTTTTGTTCTTTTCACTGTTGTAATGGCTTTGGTGTTTACTGATCTTAACTGATATGGTATAAATCTTGTCGTAGCTTGCGGGGCTAAGAAAGATATGGGGTGGTCTTCATTCCTCATATTTGCCATCAACTTTTTACAAATGGATATCCTACGATCTACTAAAAATGTCAGATTTGCTTGATCTAGGGCTTGTTGATAACTAAAATTTGGAAATATTATTTTTAAAGCTCTTCTTTGTATAGATTCAATAGCATCAGAAAGGTATGCAGGAATGTCTTGCCACACTTCCGCAGCATATTCAATAACTGATCTAATATTACAAGTATATACCTTGAGCATGTCTTCTGGCATGACTCCTGCGCGTTTCAACAACCTAAGAGCATATAATCTCTTAGCTGCTTTGGCAATTACGTATTCAACGTGAGTATTCCATTTAAGGTCATCTCTAATTATAACTCCTAAAAGTTTATAAGTTCCTACTCGCTCTACTTCTTGATTTCCAACAGTTATAGGTCTCATTGCAGTAATCGAATTCTTCATGAAATTTACATACATTTCTTTACATTTTTGGGGGTTTAGTTTCATCCTGTGTTCTATACAATAGTCATGGATTTCTCTGACAACTACATCTAGCATACTAATAGAGTTCCTTGGAATAATCTCAAATGCAGTAGTGTCATCAACGTACTTCGTACGCATGTGCCAATTACTGAGGAGCTTGTTTATCATAACAGCAAAGAGTGTTAATCCGAGCTTTGTCCCCTGTGGGACTCCACCATTGACTTGTTTCCATGGTGACAGGGAGGAGCCGACACGCACAGCTTGTATTCGGTTAGTAAGAAAGGAACGTATCCAAAAAAACAGAGTTTGATCGATGTTGTAGGATCTGAGTTCATCCAGTAATACTGAGTGGTCTATAATATCAAAGCCTTTAGTAAAATCTGCAAAAAATATCCGAACAGAGCAGTTACCTGAATCAATAGCCTCATGTATAGCTTGCATTAAATAAATCAATGCGTGCACTGTAGAGTGTCCATGGCGTGCATATTGACGTGGGTCAATAGAGTCAGACACCTGATTTAATAGTCTTCTGTTTGTAAAACCTTCTAGTACTTTTGTCAAACAGCTTGTAAGTGCAATTGGTCGCAAGTCCGATTTAATGTTTTGAGGGGGACAAACTTTAGGGACTGGTGAAATAATTGACTGTTTTAAAGTGTCAGGCACAAACCCTTCTCTCAATGATTGATTGTAAATATCTTGAATTAATGGTGCTAATTCGGGTGCAAATTGCTTCAACAATTTATTCGATATTCCATCTGGTCCCACCGCTTTATGTATGGATAATTTGCGCAAGTCATATGAAACCTCCTCTAAGGAAACAAGCAAATCTGGTGGAATTGCGTTGGGCGGAGTTTGGGCTGGTATCAAGGGTTCAAACTCCTGTGTTATACTAGTGAAAAAGTCGTTAATTTGAGTAGCAAGTTCTGCAGGACTAGTGATGACGTCACTTAGGAATTGATGGTACCATTCCTGTTTACCAGGTGTGTCTTGTCCTGTCAAAGATTTGATGTCTTTCCACCATTTCTTGGGGTTAGTTTCAGCCAGACCGTACACTTTGTTGCTGTAATAAGAACGCTTCGCTGCTTTAATAGCACTTTGGACTTTATTCCGCCAGAGCTTATAATTTGGTGAATCCTTCCCATATTTAATAAATGCTGCTTGTCGTTTCTCAATCATAGATTTCAATTTCGCTGTGATCCAAGGTTTATCGTATACATGGATTTTCACTGTTTTCCATGGAAAAAAGGTTTCAATAGCCAAGCTAAGTTCCTTAGAGAATAACTCGAACTTAGAAGCACACGAGGCTGCATTATAGACTTCAGCCCAATCCTTTGTTGTAATCCAGGATCCAAACTGTCTCCAATTGCTCGCGCGGTTCTCTCTTCTATGAACTTTTTGTATAGAATCATGTTGTGGTGGATGTTTAACAGTTGAGCGCGCTAGGATAGTATAGTGGTCCGATGAGCCAAGTTTGGGTAGCCTCTGAAGTTCGAAGGTATGGAGTCTATTAGTAAAAAACCAGTCAAGTATCCCAGAGTCTCTTGTGTTGAATTGGACTAGTTGCTTCAAGTGATTAGGTCTAGAAATAGAGTCGGAGCGCAGGCCGGTTGCAGTCGGATTGAAATCGCCGGTTAAAATAACCATCGCATTAGGATGCTTCGAAAGATATATATCCATGTTCCTTTGTATATGGTCACGAAGAGTTATACCACGCCCAAAATGGCCGCCATCCGGGGGAGGCAATTTCCTGTGGGCTACTCGCAGGGGTGGCTTGTGTACCTTGTATCAGCAAAAATGGCGTGCAAGATTTTGAGGTTAAGTGATGTCGAAGGTTTAGCTAAAACATACTTGAATGCATGGAAATCGGGAAAAGTCTGTTGCTTTCATGAGAACTGTTTTCCTAAGCGTCTTTCGTTCACCTCCGAGTGGTTGAACTATCACTATCGAATTCAACATTCTCAAGATCGCGCAAGTGGTGATGAAGAAATATAGAGAAGAACAAAATGTGCTCAGGAAACTCATGGCTAGTGAAACTCTGAACAGGATCGCAATTCAGTCTTAAAAGAGACAAGAACAAGTAAGTTTTTTTAACGTTTGTCTGCTCGGCGAACTGAACAATTTTCTTCGCGAAATCATTGTGAAATCGAAGGTCAAGTCTTAAGTTGCATTGAGCTTAATCTTAGCATACATTTGTTTAAAGGAAAGTAATTTTTTTGTCTTTTACATCTGCGGTGATGGGTAAATCCCTTTGCAGATTACATATATAGATGTAGATGTAGATAACAATACGATTTCAGTGGTGAGAACCAAACGATGATTAAGCTTATCCTTTTGTTTACTTCGTTTTATTAACGGCATTTTTACAGAAGTTCTAAATTTAACGTTTGCAAATAATAGGAAAAAATAAATATAAGATATATAGATTGCAAGACTTTATTTAAGTTGAAATTTACCTTGAAGAGAGAGCTCTTGAAGAGGACATTCCAGCTGATCCGAATCGTTCGCCATATTATTGTTTTTAGGACATGCAAGACTACCCCTCACGGGTTTCAGGGAGGCCTTTGAAGTAAAACAGTTTTGCTTCTTTTCTTGGAAAATACGAAACTAGGTAACAAAAAAACTAATGCAAACTGTAGCGACATAATTAGCAATGAGTTTCTGTGAGTTTCAAGCTGTCAAATGAAGCCAAAGCCGAGAAATCCATCGATGTACGAGAAAACGACAAGGATGTACGAGAAATCGACGTACATCTGGTAGAGGTTCTCCGCCTGATCGATCCATTCGACTTTGTGCCTGCGGTACACTTCGCACAGCGGATTGATATAACGAATGCTTGAACCTCTGCGGAGGAGAGAGTAGTTGCCCTAAACATAATTTATGAAGCGCTTTGGTTGATGATCTTATCGATAATGATGAAAAGTAGCTTCTTCTAAAAAACATACCCAGTCCAAAACGAGAGCAAAAAGCATACCCTATTTATGACCAAAACGGCTGAAAAACCGTACCCTTTGGGGCTGCACATACCTATATAGCCCATATAAGGAAGTACCCCCGGGTCGAAAAGCTAGGTTTTCAAAATGTTTTTCGCCCACACGAAAACGCAAAGCTTGCGGTTTGAAGAGCGTTTTCGAAAAGCTCCGTTTCGTGACGGAATAATGTGGATGGTAGACCGCATTTTCAATTTTCATCCGGCGCAAGTGAACAGCGCAACTGCACTCTCGTGGCATTAAATAATATCAGTAACGCTGGGGTCGACGCTTACAAAACATATTTAAAATTTCAATTTCACTTACGAATTTCGCAATTGTCAAGATCTGTTCAGTACGTCTATCGGCTTTAAAACTCTATTAACCTGCTCAAGTTGAGTGTACAATAAAACCGTTACCGTAATTCCAAAATGGGAAATACGAAAAATTAGCCGTCGTGGTTCACGTTCTCCAAGCAGGCAGGACTTGGTTAGGGGTGGAGCAGGGGTGGGGTGAGGGGTGGGGTTAATTTCGGTACATGCCCGAATTTTTTAACCTTTTCATGCACTCGGAGATTTTTTTCTCGTACGTGTGTATGCGTAATACTTTTTTCTCCGTTTACCACGCATTTTTTCGGCTCACTTTTTTTTTCGTGTGAACTTTTTTCGGCAGCGGTCGTGTGCATGAATTATTATTTTTAGTGCAATTATACCTGCAGGATATATATTTTCTAAATAACCAGCCCCCCCTACCGTCAAAAGTCAATGGCTCACGTGCACAGCCATTGTTCTGCACATTAAACCTTTTGTTTGGTGACTTTCTCGTTATTCACTGCGGTTTAATCTCGTTCCCAAATGTCTTGTTCGCCATGAAGTTGACGAGATCTGGGAACGAAATCCGCGTGGCGGTCACAATAGATCCGTCAAATAAGTCTCAAAATTTGGGGTCGACGCTAAGTACTTGTCTGGTTTCGTTCGCACCTGATAGCATTTCTGTAACAGGCCAGCTACATGATCCTCGCTGATGGATTGTGACAGTAGATTCACACTTGGTAGAAAATAATGCGGAAAAGCGCGCGCACCCAGGCCGATGATGATTGCGTCTATAACAGCTAAAAGAAGCTCAGGTAGATTTTCTTCAGTCCAGTAACCCGGAGGAACATGGTCCATTGTGTAGAACAGAATAGTTTTCAGATTGTAAGAGGTGATAAATTTGGGTTGAGAGAGATGGGCTTTCAATATAGCTTTTAAGACTAACCAGCATTTTCGTACCAGTGGCCGAGACTCGCTAATGTAAGCTGCAAGGACAAGTTCAGCCTTTGATGTCGAAAGACGCCAACTATGTGGGATTGCGTCGATGGATTTAGCGACCAAATGGGCGGGCATACGAAAAAGCTCTTTTTCTACGTCTTTTGCTGGCCAGTACCGCTTTCTGGAAGCCCAGCTATCGTAAATATTGAAAATACCTGCAGCTGTAACACAGACGACCAGGTCGATACTCCAATTGTTGATGCAGTTATATCCCGCTTTGCGCAGTGTGACACCCTGCCAGTCTTCCGGGTATGGAGACTGCATTTCAAGAGGCAACTTTGCAATGTCAAATTGCAGTGTCAAAGCTGGGCCATTTCTACTGACAGCAATACAACCTGGTACTAATCCCTCCTCTCTCTCCATCATTTCATTCATGACTGTAGCCACAACTTGCTCAAACGACTGCATAATTTTGTCAGCATCTAACAGGTGGTTTCCATCTCTTAAGACACAACAATCCTGCCATCTTTTAAGGGTATCGCCACTGAGAACAATATGCTTAAAAGCGTCTTGTTTCTCTTCGCCTGAAATTACACAATCAACTAAAGAAACACCCTCAGAATGCGCCCCCAAGTCACGCAACACAAGCATGAAATCAAACTCGTGTTCAATATAATTCTGGAAATTTGTCTTCTGGCTTACGACAGAATGTTCTTTGAAGCTTCCAGTTGGGATAACCTCTCCAAAATCAAACCTGGCATCTATTTCACAAATACGTGGTAGAATTTCTTCCGTGACGAAAGTATTGAACTGTTCAAGTTTATCTGTTGCTACTTGTGACTCATTATATATTCGGTCTGCCTGGTAATAGGCCATCAGGTCTGATAGATCTCTGTATGGTACACCAGATAGCACGTCAACCCTTTCTTGTGGGCTGTTTTCAGTTTTACTGTTAGCCATGAAATTGTCCTTTGTATGATGTCTTACCTATTGACATGGGCAAAACAGATATCTTATTATAGACTAAACTACTGTGGTGCAGTGGCCAGGTCAGGGGGGAGGGGGAGGATCTCATATGAAAACTGAACGGGGGTACCAAGAGGAACCAAGATCCTGTTTTGTGGGCGGGCCTTTTTTCACCCCTAAGAGGTACCAATTCTAAAACAACATGATAACTGATGCTTTCATAATTTAAAATAGCGATAAGGACTCATTACCCTAAATGTTACCACAAAAGCTCACACCGTGCAACTATGCACCATTTGAGGTTGAAAACCCTATAAAGAGGTACCAAAACTCCTTTTTTAACCCCTTAAGATATGGCAAGCAACTCCATCCATTTTATATCACATGGGAGACCTCCCCCGAGGGGTCAGGGTCCTTTTGTTTACTTCACTATCATGATGTCTCTCTCTATTCAGGAGCATACATGGACACCAATGCATTTCATGCTGAGGGAAACCCTACAATGGACAAGCTTCTCATCCATGGCCAACGGAGAGTAAAAATACTCCTATTCGCCTAATGCTATGCAAACCAGAGATAAACACTGGCCTGATTAGCCTGTCCTGCAATTTTTTTTTTTTTTTTTGGGGGGGGGGGGTGCCACAGACTATGGCCTGATGGGCTGGTAGGCTCAAATGCAGACTTAACCTGGCAGTACATAGTTTTGCTTTGACCAAGCAATTTCAGTACATCAAGATAGAAAATAAATAAATACAAAGAGGATGAGCTGTCATTATTTTGTAGTGTGGGGTGTTAATTTGAACCCATCTCTGACTAGAATAAGGGACGGGGTATTTACATCTGAAAACTAATACCTGTACCAGTATAAATACATTATTTCAAACCAAGTTTTATCAGATATACAATGTGGGTCATGTGATGCCATCTTAGCTTGGATGCCTAAACTAAACTAAACTAACATGTGCTTAATGGCTCCGACCACAACAAAATTGATTTTATACCAGAACAAGGTGTAGAGTCGCGGTGAATAAAATAACTTGCTTTTAATACACACCAAACAACCGTTACAACTCTTGGTTTTCACACACCCACCGCATACATTACTGCTGTTTATATAACTACCGACAACAATTGATATTACGTAATTGGCAAACTACACGTGCGGAATTAGTCAAGACACTACACAAGGGGTCACTCTTTGTTTATGATACCAGTCTGAGTTTTTGTACCAGACCTGGTACAGCGACCATGGTCGACTCACACTGTATGTCTTGATCTGGTATATGACATTTCATACTGGTAGTAGATGAACAAACACACAGTTACAAGAGGGGTCAGGATGAAATCTCACCAGTATGAAAGTCATACTGATATCATTTAAACAGCTGCTAAGGAAGATCTAGGAACAAACAGCAGGTGAACATCACAAGGAGTAGTGCACATGGAAGTGTTGTCTCAAACTGGGTTTTAACATAGGCAGCTCCACACATAGGCTTTATTCCCTAGGTAATCCCTAGGTAATCCCACTAAAGCTATTTTTAGATTTGGTATCCAGTCTCTTACCCTCCCTTCCCTCTTACCAACTCTTATAATGTACACCACTTGATGTGTATCAGAGGTCAGTGTAAGGAAAGCTGGTACAAAAACTCACAACTTAATCTGAAATAGAGTACAGTATTGATTCTGACCAAAAACGTGGTATACCTGATAAAAAAAAGTAACCTCTTCCTACCATAAATACAATGTGATTAAATAATAGCCCCTTTCCAAGTTGCCTAAAGCCTCTCTTTCAAAGCGAGGCCTGGCGCACAACCATTCATATGAAAATGAGTTTAATTTGCATGTGAATGAAATCTCATTTTCAAATGAAAGGATGGACACTAATGCTCTCTTTGAGAAAGAGGCTAAATGGTAATTTGGAAATGGCCTATTGTATAATTGAATTACATTACCGGTACCAAAAAAACTAACTAACAAAACTAACAAGGGTTTAGTAACTGAATCAACAAATGAATAAATAAAGGTTGTACTAAAAAACATGTATTTTATCTTATTTATCTACAGAATCTAGTAGTGTGGTAGGGTGAATATATAATTTGATGTTTTGGCCATTAAAATAAAACATGCTGTAAATTATAAGGTAGTTTCATACCTTTGGATCGAGATGGAACAAGCTTGCAATATGGGCTAATTAAGTGGGGGAATATTTTCCAAATGCACAGGACACAAAACTAGTTTAGATGATATTTCCCTACACTAGCCCCTACATCAAGCTACAATGGGCAACAATAGTGTTGAGCGTCTTGGAAACATTCCCCCCCCCTTCCTTCCCAAACAATGTTTATTTTTGAGTAATTTTTTTGGAAAAAAAATACCTCTTAGTCGGCGTTTTAGGTAAGTTATGGACGGGTGGTTCAGTGAGTGGATCAGTGAGAGATCTATGTGTCACACCAATCAGATTGGATCTACCATTAAACACCAATCAAATTTCCTGTTGTAAAGGTAAATGGTATGTGAGAAGATTTGATCCCAATACAGTTCAGAATGGCCATATTAATTTTTCTATAAAAGAGGAGGCAGTATTCATATATTGGGCTTACTTCTTCATTTTCTATGGGTTAGGCTAAGGATTTTAGCTATGAACGAGATGAGTCTTGAGTTTTGAAGCAGTTCGTGAGTTAGTAGTATGCAAATGGCACCAGGTATTTTTATTTTTAGTTACAAAGGTAACT
>OZ026606.1:13478296-13530796 GCA_964020085.1 Micromussa lordhowensis
TCGAAGTTTGTGTAATCACAATTACAATAATACTGTTTTCCGTCTTGCGAACATTTTCCTCCATTCTTACAGGGATTCGGCTCGCATCGATTCCGCAAATGACAAGATTTCGAGATCGCATTCTGGGTATCTCTAATTCTTAAGTCTTTAAAAGTTATTTCATGGTTTTGGATTTTTAAATCTAAGATGCACCCAACAAAGCTCGATTCTATCGCATCTCCTCTTCTTTCTCGTCCAAGGAAAATCTTTGGTCGAAGCTTGTTCGTGGAATCCATAATCAACCAGGAATAATTTACGTGCTTAGTTTTCTCTTGTCCATCGAGACCTAGGCAAATTGACGAGCCCGTGAAATGTAAAGTCAGTGGATGCCATTCGCCGTTATCAAGGTTTGAACCCAGTCTTAGCTCTGTTTTCGAGCCGTTGATAGAGGTAACTTCAAAGACGAGTGCGCTTTTTGAGAGGAAAAGATAAAACTTTACTCGAGGAGCGATGACTGAAATGAGGAGACCATCTTTGATATGGGTACGGAATTGAAAACTTACAGTGAAGAAATGGTTCGAAAGGCTCAATCTCCGACAAGGAATCCTCAGGCTTAGATTCGGATTTGTGCAAGAAATAATGCGATTCGGCCTAGATCTACACTTAAATGAAACTTTCCCATGAATTTTAAACCCAGTGATTCCAGTCCCCGCACCAACTAGGATGTTTGTGCTGCCATACTTTACATCCTGAAGGCATCCACGAAAATTTCGCGCAGCAGTCAAGTGAAAGCGTCGGTGCTGTTCGGCTTTCATTCCACCAACGTAAAGAATATCGTCTAAGTCGAGGTCTTCGTTGTCACCTTGAAATATGTTGGATGTTGTGATTCGGTCAACACAGAGAATAGACTTTCGCCCATCTCTAGTGAGCGTGACATTGTGCCATCTGTCATCATTCAGGTCTTTATTTGAGGACGTGATGGTGGAAATGCCACCACCCTGTTGACTCGCACCAAGATACGACGCGTAACTGAAAAGGAAAGAAAAGTAATAATTTTCAGTTAAACTATATTCAAAATTTGAATTTTGATCAGATGGTATGTGAAAGTGATCCCCAAAAGTTATCTTGGATTCGGCTAACGTTTTTCATCCTTGTTGCCGTCCAATTCATTCATTTGGGAGGTTAAAGTTGTGCAATTTGGCATGGAGTATGTACAAACAGAACAACTGTAACCTCCCAAATGAATCATCACGAGGTCTGAATTGGGTGACAACAAGGATATAAACATGTTAGACGATTCCGTCTGATGAAAGTAGATATGAAATAATTCATATGAACTGCGGTTATAGATGAAAGTGAAGAATGATCCTCGCAGTGAATTTTCCAATTTTGGCAACTGGAAAGAAGAAGCCTGAAAAAAATCAGGGCTTCAACGGGATTTTTTTTTTTTCAGGCTTCTTCTTTCCAGTTGCCAAAATTGGAAAATTCACTGCGAGGATCATTCTTCACTTTCATCTATAACCGCAGTTCATATGAATTATTTCATATATACTTTCATCATTTCACTCCACACGGGAAGATATGAACTCAACAAATTGACCTCGCTCCCAATGTGTGGCTTCATAGCTCAGTTGGTAGAGCATCGCACCGGTATCGCGGAGGTCACGGGTTCGAATCCCGTTGAAGCCCTGATTTTTTTCAGGCTTCTTCTTTCCAGTTGCCAAAATTGGAAAATTCACTGCGAGGATCATTCTTCACTTTCAGACGATTCCGTCTATTACCTGCTGAAACAAGAAAAATGTCTTTGCATCTAAGACCTCGAATATTTTACCTAGAGGTCTATTGACTTGCGAAAGACTAGCATCGATTCTAAAAAGAGTAGAAATGATTTCGTGCTACGGAAACTATAGGTTAAAGTCGACATTGATAGAAACTGGATTCTGCGTTTCCTTCAATTGGAGCAGGTCACCTTTATTTTGTACAACATACACCAAAATGGTGCACACTATTTTGTATATTCCATTCTTGAGCTGATTCTGAGATCATACTTATTGTCTTGAAAACGGCTTCAGTTTGAACATTCTCTATATTCGCATGAGTATTCAGCGTTTTCACACTATAAAACACTGATACATTATATGAAGAGCCTTATTTCTATAGTCACCCAAAAAATGTCAGTCCAAAAAAATGTGAAGAGGTCAAGGTTCGAGTGCCTTTACTGTAAAGAGAAATTTTAAAAACAATCGTTTTGAGAATCAGCTCATCAGCCAATAGTATTTGGTCTATTTGATGATGTCTCGGACAATAATTCAAGAACAGTTCCTTCCTTCATCTCCATTTATCCATTTATCGACCTATGGTTGTCAAACATACAGTTGAAAAAGTACAGTGTGTAATGTTAACCTAGCTATTCAAGTCTGAGGATTTCAGTCAATTTGTTTAGAAAGCCACTCATGTGCATGCGATTTTTATTAATTTTTTTCGCTTTATAAATTCATTTTAAAACATTCCGTTTCAATTGTCGAAGACATCTGCGGTTGCTGGTTACAAAAATAGTTTCACAATTAGTAATTGTAACATTTAGAAATGTCTTCCGGGAGCAAGCAAATATGACAATACATTCATAGAAAGAATATTTATCAAGATTCCCTACGATACGACATCGACCTTTGAGTATTCCCAGGGCAGGGCAAAAAAATACACTATCGATTAGGTATTTTTAGTTTTGAGGAAAACACTGAATGAAAAACAGAGGTCTTCATCTTGATTTCGATCACTCGTCATTTCGTGTTCTCACTGGCAACCAGACACAACATCTCTATAATCAAAGAAATTCCATACCTGACCAACTGAACTGACGAGCTAATACGTTCTTCTGAATCGACATACAGTGACTTTCTCAAGTCGCTGAGGGACGATTGCAATTGAATCTTCCAAATGATGTTCACCAAAGATGCTCTACATGCGTGTATGGTAAATAAGTTAGCATGTCATATTTTGTGAGAATGATCGAATACAGAGTACAGGCTCTTAAAAAATACGTCATTTCGACTGGGTTTTAGATAAAGCATCGAAGCGACGCTGTTCTCAATCCACATTCTTGTATTTTTTTTTCACTCCAAGCATCAGAGAACAAGTTTTACTTACTGCAACCTTCCCTTGACAATTTCCATCCGTAAAAAGTGACCCGTCGTTCCTTTACTAAAGACGAGAAGACCATTGGGGTAGATCGTACGGAATCTCAAATGTAAACTCGATTGTCGAAGGTTGCTTAGTGTTGATTTCAATTCAAAGGAAACAAATCCATCGCCATCGAGAGCAACCGGAGTGCTAGATATCACCTCAATGATAAAAACAGCCAGGTAGAGAATAACTTTCATCGTTGCCTTCAGGAAACGTGGAGGTTACATGACAAAGGCCGCACGACAAAAGTCTGTTGTGAAATAACTGATGCGATTTGCATACTTATAACCTGAGCTGTAGAGCAACAAGCGGGAGGTCACCTGACCGCAATATACAATAATTGGAAAGCAATAGCTTGCTAATGGAATCCTTAGCTAAAAGCTGTTGAGTGTCTCGCGTAATTAGTTTACGACTAAGATAGATTTAGGTGGTTAGCTCCTTCTTTCTAAGCTGGCTTAGTGATGTTTATGTTTTCGGATTCTTCGTAATGTTGTAATTTATATTTCCAGTTCGAACCGAACCTATGTACAAATCTTGGTTCCATCACTGATCTGGTAACTGTCCTCTTTTTCTTTTTTCTTAATTTATTTACTTATCTCTTTGTCTTCTTTACAACCCGGAGAAAGGTTGCAATTTCTTGGGTCTACTGAGAGAGCTGAGTTAAATATCATTACATCGTCATGAGCTCGATCGATTTCGCCATAAGCTGGTTGCACCAATAAATCTATTTGTGTTTTTTTTTTTTGCCGTGGTCTAATCCTACAACGTTAGTACAACTGACACTAATACAAAGACTATTATAGCTAACCATGAAATAAACAGACATCCAGTTACTTTAAATATGCATCGGTAGTCCAAATGGATCCAGTGACTTTGTTTGTATATGATCAGCCACAATGCGGTGCAGGACGGACCCAATGACAATTACAGATTTTTTTCTTAGAATGAGCGGGCAAATTATAACTAATTGGAAATATCTAACGCGATCAGGAAAAAGGGAAACCGCACTCAGAAAGATAGCATACACTCAAATTGATGGTTTATAAACGACAGGGAACCCAAACTAAAGAATTTTGTTGTGTCCCAGTGGAAAAGCGATTTGCACAAATGTGAAGACAATCTACTTCCTGGACGTTTTCGGCTCAGGGGGGCCTAGACTGTGTGGGCAGCGAGTATTCTGAAAGGCAGAATACCGGCCACGTTGGAAAGTCTATTTACTCCGGGAATGTAGCTCCCGTGTCTTCTTACGAGTTTAGGTTTGATTTGTCAGCTAAATTGTAGATTAGCCGCAGTTCACGAAAACCGTATTTAAGAATGTCGGGTGCTTCCAACGCAGAACACAGCAGGGGTTTTCAGGATTTTACCTGAAATTTACACAGATTTTCAAACCTCGGCTAGTTTTGAATGCCCGCGTGGAATAAATACTACTTACTAATAACCTCGTCTTCTCGGTCTGTACTAAGCTCTTATTAACCGAGCAGGAGGTCTGTATGGGAGAATCTTGACCGAGGTCGTGGGTACAGACCGAACGCAGTGAGGTCTGTACGCACGACCGAGGTCAAGATTCTCCCATACAGACCGACTAAGCTCGGTTAATAAGATGTTTATTATGTGGCAAACAAGAACAATTTGCATTGATTCGTTTGATATAACTGGTTTGTGCTAACTGACATGTGGCTTGCGAACAGCGATGAGCTCAATTCTGCCCAAGTTTGCTCGCCCACTTTTTTTTCTCATCAGGCTTTTTGGCACTTCTGTAAATAAATATTGTTAGAAGAAAACAGTCAACATTTTTGCATTTCAGTTTGCAACTTTTTCGCCGCAACGTTTTTACCGGTCTAGATGCCGGTCTAGATGGGAAAATCTAGACCGCTTCCAATATCGATTTAACCAATCAAATTCGTGAATTCGGTAGTTCCCAGTCCTTATGAGACACAGCCATATAATAATGTAAGTTACGGGCCGAGTTTCCCCACCCCCCATAAATCGATGGCGAAAAACTTACAGTGCGGACCAAGAAGACGAGGTTAGTAAGATGTTTATTATATCTACTGTATTCTGGTTCGGGATCGATTTCTATATTCACGAGAAACGGCTTCAATTTCTGAAGCACTTCGAAAGCAAAGCAAGTCAATTTGAAATCGTTAAGTCGTTAGCACGTTATAATATATACACAATTACAAGTAACGGAAAGTTTTAAACTTTTACCTGCTACACTTGGCGATAAATTACGAAACATTTTGGCAACAAAAAACAGTTCTAAAATTTAGCGGGCCGTACAGTAGAGCACGGCCCGCTAAATTGACCAATAGCGTAGCAATCGCTCTAGCCAATTACAAAGGACAAAAGCAATCTAGCGAACCAATCAAAACTCGAAGAAAATACGTCTCGCTGCCACGAAGCGTGACAAAACCATTGGTTCTGATTGGATGACAATGTGGCGCGAGTTTTTTCGAGCGCTTTTCAGAGGCCCTGTTCACACACACCGGAAGAATTTGAAAACAGGTTTCACTCTGATAAGGCATCAAGGTCTACGCTACGCCAGTGGAAGTTAGTAACGCAACACTCACCTGTCATTTTGGGTAATCACAAGATTATCGTGATGTCATCGTTTTAGAAAAGCTCCGTTTTCAAATGTTCTGAAGCCAGCGTTTTTAAATTCCTCCGGTTTGATAAGCATTTCATAACGTTTCGTTTTCAATATAGTCTCCTCCGCAGCCGTTATAAGGGTCGTCACGCAACGCTTCTCTCCCACACGCGTGACGACCCTAATAACGGCTACGGAGGAGACTATTTTCAAGACGGATTAGTGTGGACAGTAGGTCTAACAGTAAAAATAAAGCTGCGCTTTCAGATTTCACAGGCGCAGTGTGGACGAAACCTTAGGATGCCAGAGTAATTTCCAAATACGCATTCATTCAACTACAAAAGACACAAAGACAACACCTTCCTTTGACTGTACACGAACTATTGAGTAATAGTTTATTTTGACATAAAACTTAATATGACAGCTCCGGCTTAAAGCTCTTCTACATAGTTACTCTGATATCAACTGTCTCAATCACTGATTTGGGAAGTTTCGGTCATACTTCTGGAAGCACATCCAAGAGTTTTCTTTTGTTCGCATTCTGGAATAGCACTAGAATCTACCACGGCAGACTAAATCATACATACAAACAAATAAACATAACAAACGCATTGACATGACACATACAATCTTGCATGTCACAAAAAAAAATTAAGATCTGTGTTTCTTTTTTCGGGTCAATATACAATATGTTGAAGGTTGCAGCATATTTCTGCAAGCTAATTTCTGAACAAAACAAGTTCTTGGGGGGAGAGAAAACGATGATTAGAAGGGAAAAGAGACAGAGCTTCTCTATCACCTAATTAAATCTACATTAACTAATCTACGTACATTTCTTTGACGGCCACAACACCAAGTAACACCAAGTAACGGCTAACACATTAACTGTACAACATCAGGATCATTACGAGCAAATAGAGACAGGTTCCTTTTTAAAAAAACTCCCCCGGCCTAAATAACTTGTCTCTCTCTCTCTCTCTCTTTATCTTCTTCGCTTCTGCTTTTGTAACTAGAAGCAACAGAATAGTTTTCAATCAACGAAACATGGAAATCGGGGAGTTCAGAACTGTGGGGGAGGCAAATATTACAATTACAGTCACGTTATACTCAGGCCACCTATACTATAGTTTTCCTTGACCAATAAGGGTGAGTTAAAAAGCCTTTCCATGTTCATAATATAAATCTAAATTATTATATGTACTTATTCACACTTGAAAAGGACAATATTCAGATTTGATAGTGATATTATAGAGATGTCTGCAAACAAAGAAAAGGAGTGGTTACCTGGAATGAAATGCCACTGGCTTCTTTTAACAAGAACATGAAAGAAGACTTTGTTGCATTCTATCCAGAATAACAAACAGCTACTTAATTTGAGGTATTTTTTTTAATTTACTTGGGTACCGGATAACACGGATAAGAGAGAAAATTTTAAGAGCTTCACACGTCTTAAAAAAGAAGACCGAAATTTCCTGAGCACGTGCTGTCATGGTGTGTTCTTAGGGACAACAAAAGAACATTCTTTTTTATACACTTAGTCTGTCAACAACCTTAGAAACAGTTTTTCTTTGCCTGCACACTTCTGATATTTTCAAGGACTAGCAGATTTTAGTGCTCAAGTTCCCAAACTCCGAAAGACAGGGGAACTTGTGATAAGAAATTCAACTTTACGGATAAGGGTTTTAGTTTGACAGAAGAACAAGAATCAAGGAACGCATTGTGGAGACAGACCACGCGCAAATCCCCCATCCCCCACCCCCAACAAAATTCTTCTTTTCTCGGCCCAGAACATTACAGCTAACTGACTGACAAAGTCCTGTGAAAAGCCACAGAAAACTAAACGCTACATTATTCCTCGGCATTTTGTACACTACTTTACAAGGCTGGTATCTGACATAATTTCATGGCTGGGCCGACGCCCCCTTGTTATCTATCCCCCATCCCATATCGGAATAAAACAGCTGAATGTTTGTGTCATATAACAGCACATGGCAGGCAGCCTTGGTAAGGGCTGTTCAGAAGGCTGGATGAAAAGTTGGGGAGGGAGAAGAGGGAACCCATCACAGAAGTTCATACTGGCGGAGGTGCATTCGCTGGATTATATCTCGGCAGTCGTTGAACACCCGTCGAATGTTCTCCGTATCTACTGCGCA
The DNA here is from genome assembly GCA_964020085.1 of Micromussa lordhowensis. Lineage (NCBI taxonomy): Eukaryota > Metazoa > Cnidaria > Anthozoa > Scleractinia > Lobophylliidae > Micromussa > Micromussa lordhowensis. The sequence goes on from OZ026606.1 coordinate 13,486,199, forward strand.
TGTGAAATGTGGATAACAGTAGTGTTTACCATCTCCGCTGGCTGTGCTGATTCGCTGCAAAACGAAAAGGAAAAAGTTGTAAGTCCCCTTCAAATTTAACACATAGTTCACAAGGTAGTGAAACACAAGATGTAAAAAAACAAGAGATAAGCAACATTAAGCCCCCTTCTGACAGAGCAAACTTAAGAAATGTAGACTAAATGTTTCAAAAATGTGCAATCCACGTTCCAGCATCTTTAAGGGGGCACTGTCATTAATTTTACTTTTTTTAGAATTCAAGAAGCTTAAAACGACAACTAGATTATGGAAAACCCAACAATAACGGTTTGATTTTTCAGAATATTTGTCAGCTACGACAGGAATTCAAAGGGAAGTGACAGAGGATTTTAAGATACTGGACGAACGTAAAAATGTAAAGACGCGAGAGATCACTGCGGTAATGTACGCAACTTTCGACAGATCTTTATCCTTTGGTTCAAATATATGATCTTTCGTAAATTCACTAGTGCATCTTCACCATGTACAGGTATACTACAGACTCGCAACTTGATCAGCTCCCAGTTGGCTTAACAACTCAATTTGTAGAGCAATGCACCGATAATGCAGAAATTATGGGTTTGAATACTGTTCAAGACTGAATTTTTTTTAGCCTTACGTTTTGCAACTGTGATGATCTCTCGTGTTTTAAATTTTTATCCAGCAGTTCAAACATGTCATGTCTCATACATTCACTTGCTAATATTAAACATGAAAATGTCGGCTAACGTTTCAGTCTTCAAGTCTGGACTTAACTTTGTTCAGTTTGGCCACTTCTAAAATACTCCTCAGTTCAATTGTGTCCAAATATAAGGACGCAGTACGATAAGTGGTTTAAATAAAGTTTCTTCATTCATCCTCAACTCACTGGGGAATTCCAAGTACTTTAAACCCAAGTAAACCGACAGCCACCTAAACTCTCGTAACTTTTTGAGAAAACCGAGTTCTGGGTTGTTTGGAATTGCTTTATAACCTTTCTTTGGGATGAGCTGGAAAAGGTACAATGATCTCAGGTCACTCGCATCATGGTACACCAAAGGAACAGATATATCCTTGTCCTGTGCCCAGAGTGTGTCACTTGTTCCTTCAAGGCCTTCCGGGATCCAAGTGATGTTGGATTATTTTACAACTATTCCACAAACACGTATTGGACATGATATGATACATAGCCAATGAGGCATGCAGCACCGAGTTGGATATAATCTTCTCGCATCCAACAAGAGTGAGTGGAATTTTTATCAAACCCCCCCCCCCCCAAATCTAACATAGAGCTAAAATAAAATACAGCTAAAGACGCCCCCAAGACTTCTGCATGCATATGCTTCCCATATTTGTAGAGCATGGTATAATCGCTCGTATACCATGATGGATAAGCCAATGAAAAGTGTTGAATTGCATTATCCCATGATCCAGTTTTTTTTATCACGATCCTTATCTGTAACATCCCAAAAGAATGCACTCCAAGACAGAACAAACACATAACAGCAAAGCTCTACTTACAAGGAATTCATCACGAATAAAATATTTAGCTCTTGTCACTGATTCCTCATCCCCAGGTTCTGCCGTGGCTGTAAAAGAAAAACGTGGCATCATCATCATCCTTATAACACTGCAGTTACATTTTATACATTTTATTCGCTTCCTCAATAATCTCACTGTGGTAGTGGCCACTTCAAAAGCTTCGGTTGCTAACGTTTTTTCCGTAATTAGGCATGTTTTCTTTTCGACTTTCAACTGCTAACTTAAAACATTTGACTGCAACCGATATAACTGGAAATAAATGAACTTGATACCTTTAGGCTTAGAAACCTGAGCAGCCAGAGTATCCTGGATTTGTACCTTCTACTCCCTAAAACTAGCTCTAGTTTTCAAACTAGTTCTCAGTTGTACAGTGGGATCTCGTTAATTCGGTCGCCAACGAGCCATGAAAATTTGGCCGTATTAATGGGGTGGCCATATTAATGGAGTAGGGTGAAACCTCATGGTTGGTCTAAATTGGATGAAGTCTTAACAGACATATCTGAATTCCACTTCTAAACAACTTTTCTTCCCTAAGCATCCAGAATGCTGATATAATATTAAAAAAATTGAAACTTGAATCAGCGTACAAATTATTGACAATGGAAAAATGAACATAATTCGTTTGAGTGGCTGTAAAAGCAGGGTAAAATTATAAAGGATTATACAGGTTGGGATTTCAGAGTGTGGCTGTTAGCAGCATGTGCTTTTCTGATTTTAGTTCGGTGGCCACAGCAAGCTTACTACAATTATCAAAGGACTAAACGACAAACTATTACTGATAGCAGTGACTGACCAGTGGACAAATCCCGGAAACATCTTTATTAATACATTTTTCGGCAATCTTATTGGCCTTCGACATGAGATAGAAATTCCAAAAATTTTGATCCAGTTTTGCACAAGACTACATGTACATGTACATGTATGTAAAAACAAGGTACATAGAACTAACCCAAATTTGGACCTACAATGTAAACAGTTAAATGAAGCTTATTTCATTTAAACTTTGCAGATTAAGGTGTCTCCATAGGGTTTTAAGAGCGCGCGCACCGATGATGCGAGCTTTAGTAATGTGAGCGCGCTAGCTGACGCAAGCTCATGCAAAGCAGCGAACAAGTCAACAATAAAGCTCAAATTACAGCCCAGAAGAACAAACAGAGAAACCATTTAGAAGAAAACGTAAAGGAAACGATTTGGACGGAAAGGTCTTGTGTGTATTTTGATGACAGCGCCATTGTCGAGTCGCTCATCGAAAAAACCGCGTGGTTCGAAAACTCGCGCATGCTCACATAGCGATCTTGGCGAGTTCCTATTCTGATGACGTAATCCCCATTGAGGTGAAAAAATAGAAAAATCCTTATCAGATTTCTCGAATTTCCTTCGGTGAAATTCCTTAAGATTTGGCAGGGAAGTTATTCCTTATTAGCTTTCCTTGCTTGCAATTTATCAGAAAAATTTGTAAGACAAGGTTTTCGCTTAGCCAAAAAAACACAAAAATGCTAAAAACGAAAAAACTACCTTGACAACCCCTACTTTTTGCGATTTTAAAAGTTTCTTCTTGCCAGATTCTACCCGGTTTGAGCATATCAGAAAATTTTACCGAAGGAAATTGAAGAAAATTGAAGTCATAGCCAAACAAACGTCAAAAAATGGCGATGTTTGAGTAGTTTTAATTCGAGACTAAAAGCTGATATCAGACTGGTGACTGTTGAACAGCAACTTTTGGCCCTTGTTTGTTATGTTTCAGTAGCTTTGATTAGGAAAATAGCAAAAAGAACGAGAAAATCAACTTTCGATTGAGGTCACTGGCGCGCGCTTCGTGATCTTGCATAACCCTATTGAGCCACCTTAAAGGGGCACCTTTGACTGATAGCACTAAGTTTTAGAGATTTGAGATACAGTGGAACCTTTAACAGACCTCTATATAACAAAATCCCCAGTATAACGATAATATTCCTCATCCCCGTAATAGGAAAATATATGGCAATGGACCTTGTTACAGCGAACATGTTTTGCCAGTCCCATAGCCCTCTTGTTATACTGACGTTCCACTGTACATCCAAAACTATGTACATGTAGTAATGATCACAACCTAACAACGACTGTTGGAAAACACCCTATGAGATCATGTGCACCCAAAGCCTTACTTTTATAACTTGATAGAAACATTTTAATTAACAAATACATAAGTGATTTTCCTTTCATTTTCTCACATTCTGACCATGTTTCCATTGAGTTATAAAAACACCTGTGAAAGTTTGGGAGACTCGCAAAACTTTGGAAATGCTTCCATGATGCACTTCTCTCATAGCATTTCTCATTCTTTTAAACTTCCACTCCTGTTTCAATAACTCAGTATCAAGATGATAAACATTTTCCATTATTACTTTATTTTCTATCTATCTTACCATCTGGAGGAGTTCTGTAACGAGCAAAGTCCGGGAAATAGTCCTCGATCTTGGACTTGCCAGCCCGCACCTTTTCTTTTAACAAGTCTTGCTTGTTGAGAAACAATATTACTGAGATTGTTCTCAGCCATCTGAGGAAGGAAAAAAAAAAACATGCAAGTTTGTTTTCAGTGTTCTCCAAAACAGGATTTATATTAAGGCAAAGACATGGCCATGCACAAGACATGGTTCATGTACACGAAGATGTCTGCCAGACACCAGTTCCAAGGACTAAGTAAAATACAGCAACATTCAAGGACTCTCGTTCCCCAGAATCACATGTCAAATTTTTTTTTTTTTTTTGGGGGGGGGGGGAGGGGCGGGGGAGAGAAGGTGAAGGCTCCAGTGAAGAAAGTTTAATAAACTGTTAGGTGCTTCACATTAATTATAATCAATTCTTAACCAGTATCACCAACAATTCTTGATGTGTTTTTCTTGAATGACAGTTCACGTCAATATATATTACTCTTTATCCTGTAGTGTAAGTAGTCAACAACTTGTCAACACAACTCAAGCACAACTGGTAAATTCAATTCTTGCTATCGTAGCACAAAGCTGGTAAAAATAATGCAAATTCCCTAGTCTCTCAAGTCTCCCCTACCCCCCCAAAAACAAAATGTTGTCAGGTCACCCTAAGATAGCCTGTTCCAGGCTCTCGGTCAGTGGGCACGATCGAAAAAGTGGGCGCGGGACGAGCGGAATCTGGCCGGGTAAAAAGAAATAGAGAAGGCGGGGATGTGCTTAACCCAATGCTACTTTTGTCTGGAGAGAAAACCACAAAAGTAACACACTTGTCAAAGAACAAAATATGATGCCTCAGACCAGGCTTAGACCTTTTCCAATAGTGCAACTACAGTGTATCAATGTATGGCTGAGATCAGCTTTTATTACATGGCTGTGTCTCACAAGGGCTGGGAACTACAGAATTCACAAATTTGATTGGCTGAAATTGATATGGAATGCAGTCTAGATTTTCACCTAGACCGGCATCAAGACTGGTTACATTTTGCAGTGAAAAAGTTGCAAACTAAAATACAAAAATAATGACTATTTTCTTCTAAAAATAATAGACAAAGTGCCAAAAAGCCTGATGAGAAAACAAAAGCAGAGAGGACAAGCAAACGTTTGCACATTTAAGTTCAGCTTATCGCTGTTCACAAGCAAAATGTCACTAGTACAAACCAGTTACATTAAATTAAATTTTTCTTGTCCGCCATATAATAACATCTTATTAAACGAGCTTAGTCGGTACGGGAGAATCTTGACCTCGGTTGTGTGTACAGATCTCACTGCATTGGGTCTGTACTCACGACCTCCTGATCAGTTTAGTCACAAACCTGTTATTCCAAATACTTTTGAACAATTCAAGAGATTCCTTCAACCGGTTCTGAAACAAAAAGAGATGTTATTGCATTAATACCCCATCTGTTTTGTAGGCGACAGCACATAGTTCAAACAGCATTGACCAGTAAATTGTCAAGGACTCAAGTAGCAAATTAGTACATTCTTGTGAGAAAGATGTTTATTAGTCAGTAGCACATGCTATTTCAACGTTTCCCTTCTCCTCTTCACAGACACTTCAAAATCACCATTTTGTTAATAATCCCTAACTGCTGTAGTCTATTCACCATCTACAACAGAACAGATAATGACCCAAGTATTGTAGTCAATAAGAGAATGCCATTTGTGATAGACTGCTAGTAAATTTATCCAAGTAGAAATATGGCAAATGTAAGTTAATGTTATCCTGGGACCAACTGTCTCAACTGCACCACTCATCATTTTAGTTGGTTAGGTTGGTTGAGATTTTTTCAAATTCTATTTCCACTGATTTGGCTGAAACGATTGTTCTATATTTATCAATCATTGTAATGGAAAACAGTTTAAAAAGTGTTCTTTTGGAACATCAACTAAGTCAACTGTCTTAACCACGTTTAATGCTGGCTGAAAAGGATGATCAACTAAAACCAACAGAGAATGTTATTTAGTTCCAACAGAACACAGAAAGTGTAACCAACCGAACCAACTTAAACAGTTAATCCTAAATGACAACAGAACATGATCTTAGAAGTTTTAATCAGTCAGTTGTACAAGCTACTTTTAAAAAGAACATTCCTGTTACTAAAATTACTTCTTTTAGTTGCACCAATTTGAGTATGAGTCTATCATACACTTGGAACTGACAGTTAATTGCTGTTTAAACATACCCACCTGGCTAGGATCTTCTCTTAGTACCAAATTGTAACTACTGCATGCAACCACAAATATTATTGCTGTAACATCTGAAAATAAACAAAAAAACCTACTTAGTTACACAGCTAAAGATGACCACAAACTCGCACGGTATTAAAATTTCTCATTTATTGTTAGTGAACTTGGGCAGGTAAATCCCGATGATTCACTCGCTGAGTGTGTTAGCCTGTAAATAGGGGGTCACAAAGGAAGTTTTGACAGCATTTTCATGCCATAACATGCTTACCATTAAAGCACTGTATCCACTTCCTTCTCTCATCTCTCTGTCCACCCACATCAAACATGCTGTAAAGATAAACACACACTGCTTTAGTTGACAGTTTCACCAAACACCTGCATTTGAGGGGTACATTAAGCGTGTGGTACCGGGCAAACGACCGGCAGTGAGGACGATTTTTCCCTGCTGGTTTGACCATCTAGCAGAAAGTTTTTCTTATTGAGAAGTTCAGTTCAAAAAGTTTTTCCCGCATGTGAAAACCAGTTGCCCCACCTGCTGAAAATGTTAATGAAACCCCTGCGTTAAATGACCTTGAATTCAATGTTTTACACCAAACTTTGTAGATATGCAATGTTGTTGATATGCACAGTGGACAACTTTCATTTTGCAATGCTTTTATTTGCTAGTTGAATGGCTAATTTTTGGGCCAACATTTTGACTACCCATTACATGCAATTCCTGGTCTAGATCAGAAGATTTTCATGTTTGAATATTTGTTAAAATCAAGATTTGGCAGAGAATTGTTGTTCATACTTTTTAGATTTTCCGACTATGCTTGACTAAACCACCACATCATATAGCAATTCATTTACAGTACAGGTCAGAGACAAGCAACCACAAATTTATGTGAAAAAATGCATTGACACGAAAATGGAAACATGCAAATGCAAGTGCATCTGCGCAGTGGAAATCAAAACGTGCACGGTAGAAACAAAAGAAACAAAGATATAGTATTAATTTTACACTCTTAGCAACAAACCTCATATCCCCAGTTATCTGGAGCATAATATTTTTTGTAAATAAAACAAACAAAAGCGATGAATCAGAAATTGTGGCCATTGTTTTACCTCCAGAAAAAAAGTTTGAAATCGTAGTACTTTTAATGACAATGCAAAATACAGTAACAAATGTGACTGATTGCATGCAAAAAAGGAAGCAACTTGAACTTCCTGATTTCATTTTGGTCTCTTCTGTGAGAAGAAACTTTAAGAAACAAAAAAATATCCATGTATCTGCCAACTGGAAATGTAATTAAGAAAGGTTCAGAATCACATGCAAAACAGAGGTAAGTTGGCATGAATGAGCAGCATTTAGCTTTAGAACAAAACTAATTGGGGACACTATTTAAACCTTAGCTAAAGTTACAATCATTTACAGTTTAATTAATAATGCATACAGTAGATTAATAAATAAATGAGATACTTGGACTTGATAAAATTTAAAAAAAGATAAAAGATATAAAATATATGTATGCTGTAAAATTTTAAAAGACCTAGCCACATATATCACAGTTCTTACAATTATCTATAAGATGTGATAAGTTTTTACTCTTGATACTGACTTGGAAACTCTTGAGATTAGGCTTCTCTCTATCGGTTTTGTCTAATTTATTCCAAAGATGGGGCCCAAAATATCTTAAAGAATGCTTGCCATAATGCACAGTGCGAAAACGTGGAATATTAAAATCAGCGTTTCTAAGATTATACTGTATCGGTTTAGTGTTAAATATTTCTGTTATATAAGTGGGCACAAGTCTATTTTTTACTTTATACATGAAAGTAGCAATATTTTGTAGCCTTTGTTGGTACAGACTTGGTAGACCTGCTTTTGTTAGGAGGTCATTGTAGGTCTCATTGCATGAAGAAATCATTGCAAAAAGCTCTTTTATTAATACATACAAGTGTCTATCATTGCCAGACATAATTCACATACAGCTTTCAGGGTTTTCAACTGTTTTGTAAAGTAGCGGACATACTTCTCAAAGCACTGGACGTGAATGTTTTCTTGGCGCCGTAAGGCGCCTGGCAAGTGCCGAAGGGGCAAGCACCTAGGAGGGTCTGGGGGCATGCTCCCCCAGGAAATTTTTAAAATAGAATACCCAGAAACGCCATTTTCCAGCGTTTCTGGAACCAAGGAAACAGTTTCCTAGGCAATGCTGGCGCTCACTAAAATTCTCTTTAAAAAGTAAATTACTGAATGAGAGTTATATGGCCGTTTTAAAGAATGCAATTGATTATTCTGTTATCCTCTAGTCAGTATGTGCATGAGATGCCTTAGTAAGAAAAATATACAATACAGTAGTAAAAAAAAATTCGCCAATATTGATCTCAAAGTACCGGACGTGGAATGGCAAACGACCGGATGAAATGTCCGGCCTCCGGCCTCGAATGAAAACCCTGAGCTTTATTTCAGATACCACATGAAAAATGAAGCACTGATCACAAATCCAGTGTTAAAATCCTAAAGTGATCGAAGTAATCTTACACTAAATTGAAAAAATTTAACTGAAATAAGTTGCTTAAATTTGAAAAGGAAAACCAAAACATCTAGCTATAAGCCAAGATCGAATATTTCTTTTCCACATGCGTTGTTAAGTGAATAAACATACCGCCAAGAAAACAAAAGAAGCTTCTCACTCGGGAAACACAAAGCTGTAAAATGAATATTCATTTATTCATATATCCTTTATGACACATTTAACGTTATTGGTCGCTTAATTGAAAATAACTACAAATCACAGGTACGACGAATTTAATGTATTCAGAGTTGACATTTCAGAAGTGTATAAATAAAACCGCGTTCAGGACAAAACATCACCCGAGTTCAGAATCCTGTCTCAAACAATTACACACCCTTTCAATGTTATCCGTAATTGATCATCATGCCAAACGCTAATCGTTCTTCATACAACTTGGCCTTCAAATTATGAACAAATTGGCTGAGGCAGAGGCCATTGAGAACAACTCTGAGATTGCCAGAGAATACGGGATCAGTGAGTCTATGGTTTGTGGCTGGTGAAAAGATCAAGCAAACCTCTTCAATGGCAGGCTGAAAATGTCAGCAAAACAAAAGACGCTGGGCAAAGAAGTCAGGGTAAGTTCTTCGTTTTAAACCAAAACCAGCCAATTTCTGTCAGATTGATTGAGTTTCCATGTTTACCAAGGCCGTGGGAATGACCCCTTGTGATTGGTCAGTTTCCGATGTCATCAAAACAATGATATAACAATATCGCTTCTCATTTTGTTTTTTACAGGAATTGCAGTTAGCACATTAATTCTTTGGTTAAAGGTGAACGAGTTGTGCAATGATCCAGAGTTTAAAGCTTCCCTGGGTTGGCACCAGAATTGGAAAACGTTCCATTGGTTCGTGATTGCTGCTCGGCAGCACCATGGCTATTCACTATCCAGGTCTACCCTGATGACATGCCGGAACTAGCAGACTATGATATGGCGATGGAGGATGAGTTTGAAACTGACAGCGACGAAGACAATAACTGAAAACTTCATTCATGAAGTCACCAAAACAAAACGCCTCCATTAGGAGCCACCACTTGAATAAAAGTTTGACCAACAGCAATAATTTTGTACACAAACTACCGGTAATTTGTGTTTGTTGATAATTGTTCAGATTATAGCCAGATATAAACATTTAATTGAAGCTCTTGCAGCAGTAGAAAATCTTTTTTGAAAAAATATTTGGCGACAAGCTGAACCCCCTATCTTGTAGAAGTTTCACTCTTTCCCAGTTAAATTTGGTGCAAAAATTGATCGGCTTATAGGCAAATAAATACGGTACATTATCTACAGCCAAACAAAAACCTAGACCACCAATCATTCCTTTTTTGCCTGATTTTCTGGTCTAGAAGACAGCATGCTTATACAAAACCTTCTACTGTACTGTAATTCTTGTCTGAGTCATGTGGGGGGGTCTCTGGTGATGTAATCTATTTATAGCAACTGTGCGCGACACTATTGAAACCTACATTTTATCTACATGCAAATAAGAACTATCATTGATAAACTTCAAGGCAATTCAATTCATTCATCGTGACAGCTATTTAAAATTGAAAACTAAAAAAAAATTCAACAGGATATCTGGGACCCCGAGTTCAAGGGTGTCACAAAACATTTTCTTTCGCCGCCACATTATAAAAATTGCGTTCAAAAGAGCAAGCTTTTAACACCAGTTAACACTTTTCTAAAAACTATGACAACATCACTTCTCGTGACCAGATATTTCAGCTTTTCTGCTTCTGCCATGCTGCATAATTTTAGTATTCACACTGGACTATATTGAATCTTGTGTTTGTCGTTCATCCAACAACGCAGCAGGGCTGTCAATAAGGGCTGAAACCCACTCAGTATGACTGATCTTTATATGGGTGAACCCAAAAAACCAACAAGATTGTTATGGTTGTAAACATCAAGGCAACAGCATTTAAAGCAGCATGCGTTAATTGCGATGACACCCTGACTGCTTGAGTGACTAAGAAAAGATTCATGACTGGATTGTGCAAAGAAACATCATCATGTTTCTATGTTAAGAAAACTTTGATCTGTATTATTTAGAAAACAATATCTTGCAAATTTTCAAAAGCATTGCAAACAGCAGATTTATGGCAGTGTGTGAAAAAAGCGTGGAGGTGCACTCGCCTCTGGACAGCGACATTGCGTTGTGTTCTCAGCCAAGACACTTCACTCTCAGTCAATCTCTCCACCCAGCTGTATAGATGGGTACTGACAAATTTAATGTCGGGGGGTAACCCTGCAATGGACTAGCATCCCATCCAGGGTGGGGGGGGGGGGGGAGTTGAAATACTTGTAGTTGCTTCATGCTACAGAAACCGGAGATAACCGCCAGTCTGATGGGTCGCTTGGCTCATATGCAGACTTTTTACAACAATAGCAAAAACATACAGGAGAAAAATTTGCGCACACATGGTTTTTGACATGCGCAAATGAGAAAGCATGCGAGCATTTTATGCGTGCATTGGGTGCTCACCTCTGACCTGTACTGTACTGCACCTTTCAGAAACATGCAAACTCTGCCTAATCAACAGTTTTGTGTTTACACTGCTGTCAATCATCATAGCGTACCTCTCAGGAAACAGAAGTTTACTTCATTTGTCACATCTGTAGGTTGTGATTGGTAGATTTCAATCCAATTGGTTTGTTTCCTTTTTTCCCAAGGTTTGTTGGTTGTCGTCAAAATTATGATTGACAGCAGCCAAAACCACAATCATTACGTTAAGTGTTGAATTTCAGAGTCCATACGTTATTGAAAAGTGCAGTAATGTGCTTCTATGCCAGGAACCTTTCAGCGCTAACCAATGAACAAAACAAAACAGCACTTACTGAAACTTCACTTTGTCAACTTGAAATCTTGTTTCAATGATTCCTGATGTCAGTACACGACATCTGAGCAGATCCTGAAAAAAACAATTTGCTGGAATATATAATTGTGCTGTAATTTTATGGGTTAGTAAGTAAATTAGCAAAAGGTGGTAAGAAGATAATGTAAAATCAAATAGCAGGGTTGCCAGTGGCTTTCAACACTTCTATGTACAGGTCTAGGCCATCATGTTTCAATATCTTTACTGTCAGGGTTCGTACTCTTTTTGGGACTAAAACTTCAAGGACTTTCCAAGGACATTACAGGGTGCAATTCCAATTTTTCAAGCACTCCATCTAGTAAAACATTCCATTAGAATGCGATACTAGATGATCGGGTTTAAGTGATAACTGCCAGATTTGTTCAAGTGTCAGTCTTTTCTAATTCTTCCACTAAGTGAAAACAGTCAAACAGCTAAATTTCAAGGTTTTTCAAGGACCCAATGTACTTTTCACGGACTTTCAAGGCCTTGAATTTTGAATTTCAAATTCAAGGACTTTCAAGGTGCGTGCGAACCCTGCACTGTCTTTTTGGTCACTCGTTTGAGATTAGTTATATCACAGTAAACTTTCCAGACATATTTTAGGTGTTCACAGATTTATAACTTGACAGTAAGTGACTTAATAAGCAACAACAGATATTAAGCACTTGCCATGATTGCATTTTCTCAAACACTCGCATGGCACCACAGCAGCCATATTTAAGTTCCAAAACAGCAAAATGCTACTCCATTGGAAATGGTCCTCTTCAATGGACTCCCACACGGCAAATTTTTAAACCAGTAACTATAACATTTTACATTACATTTTTCTATTATTGCACTGATAGTTTTACCATGTAACAAATACTGTTTTCGTTCATTCATTCAGCATTTGCTATTGTTAACGACTGGAACACAGTATGGCTGCCATGAAAACACCCTTTAAGAAGTTTCTCTGCTAGAGAATGTACTACATTTGTAGCAATCCATTGCTGCTTGTACAGACAGTCATCACTCAAAAAGGTGATACTTTAACAGGTTTTGCGGATTTGGAAAATTCAGTAGAGAGTTAAATAACCCAGTATACATACCTGTTCTACTGGCAAGTAGTCCGCCTGCTTGACTGTGTCGACCCTGTCCAAAAAGCTGGAAAAAGAAAAACACCAGTTCAAATTCAGGTCTAGTGAAAGAGTGTTTTGTTTCCAACAGTCACTTGGCTATCAATCTGCAATATTTTTGGCAAAAAGCACACAAAGTTACAGATTTTGTCAACTTCAAGAGTTTTTTTTTTGTTTGGGCAGATACAGTGAAGGCTGTCCAAGTAGCTCTCACTCAAGCTCTAGTTATGACCACCACTGAGGAACCCTGTTTGAATCGTCATTCAAACTGTAATTGAATGCTCTCATGAACCACTGCTCCCGTAAATGAGCTCTTTGGGATAACAGGTTGTTTCCCTTGTGTCTAAGCTCCCACAAGCAATTCTGACTAATTTGTGACCACTCTAATGAAACTGTTTAATCCTCAATCACATACAATTTCAGCAATTGTTGATTTTAAAGTTCAAATTGATTATGGCTCGTGAAAGAGTGTTTCCAAAAGTTCTTAGGCTAAAAGCTCTGGTAAGTGATCACACTCGACCATTGTTTTGGCCTGTGTTCACTTGCGAAGGTTCATTCTCCAAAGTGACCAGCCCTTATCACTGCACACAAACAAAGTAAATGCATTCTTTCCCCTCTGTAGTTACTAAGTTTCCAAGCACTAAACTGAATTTTCATGGTAGGGTTATACCTTGGACATGAGGCACTGTGGTAAATTAGTTCAATCCAGGAGTTACAGCAAGGATGTGGACACACTAATCTCTTCGACAACTTAAGACCACTGTTGTACAATATTGCCCACCCCACTGATTAATACTCTCACAACTTGTTTTTAAAGTTCACTGACTAGATCAATCAAAGTGGCCATTAGCCACTTAACTTGAAAATGGATAGTCTGAAAACAGCAGAAATCCTGATGCCACTGAACTGAGTTTTTAATGTGTAGCACTTGGTACATCATTTAGAGAGGCAAAAAATGAAGTTAAGGATGGTGTCTACTAAATACAAAAGTTTTTGCACCAGATTAGGACCATGTGGAAAAAAGTAGATCTTTGTAAGCGTTATTATAATGCACAAAGAAAACTGTGGGGTAACCACGCATTTTTGAGATAATTAGCCTTGAATCTCAACAAAAAAAGCAGACATCGGCATTTTTCAGAAAACAGAAGGAAAGGACATTTCTTCACAATTTTCCTCAAGAATTCGCCTTTACATACAGAAAAGCAAACACATTTATAAAGGTCTTAAAACTACTTGGTAAAAGGTAACAAAAAGTTTTAATTACAAAATCGTTGCAACAGCGCTTTCATTGTCTCTGACAGCCTTCCCCTGGTTCAGCTTAAATACACTCTAAATAGCTTTTCCTCACAACCAGAAACTCCTCCTATGTTGAATAAGCTTGCCACTTCCATTTCGTAACATAAAATGTAGGGGTAACCACGCGTTTTTTAAAGTTATTCATCTTTTTTGAAAACTATTATGGTGCCCATTACATTTTTTCTTGTCCCCTCCCCAGTAAGTAAAACATTTGCACCTCTCGCACTTGTTTAGTGTGGACACTGTGCCATCTGTAGGTTCATGTTTACATTTAGATTTCAGTATAATTTCTTACAGGTAACAGCTAGTTTTTCAGCTGAAGTCATTAACAGCTGGTGGTTAGCGATACGCTGCTATTCTGGTGTTCCTGGTTTAAGTACGGGTTCATTAAAGGGGCTAGCTCACGCAATTTTAGGCAATTTCAGCATTGATCAAATTGTCATAGAATTAACTAACATATCAAAATAACAGCTTGAAGCTATAGAACTCTAGCAAAACACAGGAAAGCCAAGAAGGGACATGGATGGACAAAACTGGAGAAGATTGAAATGGATTGCACTTGGGCAAATTTGAAAAACAGTTTATATCAAAATGTCATTTACACAGCTGGAAAATCATTCTCAGTTATTGTGTTGTGTTGCCGTGATTTTGCAAATGAAAGACTCTTGCTTTGCCAATTTGACGTTTAGAGCTCTGACATAATTAATAAAATTAAACAAAATTACCTAAAATAGTGTGACCTAGCCCCTTTAAACTTGATTTGGTCGCAGTAGGAAAAATTTTTCTTTCATTTTAGTTGCGTACTTGGTAGCGTAGTTGATTACGTTGATTTTAACCCAAGCGCCCACGTGGTGTGAACCATGCCTTGCGTGATGCACAGAGCGAGTGCGCACTAACAATAGTAGGCACTGTCCTTTAAGCACACTGGCATTGTTAAATAGTTCAAAACCCAGGCATGTCATTAAGGGCTGAGTATGCTTGATTTTCCCTTGATACCTGTTGCTTGTCGTTGAGGGAATTCACCCACAAAGTAACAAGTTTGCAACAGGCATGGAGAACAAGGGCAGAGGTGACTCACAACTTAATGATAGCCCTGAAAATGCACTCGTAAGAGAATACATAAGGAGATATGACAAATCTGAAAACATTTATGGAGTCATCCTAGTACGAGACAGTACTGCTTCTCATATGATTACCAACTCAAGTAATAAAATCCCTTTCCCATTTGTTTTGTTCTTCACGTTTTCTGTCAATATCATTGATTTTGCATTTACTTTGTGATAGCTTATTCATCTTCAGCTTAGCCCTTCCATTGCCTCATGCAACAAAGTGTTAAGGAGAGTTTGACTGCTTCATCAACATGTCGTGTATATGTTGTAGGTCAAAATGAAATTCAGGTTAAAATGATTTTAACCTAGTTTGATTCTCAATTTCCTTTGCCTTCTGACCCCAATTATTCATGATCCATGAATAATTAGGGTTGAGAGACAAAGGAATTTCATTTTAACCTGAATTTCATTTTGACCTACAACATATATATCTTTGATGACATCTAAAACTGATCTTCAGTTAGGCATTTAAAGGTAGCTAGGTTCTGGGGGTCTAATTCCAGGTACAGATGGGCTTCAAAATTTGATTTGATTGACTAGGGAGGGGGGGGGGGGAATTCTACCAGAAAATGTTCAAAAATGGAAGAGTCTTAGGTGTGTTTTCAGTGATTTTCAGCCAATAAATGTATCAATCAGGTTTTTTTCTTTGCCAAAAATCTAAAAAAGAATGAAACTGAAGTTGCCCCTGCAAATACTAAACACATCAGTTGTGTTAACACCTCCGTGATTCCTACACTTGTCTGACATTGATCTTGGCAGCCATCTTTGTGAAGACGATTGTGAAACAACATTTACAGTATGGTATCAACTATAGCGAGACATATCATTCAAATTCTCCTCAGTTCTCCCGTCTGTTCCTTGTCTAAAAAGTTATATCACAGCTTTAGTCATTTGAAAATTCATACAGCTCATCAATTTTGTGATTTTTCAATATCTTCTTTTTCAGCAGTCGAGTACAGTCAAACCTGTATTAGGCAGACACATTTGGGAAATGCACTATTACAGGGCTTGAAATTGCGACTCACTGGTAACCAATGCATTCAAAAATTGAGTGTTGGCAACCACATATTAAGAACTGGTCTTTTCTTTTGTCAACCTTTTAACCTCAAAGGAAAATGACTTTACTTGTGGATGATTATTTGAATAGATACAGATGAGCCTCTGGTTGAGACCACCTCTCGTAAGCGACTACCTCTCCTCAGCGACTAGTTTTCGAAAACATTAAAAGTTTCCAAGTCAAATCACTGTATTTGGAACCTTCTTGTAAGCGACCACCTCTCGCAAGTGACCATGACCACTTTTAGAAATGAAAGTTTGAAATTTTCTTTTGTTTTCAACCTTCCTGGGTAATGCAACAGACAGAACTTTCTAAATGGGAAGTACCGGAATTTTTCCCTCAAAATTGACTTTTCACATGAATACAACATTTAAAAGATGGGGTAGGTCTCTGCAGTTACCGTATCGTAATGAGACAAAATTTTACCCAATATGGTCAAAGGCTCTCGTAAGCGACCACCTCCCATAAGCGACATATTGGGTGGTTGCTTACAGGAGGTTCGACTGTATTATAAAACAAACCCACGATTCTTTGATTGCCAACGTGATCGGCATGTTTGATTATTTTAAGGCACACTAAAGTAAATGATTCTCTGATATTGGAAAACTTCGAAAATGGCTACCCGTGTTCAAAATTGCCCTATAATACATTCATTACAAACCCTTAAGCATTGAGTTCATCATGTATGCCTACAGATTGTGTCTCTTCTATTTGATTTTACAATCTGGCAACAAAAAGCACTTGGCAGGACTATTTTTGACCACTTAGTCGCCAAATGGTGACTTGAGGACTTTTTTAATTTCGAGCCCTGTGTTACAATTAGCTTCTCTATATAGAGATGTCAATTATTAATTTCACTATGACTGCAAAACCTTTATACACTGGGCAGTGGATTCGCAAGAAATCTAACAGGAAGCAAAGAAAGGAGCGAAGGAAAGAGCAAAGGAAAGAGCAAAGGAAGGATCACGTGAATCTCCCAACTATAACTACAACTTGGAAAATATTATTTTCCAAGTTTAAAATGAAATTGGGGTCATATTCTTCTTCCTGTACTGATTGACATTTTTGTCAGTCAAAGACTCGCTGAGCACACCCACTCATGGATGCGACTTAAATATAATCAGCAACATGCTCTACATTTGTTGTACATGTAATACAACTTGCTAAAGCTGCCTACAGTAAGTGCATGCTTTCACCGGAATTAAGCTAAAATACTTATCCAATGCAGACAATTTACACCCCGCAAATCTTGCTGTGGTTGCTAAATATAATGCTTCCAAAGGTAAATTTTGTTATGGGCATAACTGTTCCTTCAGAGCAGAAACGATGAAGAGGAAGTGATAGAAAGATGGACAAATAACATTTAGAGGCTAAACGTTTATTCAAGTGATCAAAAAATTCATTTAAGAGCAAACATTTTCTATCGTGTGTAATTTTTTGCAACCATTCCATCAAGTCTTACCATGTAGCTTGATTTCATCAAGCAAAATTGTAAAGCAGTGTAAAACCCGAGCACAAACATTTAAATGCTCTTGCACCAGTGAAACCAAACAAATTGTCTTTTAGGCAAGGCTTTGGTTCAAAGACATCGAATGAACTGAACTCCCACCTCTGCTGAAGGTATGCAAAATAACTTTTCATTCTCAAAAGCATGTGCAACTCCCAATGAGCTGTCAAACCTATTGATGGATTGAATTGAACACCCATCTTTGAAGTACACCAACAGACTTTATTTTGAAGCACTTGTTCGGCTCCAAACACGAAAGATCAGTTCATCACTTTCGAGATTCTCAGAACATCAGCCATGAATAGGCAGCCATTTTGTTGATATTGGTCAGGCAAATATTGCCTAGCTACTACCACCTAAAATCTATAATACACAGAATGTACTGGTCAACAGAACTATCACAAATATTTACGACCCTTAGACTGACTGAATGAGTTTGTGAATTTTTTCCCCAACAAACTGATCATTGATCATATCTTTGATAGTGCCCCGGTATTTGACCAGGTAAATGACTTGCAACTGACTTTGCAAATCAAATGTGAATTTCCTTACCACTCAAACAGTATGGCAGGATGTCGTAGAACAGCCAAAAGCAAAATACTAGAGTTGCAAATGTAGTGAAAAAACTGTTATCTACTTGTGATCTATGAAGGTTTTCAGTTAATGTGCATTCCTGAATTGTTAGCTAAAGATAAATTCACAACTTTTTTATAAAAAATATTACACTTTGCACCCAAAACTTGACCAGGACCCTTATCGAGAAGGCACAGTGAATCTATTTTTAAAAGCAGAAACAGTTTCACCACGGAGAACTGGAGGTTTTATCTTGTAAATATACAAATTTACAATTGCAATTCACAAAGCAGTTTCCTTCGGTAAAGTTTAGCAGATGAAGAGCAAACAAACGAATAAACAAACAAAAGTAAATAAATATACTGTTATCCAGAGTATCAACAGAATGTTGATCAATAAATATCGCTGAGAAACCTCATGAGGTAGGTGTTATTTTTAAAAAGAAAAAAGGCAACAACCATGCAAACCGACAAAAAATAAAACAACATATCTCTATGTCAACTCTAAAATAACCCTTGGCATTTTCACTTTCATGAAAAATTATCTTACAAGAAAAGTATGAGCTACTTTAATGTTACGCCAATGAAAATTTTAGTAATATTCATGGGTTTAACCAAAGGTGTTGCAACAACCACTGCAGAAAATGCTGCATAAAACTTTACCACACAGACAAGAATTGTGTTTATATAGATTTGCATTCTATATTTATGCTCTGCACAAAATATCACTAAAAACATATTGGATACGTTCAAAACTAGATCTTTCTGTTTATGGAAGGGGGAAGCATTGAACACAAAAGAATTATAGTTCTAAACAAAAAGAACAAAACTGGATGATGATAAAACTTGAAACATACAGATGTCTACATCCAAGCTAGTTGACAAGGCTTACAATGTTCCTCTCTTGCGAGTGAGTGACTACTTTGAATTCAGCAAAACAAGAATATGCTGCTTGTATATACTTAGCAACAGAAAATACAGCTAGGAAGCCAAACAGTTCCAGAAGTCATTCCACACAAACCCACTAAAATATGCCCAACTCTGTGTGCTTGATCTAAAAATAGGATTCATGAGTGACCCTACCAAAAGGCAGTGATCCGTTTTCGTTAAAAATTCTTTTTTTCCTGTCTGGTCACTTCAATTTGTATTTTTAAATATCACATTTTTTTTACAATGTACGAGTATTTTTACGGTTTCAACACGCCATCTTTACAATTATTATAGACACAGCATGCAAAGATCCGCTCGAAATGCTATGTACCGAAGCCATTGAAGAAATCGACAAAAATATTTCGGTCCGAAGATCGTTTGATATCTATGCACCGATATCCTTCTAGGCTGAATGGTAGTTGGGTCAGCAATAGTACAAGTTCTTTCATCAATAACCAAATTTAAAGCATTAAATTCGCCTCCATATACCGTTGAGCTGTCTTAGCTTTTGCATGGAAACCAATTCAAAACAAAATAAAGTTGGCTGGGAAATGGTTCACGGTTTCACGTCGGAGAAACTGGCTTTTTTAATGTTTCTATCATCAGAAACCTACAGAATATGTGTTAGAAACTCCGGCATAAAATCATAGCGCAGTGCATTTCGTAAAACTGTAAGCGTATGTATCATTCTATCTAGATTTCGCATAGCAATCACTAGGTTTCCTCGCGTACAGAAGTACATCCCATCAGAAATCGCCTTTCATTATCCTGTAGTTTATCATTTGACAGCCCGACCACCAAGAATAGCTACGAAACCGTTTACCAACTGTTTTAATGGCACAAAAACCATTATGGATAAAAACCATGCGATACCGAACCGTACCGGACACAAAACACAAGCTTAAGTAAGGAAACAGTCTTCGTTCGTATATGGCTTCAAACTTGCAACGGTTCTCACAACAGCGTGACAGAGGTTTTCGAACGTAAAAATCACGATTTTATCGCTTCTAAAAACCACTAGAAAATAAATAATCCTCAGCGAAGATGCTCACACGGAATTCAAGGGGAATATTCATCAGTAGCAGAAAATAACATCAAAGAAGCGCTATGACCACGAATAATAATTCTTTTCCAGCCATTTTGTCGGGGCTATAGTTTGTAAACATACTGCCATCTTCCAAAACCCCATGGCTACGTTGAACACTCTACTAAGGCTATAAAAATACCTCAGCAAGCGTATTTTCTACCAAACGAAGCGAGAAAATACGCTTGTGAGGCGCATATATCATCGAGAAGACACAATAATGGAGCATTTCAACGTCTTGACCATGTAAAAAAGCCCCAAAGATGTTATAATAAATATACTTACTATTGCGCACAGTCGATAAGTTGATACTCGTTCGATCGTTCAAAGCATTCGAGCACACCCGCGTCTTGCCATAAGATTTTTGTGTGTTCATAGAACTCCTACAAAATAAAAATAGCGAAAAGTTACAAAAATCCGGGCTACGAAAGGCAGCACAAGACGAAAACACATTTGTTTGTTCAAAGCGTTCTGCTGCCCTCTGCCCAAACTTCTGGTTTCCATAATTAGAAATGTGTACTAAACTACGAGCGAAACCGCTCGTATAAAACTTGATCTCGCGAGATTTACTTTCGATGCTTTCACCGTTCTTTTACAGGGAAACTTAAATGCTAAAGATAACGATTATAGCAAAATATCATCTGGCCTTACCGGGGGATAGTCGAAGTCTGGCGTCGTGGCCACTTCGTGCAAGTAGTCGATTCTAAACTGGTTATTAGGGTTGGCTAACTTCACCGGCGGAGTTAGCGTCGGCATAGCCCCTGTTATGGTCTAAAAAACAAGAATTAGGTATTTTACAAAAAAATCGAAGCGAAATGAATCGAAAAAAGATGTGAAATCGCAACGAACCGCGAGCTAAATGTGGGTGGTAGATTGTAAATAGGCTAGTCTTACTTACCAATATTGCATCTCTAATATTCTTCTTTATATCTTCTATTTTTTGCCTCTTTTCCCTACGAGAAATGAAGCAAAGACGCAAGTTAACACAAGACGTCCATACTGAATAATTCTTGTTCGATCGGCGATCGCTTGCCTTTCTCACTCCTAATAATTTGTATGCTAAACAACTGTGACAGAATAGGTGGACACACTCACTGTTCCGTAAAACCGCGTACGTCGTGTAAGATCCTCATCTGTTTCACGATCGTGCTCTTTCCAGATTCTCCAGCCCCTTGGAGGTTAGAAATAACACTCATTACTCATTCGATCAAAACCAAAATCAACCACCTTCAAACCCCATTAATACAGCCATACACGACGAGAATCGTTACCCAGTAGAAGAAGGCGATGGGTAGCGCGGTATGCAATTTTATCGTCCCTCAGTTGCTTCTCGATCTTTTTGTTCGTATTTCTCTGTCTCCGATTCGTTTCTTGTTCTTCATCGGTAATGTTGTTTCCGAAACACCCCATCGCACAGAAGTGCGATTCCAGAACGAGGAAAACGCCCCCGTTGTACCACCAAATAAAAAGTTTCTTTTTTCGAAGATGAAAGCAGCAAGTATGGAAGTATAGACACAGCAACACCGACCGCTCAACTATATGACAAATCAAAGGGTGTGACAAAACGACGCGGAGCTTTCTGGGATATCTGTACTTTTAGACAGAGTACGGTCTGGTGGCGAGTATGACGTCAGCTCCCGAGGACATACGGGTTTTGACGCATCCATGACGTCACAAAAAGGGGATTTTCGTACAAACGAAGCGCTTGTCTTGAGGTTTGGCTCTTTCAAAAATTCGAATACTCGTGAAAGTGATGAATACTCAACATTTTCGATGGCTTCTTTCGGTCATTGTGCAGGTAAACATTTCAAAGTATTCTCTTCAGCGTCAATGAAAAATTATCGAGCGCTTTTTTTTATTAATTTGGAGGTGATATGACGTCTTGACTCAATCAATTGCGCAATATTTTCTAACGGTTCGCTGTAGACAGAGTAACATTTAAAGTAATCAGCTCATTAATTTATTCGCTATTGTTACGATTGTTAACAATGTCTTTGTCTTTCAGACGGTAAGATAAAACTTGTTTAATATCCGTAAAAATGCATCCTTTAAAAAAAGCTATAATTGTATACGTAACGAGCTGAAAATATCATCGAGACAAAATTTTACCGTTGTTCTAGTGCCCAGAACGAAAACTCCCCAGACGTAGGGAACTAGAAGGGAAAAAATGATTTTAATAAGACTTCAGCTCACGCAAATGGAACCGCCTTGAGTGATTCCTCGTTCTGTTCCGATTCTGGATTGCTTTGAAAGAAAACAGGTGTAGTGTAAATACTATCCAGCGAAAACAGACCCAGTCATTAATAAGCTGACCACTGTAGCTAAATGATGAATATTTTTTTTGCTTCTCTCCATGCCAAAGCACTAAATAGGGACTGAAATATTCCAGTCATGTCGAATTCTCTGCGACTCTTTCGCAGATTTCAATTGCAGGGTCTTCTGGGGAACGAAAGAGCAAGTGTTGATTTGGTAGGATAATTTTCTTGCGTCGTTTTGTGACGGCCAAAATTCAATGAAATCTAGTTCAGCCCTCGAACTTCTACACCCCACCCTACTGTGAATGGGGTTGAACCCTGACGAGAGAAGGGTGGCGTTCGGAGAATATTTACATGCAAGTTATCCTGGCGTGGACGTTCTTCCTCTCGCCCGGTTTTGACCTCTATATAGGGCGGGGTAGAGAGCGTCCCAGGACTGTGTACTAAGACCACCAGTGCGTGATGGAAACAAGAGATAAGCTCTAAATAATGAGGGTACATAGTGAAAATTCAAGTGGGTTGGGGTAGGAAGAGAGCCTTGAGGAGAGAGAGAATTAATTTTCTTTACAATGTATTAGATTGGCTTACTCCACTTCGACCGATCAGCCCATAGCACTTGCCAGACGTAAAAAGAAACACCCCTACCCCATTACAGATTACTTAGTTCAACTGATACCTATAGCCGGGTGAAAATGTAGAGAAAAAGGTATTCCCCATGAAGCCGGATACCGAAGAACTTCTGTTGCGGGAACGATTTTTCGGAAATTAGGTAAGGTCAAAGTGTGCGTGCGTTGTTTACCCACGGAGCACCAACGAGTTCACAAGAATTCGTTCAGAAATACCCGTGCATTCCAGGATCGAATTGGAATTTGGAAATGTAGGTTTTTGAGTAGAGGGGAAAACCGGAGTAGCCGGAGAAAAATGTCTCGGAGCACAGTAGAGAACCAACAACAAACTCAACCCTCATACGACAACGGGTCCGGGAATCGACCTCGGACACAAGAGGTTTATCCTGTTTGTCCAGGTAAGCGCCACAGGAGTATTTCTACTCCGCTAGGATGGGATGCTAGTTCATCACAGGGTTACCATTCACCGGCACCATTTATATACACTCTGCCTGGAGAGAGGCACCCAAGAACACCACCCATAGCCCCAGCCATGGTCCGAACAGGGCCATTTGATTTGAAGTTAAGGGCGCAAACCATTAGGCCACCAAATTGGTACGGGATCTCGGAGTTCGAATTCATTTCGACCATCGACGTGCCAGCTCTAAACGACAACTGCATTATATTTTATCACCTTTGTGTCGTGAAGAGTTTCATTGAAGATTTTGACGTCCTGAGGGGTAATAAGTACGAAATATTTAACCCCTACTATAAAATACGATGGTCTGAGACGTCATTTTTCTATCACGCTAAATCTGAATCTGATTCCGCCCTTTCAGAAAAAGTGGCCATCGCCTTTTTAACAAGTGATTACAAAAATTAAACGAACAGAACCGGCAAAAATTCGCGTAGAACTCGCTCCACTGATTACAACAGTACAATGTAGGAACATGTCCCCAGACAAAACAGAAATTCATAGAGCCGGATGTCAAGAAGGAACAGACTGAATTCCTAATACTACAAGGCAGAAATGAAACGAGGAGGTAAAGATGAGGACAGAGTGCCTCAAAAAACAGAATAACATAAAGAAACAAAAGTTGTGAAAGCACTGAAACGAGAAAACGTATTTCACGAACGAGACCCAGTGGATTTTCGCAAGCTCTCGGAATGGCAATACTACGTCATATACTCGGTAACAAGCTATATACTTTTGAGCTTCCGTCAGCAATATGACACTCGGAATAATTTCAAACCAAAATTAATGTTTTAGATCAAGACAATTTCACAATCAGATAAATAATTTAAAGAAACAAGATAAAGAAAGTGAGTAACCTTGCCGACCTCAAAGACTGATCACTTTCCCGTCTTGACAAGTTTGGTTTTATTTTGTTGTCAACTCCATATCTTCAAGCTTCTTCAGCAACGGACAAAAAGCGGCTAACTAATGGAATCAATTTTCATTGGCAGACGTCATTTGACACCTCTTTGAGCTTAGAGAAATCCTCGTGCTGTTAAATTCAAGGGATACGGCGTAAAAATAAGCGAAAAATTTGATAAGAATCGAGCCGGCATAGGCAGATCAAAGAAAGAGTGACAGCGCCAGCGATCGAGTGACAAATTTACACAAGGTTCCAAAAATAAGCCCTGGAGACAAAAGAAATTAAAATATCAATAGCAAAACCTCTATAATCATGACACTTAGTTAAAATATCGGGGCTTTTGTTTAATATGGCTCAATTGAATCCGCGGTTGCGAAACAACTTGTTCGGCGAACCTTGAGTCCAGATATTCTGATTTCAGTTTCCACTGAAGTTTGATCTAAAATTATTCATCAAACCTAATTTTAGTTTCTTGACAAGTACGTCTAACTTAGCTGTGATATTGCGCTGGGCGAAAAACTGTACCTCTGTTTATTATTTAACCTTATCTCTATTTTCGTTTTTTTATTTAAACAGCATCCGCTAAATATAGAAATATAAATTTAAATCGCAATATTGTAAACATTAGGCCGTAACCTCGACAATTGCGTATAAAAGCCTCGATTAGGGGCGCTTACAAGTATACCACGGATTATTGCAAAATGCGTTTGGCAAACAATACACTCGAAAGACATATAGAGAGTTTGCATTTACTGACATGATCGAGACGATTCGAAGTTCGCTTAAAATTCTGCCCGAACCTTTGTCGGCGAAACTGAAAGTTTTTTTTTCTGATGCTTGATAAGCTTGACTTTCAGTCTGATTATTCGCGAGAAAAGGGACTACTTGAAAAAGCTTTTATAAGGAAGTGAGTGTTTTCAAACATTGCTTAATCTTGGTTTGTATCTCAGTATTGCGCAACTTCATTGAGCCATAAGTAGACATTCATTCTAACTTTCGCTACCGTGGAAAACATTGCGGATCGTCAATTCTAAGAGATAATTCTTCCATCAATTCACTCCTGATATCCTGATTCAGTTCTTAGCTTTGGAGAGCATTGTTCGCTCGCTGTAGCAAAAATGACTCCCTCAATAATGTGGCAATATGCGAAAATTCGACCTCCGAGTCATTTCGCTGATCTAGGCTTTTTTTAAGTGGTACCACATTAAATTAAGCAACCATTAGATATTTATAACTCAATAGATTCTTTTCCTGTAAGCTTATTGGTTTTTTGAATCATAGTTTGACTCTCAACAAACGGCAGGAACAACACTCAGAGCTTATCTCGGACACAGTTTTATAAAAAATGTAAAATAATTGACCTTTGATTACCTCGTTACGCTGCCTCATAGTTTCATCATTTATTCAGAATTTCAAACCCTTATCACTTTGCCATTTCGTCTTAAAATAGCTGAAACAAACGTCGACCTGCATTCGACTGATTCGTCTCTCCAGCGCCATCTTGGACTGCAGCGTGTGTTTTTGGCGGGAAATAGTTTGAGCGCGATCAAAGTCACGCTCAGTGGAGATGTACAAAATGACTGCGAGGGAACTTTTTCCTCAAATTAGTATTTCGTAGTCAGCTTGACTTTGTGTACATAAAAAAGTAAAAATAGACTACACTAAAAGGTTAACTGGTGTGAAGATCGGAAAGTCTGAAAATGGCGGTGTTAAGTCAAACTAACTATTTCCTGTCCCCCAGGTCAGACTATTTTGGGAGTGGGATGTTGACGAGCTTAATAGTCTTAACAGAGAGGCGGGCTTAGCAGTTAAAATAATTTCTTTAGTTCGATTTTGGTTAGGAAGTTGCAATATAATAAACAATTACTTTATGCATGGATTCACAAGGCATTTACTGAAACAGTTGCGCAATACCGTATATCAGTCGTTAGAAAACTCAGGGCTTAATTATATTTTTTTTCTCACCCGAAATCTAGAATGAAGACTGCTTTTGGTTGGAGTGTAAAGTATCATAACAAAATTATCATCAGGATAAGCTGCAAATTAATAAGCAGAGTATAATTTGATAAGCAGAATATTTAGAACGCTGGAAATTTGTAACAATCTGAAGCCTCTCGTAGGACTGCTGAGAGCCTGGGGCGAGTCATTCCACCTGTCCGTTGGTAGGAACTAGCAGTTGTTATGGAAAATAACATTTTAAAATATTCCTGTTTCACCCCAAAACCAGCTGGAAACATTAAAACTACTGAATTCTTAATGGGCAGTTTCTATTTTTGCCTTCACTGTTTCTTTAAATTGGGCGGCTTTACTATTTTTAGTTCAAAAGATTTTCATGTTTATTGCATAAATATTTCAAGAAAATTACAACTGCAGGGGAAGTCGATAGATCTATTTTGCGGATGAATATTGAATACCCGGCTTTTCCGGGAAATTTTTGTCATGCTTTAAAATATATATAGTTCGGTTGGAAGCGGTGAGGTCGATATTTTTCTTTCAATGGTTCACGGAAACCTTCCGCAGGGTCTAAAAATAGAATTGCTTATTAGTCCTGCCAAATTAGGGCTACAATAACATAATAAACTTATCGAAACTTGCCGTGTCCTTGATTAGTTTTGAGCGAGTAAAAAGTGAAAATATATCTCTTTGTTTGCCCTACACTGAGGACAAAATGACAGCAAATGAAGTCACGCTACAAGTTTGAAGTCTGAGTTTCTTTCGCTTTCTAGAAGACAAAATCATACACAAAAAGAGCAAAAATTGGTGTACATTGTCGATTATTTTCTTTTAAACATTCAAGAACGCTAAACGGGTAACAGTAAGACGGTTTATTAAATTCAATGGTAATAAGACCGGAGCAGTATCAATTTTAATAATAGTCTCATGATCACGGAGCTTGTACCTGAGCAAATATTCCAAATGATATTCCAGAATTCGTCAAAAATTCTCATCCGCAAAAATTAGCGTATATATAAACGGTGAGTTGGGTTTATTTGGAGTAAATCCAGTTTGCTGCGATAGGGTTTTGTAATTTCGATTCATTTCAGTATTGTTACCAAATATATCTGTCAAATAGGAGGCGCGGTGACCTCATGGTTAGTGCGCTCGTCTCAGGATCGAGTGCCTCGGGTTCGAGCCCCGGGACATTGTGTTGTGTTCTTGGGCAAGATACTTTACTCTCAAAGTGCCTCTCTTCACCCAGGTGTATAAATGAGTACCGAGGAATTTGATACTAAAGGGTAACCCTGTGATGGACTAGCGTCCCATCCAGGTGGGGGGGGGGGGGGTAGAAATGCTCCTAGTCTGTTAATACTACCGAAACCGGGATAAGCTCCAGCCTGATGGGCCACTTGGCTCGTATGCAGACTTTACCTTTATACATTACAAACGTGTTGTTTTATAAATAGACAGAAAATTTCTGCAGTCACCAAATCACGTGTCCACACGTACACTTTTAGTTTTCTGTGGGAGATCTAGGGGGGGGGGGGGGTGTTTGGGGGGGTTTGCTTAAACCTTCTAAACATCTAAAATGAATTTTAAAAAAATTACAAAATAAGTACAAAAGGAAAATAAAGCCTTTGTCATTTGATAACCCACAACGATTCCCAAACACAAACCGCCTACTACGCATTGCTTTTATGATACCCGCAACTTCAGCTGACAACAGCACTGACCTTGAAGCTTGTCAAGCTTGATATCTACCGACCTCATTGACGACCGAAAGACTGTCTGGGTTGGCATTAGTAAATATCCACCACAGTAACAAGCCTGTAGATTATTGATTTGTATTTTTTAGTTCTCCACTTGACGATATGAATAAAGTATTATAAAAAAAAATAAGTGCAGTGAAAGGAAAGTGAAAGGGCAAAATATAGTAAACTAATTATATACCCTTTAATTAAATAAATATATTGCAGGATTAGAAGAAAACTAGTATAGTCATATTACTTTTCGTTATGTAGATTATGATGTTGTGGTTCAGAGATTTACAGAAGACCTGCCTGCTACTCTTGGATCTCGTTTTTACGAAACATTATTTTGTAAAGCATTAGCAGGAATTCAACTTCATATAGAGCGGAACGCTCCTCGATAACTGCTAATCTTTCGTTTCGATGTAAAACTGCGCTTAAATCATAATAAAGACAACTCTTTGGTTTTCTCCCGAGAACGATGGAAAACGCATTTCAAAGGACTAAAATTTTAAACTTTTTCCGAAGGGCATGTCCCCGGACACCCTAGATACTCCCGCCTAAGGCAGTCGCTTTATCCAACCTTTCTCTATAGATCTCTTTACTATCCATGATCAATAACAAGACAGACGCATGAAAAGCTGCCGTCAATACGAAAACAGTTATTGAAGGTCAGCGGCAACCCAACTGAGAGAGCAGAAATAACAAATATGGCGGACTGGGCGGACCAAAGGTTTATATTTGTTATTTGGTCAACAGTTTAGTGAAGCTGTTACTTCAAATTTAGGTCTTGAACACTGAAATGGGATGCAAATTATCAAAGAGTAGATTGTTTCATCGAAGTCGCAGTGAAGCAACCAGAGATCAAGGAGGAGGCACAGGACGTGTTCTGGGTAGAAATGACGAGAGTTTTCCGACCCATGACCGAAATACAAAGCACGAAGAATACCGAGTAAAACCGTCAGATGCAGTAACAACAGATAAAGAAGCTGTCAGCGAGCTCCTTCAAGTCGGTCTAGACGAGAAAATTGCCAACGAACTTGTACTGCTACGCGAGAAAGGTTCTCTGAAGACCACTAGAGATGTCGTTGCTGTATTGGAGAAAAATAACACGGATTACAAAGTGCAACTTGAAGACAGCATTCTTGTAAGAGTGAACTCGTTGGGAGATCTTAGTTGTGAAAGGGTTGAAGAAAAAGTTACTCTTAATCCAGCAGATAAAATAAATATTAATACCGCTTCAAAGAAGTCGTTGGAAGCGATAAAAGGCATTGGACCAACTCTTGCCAGCAGGATTGTACAATACAGAGAGGAACATGGCCCATTTGAGAGAGCCGAGGACATTGTTTCCGTAAGAGGTGTAAGCAACAAACTTCTGGAGAAAATACTATTACAAATAACTACTGTGTCTTCAAACACTCCTAAAATCCTAAAATTGCCTCTGCAAAGTAATGAAAAGGTGTGCATTGCAACCTGGAACTTGCTCTCCTTTAGTTCAGATAAAGCAGACAATGATGGTGTTAGAGAGGTGATTTGTTGCACAATTTTAGAAAATGGGTAAGTATATACAGAACCATCATTAGCAAATAGATCTTTTTATGCTGGTTAAAGCACTAAGTGGGAGGCGCGGTGGCCTCATGGTTAGTGCGCTCGACTTCGGAGCGAGTGGTCCGGGTTCGAGCCCTGGCCGTGGACATTGTGTTGTGTTCTTGGGCAAGACACTTTACTCTCACAGTGCCTCTCTCCACCCAGGTGTATAAATGGGTACCTGCTATTTGTTGGGGAAACCTAACAAAATTGCGGGGGAGTGACCTGCGATGGGCTAGGATCCCGTCCTGGAGAAGTAGAAATACTTCTAGCCGCTTCATGCTACAGAAACTGGGATAAGCTCTGGCAGCTGTGAGCCAGCCTTGGCTCCAAGGCTTCACTAAAGCACTGTTACAAGTTTTCTTGCAACTTTTTGTACAATGTTGTTGCAACGCAAGTTTCACATGCCTTGAAACACTTTTCTCCCAGTAAACGTTGCAGAAAGTAGACTCAAGTTCTACTTTTTGCAACAACAGCAATGTTGCAAGATATGTTCCTTTCCAGGGATGTTACACAACAAGACGTCTCATGCATCTGGTTTCATAATAGCACAGCAAAATTGAGACAAGTTGCAAGCAAAACAACATGGCTTAGCAACAGCCGCTTTTGTATGTATGGTTTCTGGGTATTTCATCATTCATTGTCAATGTTGTCATTGTCAAGCACACACGCATCTTTGAATGTACAAAAAAAAAAAGTCAAATGTCAAATGTTTGTTTATAATGGACATGCACTTAGCTACACAAGCTAGTTTACAGGCATGCCACTCAAACAGCTGAAACAAATAATTCAAATAAACATAACATTGTTAAGAATCCCAACTGGCCGGAGGCAGACCAGTTGGCTATTTACAAGTGTGGCCGAGGATTTGAACTCGGGCGTTCCGTGAAACAAATCTAGCTAGTGGCCAGAGCGGGACACGAACCCGGGACTGCTGGATTGCGAGTCCGATGCGCTGACCACTCGGCCACGCTGCCTTCTGTGCTCTCTGTGGTTTTAAAATGCAGCAGTTCAGCAGTTATGTGTAACATACTGCTATTCAGTGAATAAATGTTAACAAAACACACTATGCTATACACTGGATAATGATTAAATATGATGCCTAATATTATCCATCCTTTGAACAAAGAGGGTATACAGCTATAGGTGGTAAAAAGTGGCATTACGAGTGTTAAATGTTACCAGTTACAAGCAGTTAAATGGAGTTAATAACAAGGGGCTCAAGTCACAACTTTGCAGACTGTTAGCAGCATTTAGATATACCACATGTTCTTGGACCAAAGGGCATTGTAGTGGTTTGCATTTAGTGAGCCTTTTCTTGCACATTGGTATTTTCTTGAGCATTGGGGCGCTTTTTAGAGGCGGTTTTCCCTTCCCTGTGCTTCCCTCTCTTTCCACTGTTTTATCAGTGTGATGGGTGTCTGTTTATCTCCCTTGCATGTCAGAGCTCATGGCTGGGTTGCCGTGAGGGCAAACTCCATTTAGGAGTTGCTGCTAATAGGGGGAGCTCCTGGATGTCTCAGGTACCCAACCTTCACTCTGCAGGGCTGTTATTAACACCTGATGAAGTGAATGCTATGGTGATGTAGCTAAGAAAACATTAAGCT
This sequence comes from Micromussa lordhowensis, assembly GCA_964020085.1. Taxonomy (NCBI): domain Eukaryota; kingdom Metazoa; phylum Cnidaria; class Anthozoa; order Scleractinia; family Lobophylliidae; genus Micromussa; species Micromussa lordhowensis. The sequence goes on from OZ026606.1 coordinate 13,517,614, forward strand.
CATTCATTAACAAGCCTAGCTGGCGTTTCTTGCCTTAATGGGTCCGAAATTTCAGCCGGATTTTAGTTCTAATTAGCTAGCAGCTGACCCTTTGCACACTGCTACAAGTCTAAATGAAGCTTATAAAAATGATTACTTTTCCTTTTCACAGGATTGATATTCTGGCCGTCCAAGAGATTGCAGATGATGCTGCTTTGTACAAGGTAAATGACATGACATTTATGGGCTTGATTTGCACAATGGTCTCTGTTAGTGTTGATCACACTTTCTTATACCCTCAATTTCTTTTACAGATTAAAGATGAACTGAATAATCCCACTAGTGAACTATTGAAGAACTACAAATCTCATGGTGGACATTGGGAATGTTGTACTTCTGATGTTGCAGGATACATGTTCAGGGTATTGTAAATTTCCCTCAGAGAATAGTCTTGATTTGCTGATCATAAAAATATGAGAAAGCTGGATGGTACCGAACTTAAGATCTTTCCTCAGAAGTAGCCCTGTGATAGTTTCCATTAGACCAAATTTTCAGTTTGATTTTCCAAAAATTTCCAGCGTGAAATGGTTTGGTTGACTTAACTGAAAATTATTATAAATAGTTATTTGATATTGTATGCCTGAGACGTCTGAAAAAGAAGACCACCTAGAAATTTCAGTTCCATATGATTTTGGTTCGGAATTTTAGGAATTTTGGGTTTCAGTGGTTCACATTTGAAAATTCAACAACTGTTCGCTTGCTTGCTCACTTCCTCTTGTTGGTCCAATACTAGTCACTGTCAGTCTTCAATATTAAGGTAAAGTCTGCATATGAGCCAAGTGGTCCATCAGGCTGGAGCTAATCCTGGTTTCTGTGGCATGAAGCGACTAGGAATATTACTTTTCCTCCCTGGATGGGACGCTAGTCGATTGCAGGTTATCCCCCAGCATTGAATTTGCCGGCACCCATTTGCACACCTGGGTTGAGAGAGAGCCCGTTAGAGTTAAGTGTCTTGCCCAAGAACACAACACAATGTCCCCCAGCCAGGGCTTGAACCTGGAGCACTCAATCTGGAGTTGAATGCACAAACCATGAGGCCACCTCACCTCTGCTGAACCATGGCCAAAAAGAATCTTAACTGAGGGCAAATTTTGAAATCTGATAAATTTGAACCACAGTAGAACCTTGCTATTTTGAACTCAAATCATTTTTCCTTGGATCTACTTTTTCAGTCACTTACTATTGGATTTCTCAAACCTCAAACATCTTGTCTGACCTATTTTTTTATGAGAAAGCAGGGTTCAACTGTAGCACTCATGTTTGGGAATGAGTCTACCTTACAAGCAGGATTTGTTCGGTTTCCTTCACAGTTTGCTATTTCCAAGTTATACTGTGGACTCTCTCTCAAGGAGATGAACTGTAAAGCTTAGTTCCCACTAGGATCATAAGCATAATCATAATCCTAAACATAAACATAAGCTTCTTATGTTCTAGTGGGAACATCCGCGCTAGAGACGTATAGAAGGCTATTCTGAAAGTACTGGACCTAGACTTTCATTGGCCAAAAATAGAATGACCCCGTTGCGTTATTATGTTTCTCATTATGTCGTTATGATTTTTGCGTTCCCGCTACAAAGAAAAGCAACATTATGTTTCTAGAGGTTCCCACTAAGACATAAGCTACTCAACAACGTTATGTTCCTGCTCATGATTATGATTATAATCGTTCTGTCGCTAGTGGGAACTAGGCTTAAGAGTGACATGTCCTGCCCATACAAAACAATCACCTCTTAAACCTGGGCCACTCAATCACTATAGGATCCAACATGCAAACCATCAGTGAAGACCAGCATAACACCCTTAATTGTTAAACCTTTGCCATCCTCAATTTTTTCTGACTATTACTTATAATAATAACTTATTGAAGACAACTAATTGTTATGTTTTTACAGTCTAAGGAATACAACGGTTTTGTTTGGAATACCTCAAGAGGTATCAACCTTAAGAGTGATGCACTTCTTGAAAAACCAAAAGAAGGACAGAAGCAATTTGCCCGGAGACCATACCTTGGTTTCTTCAAGGTACTGTTCAAGTATACTGTGTTTTAGAAAAGTGTGGATGTTAGAAGTTGTTTTTTTGGAATGTTGAGTTTCATGAGAAGAATGAAGTGTTAAGGCTAGTGCCATTTGACTGGTCTCAGTTCAACACGTCAAAGTCAAATTAAGGATGTTTTCACCAAGAATCTTTCTTCTGTCATAGTCTTTTAAGACTTTTTGCTAGCACAGTCAGATTATGTTGAACTCATTTTAAAACTTATGGAAGGGCACAGTGTTTTAATTAGAGGCTTTTGTCATTTCAGGTGGTGAAGGTTACATTTTCTGTCAGTTTAAAAAATGGACCAAAATGAAACTCTTGGCCAGGTTGGTCAAAGCCTGATTAAACTAACCCGAGATTAGAGAGAATTTTTATTTCCATTTTGTAAATTTTCAGTTTATATTGTTTGACGTTCAGTTTATAGTCTGAAAGATCTCAAGCTACACAAAACATTAGCAGTGAAAAACATTCTTATATGCATTCTTATTCTTATGCATTCTTATACTTTGGTTTACTTTTAATCCTGGGTTAGCGTTTACCAGTTCTTGAACAACCTGACCCCGGACAAGGAATATGAGTTGAACTTCAAACAAGTTATCCTGCTGAGTAGATATTTGCATTTTGTTGGATATGATTGAACTCTTAGAAGGACATTTCTTCCCAGCCTTACACAGCCCCATATTACAGAAATGTAATGTCCTATAAGAGAAAAAAAAACACTATCTACCGTCAGATTTTTTTTGTGAAAGTTGAGATATAATCAAATTTAGTGATCTACCGAAGGAAAAACCAGGTATCCAATATTTGATAAATTGAATCATGTAAAGTTATTGTGCACACCAGCCACTAGTTTCTTGTTTTGTATGCACACATGATCAATGACATTGTAACATGGACTGCACAGAAAAGATATACACAAGCAATATTGTCGTTTGTGTATATCTCATCTGATTAGTCCATGTTAAGCATAATGGCTAATGTTGAGTGTTTTCGTTTAGCTCAACTTAGACTTTTTTATTATGTATGGTTTAATAGGCCAAGAAATTTGACTTTGTACTTGTCAGTGTCCACTTAAAAGCAACAGGATTAGGAAATGCTGATATAGCAAGACTTGAGGTAAATTATCCTAACTTATAAAAGGTCAATCTTGTTCCCGAAGGTCACAATCCTTATGATCAGCACCACTAATTGAGACCTGAGCAAAATCATAAGGCTAGCCTGCATTTACATGTATCATAGGGGTTGCTCTCTCTACCCATGTTCTTGTACAACAAACTTAGCCACATGTGCACAATGAAAGTGGAGCCAGGTAGTTTGGTTTCAGTTTGTTATTTTACCCAAAGCGTCGGGTCACTGTTAACTGAAAACATGCAGGCTTTGGGGACAAGATTGGTCATTAGGTAATTGTGAAGACTTCAGGATTTTGGTATGATGTAATGGTATGATTTTCACCTTTACAGGCCTTAAACTAGATGTAGCTCTCGCTAAGTGCCAACGAGCAACCATTCAAAACAAATACTAATTTGGAGCTGAAAACAGGGTCATGCTTTGTGTACGTCACTTTTTTGTAGTCAAGTATTTACGTCAAATGTCTTAACTTGTGATGTAAATATTTCTTTGACTGCTTTTTGCTGCGGTGACAAAGTGGGCTCACTGGCCGATGTCGAGTTTACTCTCATGTGGTGTGGGTCTCTGGCCGATAGTTTGCTTTGGTTTGATTTAATTCAGTCTAGTTCTTTGATTGCTTGATGTCTGCTGCCTTGTCTAGATTTGGCACACTGGCCGAGTTTGGCACGGTGGCCAATTGTTGAGCTTGCTAGCTCGATGAATATACCACTGACAATGTCACTTAACTAAAGTACACTCACTTAGAATTGGAAATAAAAACAAATAAACCTTACAAAAGCAGGTAAAAATTAGGGTGTCACGGAAACCTCAGGCTCCTCAAATTATTTTTTTAAGAAAATATCTATAATGTAAACTCGTCTCCCTGCTCGTATCACGTTTTGTTTTATGGTCACGCAATGTTCATAGGCAGCAGCCAGAAAGAAGCGAGATATTTATCTTCTCCGGTTTATCCGGTTTAAAATAACAGCCGATATTTTGACGGCATTTGCTGGCGAATTTTTTACCAAAGAAATGAAAGACACAGAGTCGCTATAATGTTGCTCAAATTGAAGTCAGTTTTGTATCCACCAGACGCGACAGCGATAAACCGAAGAAGATAAATATCTGGCTGTTGGCTGTTGCCTTTGAACATTGTGTTACCATAAAACACTTTCGATTCGGTGATAAGATTGAGACGAGTTTAAACCTTTTTTTTCTTTATTTATTTCCAGGGGCCTGAGTTTTCAGGATCTGCGTTTGGGTGTCATAAAAACTCAGACCCCGGGAAACAAATAAAAAAAAAAAAAAATTTAAACTCGATCTTATCACCTAAAATGTCTTATGGTCTCGCAATGTTCATAGGCGTCAACAGTCAGAAAGGTCGAGATATTTATCTTTTCCGGTTTATCGCTGCGAGTGTCATACCCTGTGAGCAGAGTCTCCTTCGATCTTCCTAGACAAATCTTTGTCTAGGAAGATCGAAGGAGACTCTGCTTGCAGGGTATGAGTGTTGCGTCCCGTGGTTACAAAAGCTGACTTCAATTTGAACATTATAGCCACTCTGCCTCTAATTTCTAATTCTTCGTCGGGTAAAAAAAATTCGCCGGCAAATGTCTTCAAACTTGATTTCAACTCCGCTCGATGAATGTCAAAGCTGGTGGGCATCGATGTTCAGAGCTATGCGGCCTTGACGTCACAATCTCTGCGCGCTACGATTGGCCCTTTGCAAGTCTTTCCACTAGGTCATTGGAATCTCAGGAATGTTACCTTACAAACATTTCTCTCAATCACTCGAGATTTTTTCCGCCTACACAATACTCTCGCACGGCTCTATAATGCTGCCGCCTCGCCAGCCTCGCATCTTCGCTCGGCTGGCTCGTTGGCAATTACATGCCATCATGTGAGGTGTTAAACCAGGGGTTACTCGGTCGAGCAGCTGAACTCGGGACTACTGAGAACAAATCCAGATAGTGGTAGGGTGAAGGATTTTAACCAGGGACCTCCAGATTTCAAATCCATGCCATCTCCACCTAATAATAATGATTTTATTTTGCCTCTGCATTCACATGTTAGCATCAAAATGGGAATTTTTTTGGGGGGGGTCTACAATGATAAGAATATTTTAGGATAATTTTTAACTGGCGAGTTTGTTATGTAATGTTCTCATCGGTTCAAACAATCCCTCTTGAACAGTGAATCAATAGAATCAAAAATATTGTTTTCCAGCTCTGGAATCATGATTTTAAAATATAAAAAAATATAAAAATTTCTGTACTCAGAGAGCAATTAAAAACTGAAAAGTGGGATAATTCGTTCAGAACCACCGAACTTTGTCAGCCACAATGCAAGTTTTGAATGTTTAGAATGGTCCCGAAGGAGCTAAAATGGTGTCATAGATGCTGGCTAATTCAAAGCCATTCTCTCTCTTCAAAGAAGGCTTACATAATCTTATCTCAATTGCCTCTCTTATGCGGTGTTTGAACGTGTTACTTTTCGTGGCAGGAACTTTTGTTTTGCTGTAATCCAGTGAATGACCTGTGAGCTGGCAATGTTCATGAACAGCTGACAAATTCCTAGAAAGATGTTCCTTCACTCAAGTTTCTAACAACCAAGAAGTTTCACCCACATAATCTTTGTCACATTGTTTGCAATAGATGTGATAGACTGTTCTACACTGTGTAAGGTTTTCTCTTTTATTCTTAACACAAACCAGTTGTGATGTTAAGGAATTGAAAGGCTTGATGTATGGCACTGAAGCATATATTCTCTTCTTGTTGACAGCTTCTTTAGAATCTCTTGAACCAGTTTTTAATTGTGCTCTGAGCAAATCAATGTTTTATTAAACTTCAGAATGAAATTATTTGAATTATGAAGCATGTATGGTGAATGTTAAAGAACAAACAAACATACAGAATCGTTTTATTCTTGTATATTCCACTTGCCACTTTCTTTTTGCTTCCTGTTCGGCATTTTTGAAACGGAAGATCAAAACCACTTCTGTTGATTGATCTGATTGATGCCCAACACTAATGAACACTTCTTTCATTTGGAACATAGAAAGAGCTGGCTCGAATTCCAGACCTGGTACAAGCACTGCAGACACACATACCAGGTAATGATCTCGGATCAGTTTAAAATTTCAGTCCTTTCAATTGGCAAGGTAATAAATTCCACTGAAAGCCTGATGTAAACTGTGGGATGGCTTAAACTAGAATTATGACCTTACTGCAAACAAGCCATTATCCTCAGTGGTGGGGTGGGAGGCACTGATTTTACGGACTGATTGCAGGGAGGGGTAACTGATGCTGATATGCTCAGTAGTCTCTCCCTTCACCTACATTTGTATGTGTGGACAAAAGCTTACTCAGTAATGGGCCAAATGCATAAATAATAGTGCCAAGTTTGAATACAGTTTACTTGTAAACCTTGGCTGTCTACGTCCTAAGGTTCCATCTCATCAAGGTGAAGCCAAGGTATTCTAACATACTTTTAATTGAAATTGAGTGCCATTCATGCAAAATCAGTCTATACATGTGACCAAACATTGACTGCACAATACTAATAAGTAAACATAATAACGCTCTTGCCATTGTGTTTCATGTTTTTCAGGCGAAAAAGACATGATGATTCTTGGAGATTTTAACCTTGGACCTGATGAAGAAGGTAAAAGCGGAAAGCTTGTATAGCAGTTAGCATAGAAATTCCTAGTAATAGTTGTCACACATCAGTGACTCACTGTGGCCAATCACAAAGGCCACAGACAAACCAGTGAACCAATCATGCGCAGACCAACCTTGTTCCCAGGCTCTCTCTCGTCTGCCTCCAAGAGAGCCTGGGAATGAGGTTGTGGGCAGACTTGTCGAAGTTTTTAAGCCAATCGCTTAGATTCTCACTTAGCGTAGTAGAATCAATGCATATGCGATTTACTTTCGACATTCAAGTGAAAACTGCTGTTAATCAATCACAATAATATTAAAGATGATTTCCAGTCCGTACTGCGCAGTCTCAGCACCCTAATGTTTATAAACATTATAAGTTTCCCACTCGATGGAATGCGAATCGATGTTATTCATTACGAACCACATGTACCTTATCTTTGAGGCCTTTCAAGTTGGACACAAGTTGGTCATTTGGTGTTCTTGAAGACCAGCATATCGATAGAGCGCAGTATTTTGAAAACGCCTGCCCTGGGACTCCTTGGTCAATCCGTTAGAGTTCTTAGCTTTCGTACAGAATACATTAAATTGTCCTCTCTATTGTACACCAGCCAAGTGTACTTTTTCAACGATGGCTCGAAAAGTTTTCGTCCTTTGGAACTGGAAGGAGATACCTCTGAAGTTACCCCTTCAGGTTTCCTCCAAACACTATCACAGGAACAAAAATTAAACCATTACCTTCTTAATGTCTAAGTTGCGTTTCTTCGTAGAATTTGATGCCATGAAGAAAGGTGGACTGGAGAATTTAATTCCAGCTTCCACGTTCACTAACATCAGCGTGAAAAACATGAAGGGATCCAAGAATTATGACAATATCTGGATCAGCAAACATGCTAAATTACACCACTTTACTGGACAGGCAGGTAAGGAATGAATGATTAAAAGTTAACACTTTAATCAAGTCCCTTCCTTTTTCCTTTTTTTTTAACAAACACGGACTCATTTTAACTCTAGCCCCTCCCTTTTTGCAGTGCGGAAAGCCACCCTTTCCATTTTTGAGCAAACTGGATCCGCCTCTGTAAGCCTAAAACACGATCTAATGACGTTCATGACAAAAAACCGCAGACAGAGCGTCAAAGCAAGGTTCTACAAAAATGATTAAAGCATTGCGCAGAATGCCTGGACAGTATTAATTATTCATAACCGATGAAGTGGTAACTTTGAATACGAACACGCGTTGAAAAGGTCAAAATAAGAGAAGAAAGGGCCCAAATTGGCCAAGTTGGGTTGACTCAAATCGCTTTTCTGATTTCCTGAAGTTCTAACGTAGACTTTGACCAATGGCGTTTGGAAGAGTTTAAGATTGAACTACAATTTGAGCCTGAAACCCGGTCTGAAACGAAGGAAATGTTTTAGGTATAAAGACCATCCCTTTGTGGTTGAGAACTGACAGCACCATCGGACCTTTTCAGTTGCTGGCTAGAGTCTTTAGGTAGTTTGAAGCCATGCCTGTTTTTATTATCCTGTCTACTTTATGCCGATATCATCTTCGTTTGAAACAAATTAACATCAAATTGATTGAAATACACACTCAAAGCAGAAATTTTGATTGAAACAAATGAAAGCCAGCGGGTATTTATTTCACTTCATAACTGGGACCGTTTCTTTGTTATTTCTTAGTTCCGGCCTCCATCCGTGGAACTTGATCTCTAAGACGGTCCATTCATTCTGTAGTAATTCAATTGCCTTTCTTAGCATGTCCTTTTCTCTGTTTTGCAGGGGTGGTCAGAGAAGGCCTTACCCACCCCTCCATACCCGATGGATGGCGTTGGAATGGCGTCGTTTCCGATCATTGCCCAGTATGGGCCGAGTTTTACTGCGACCGAGATTTTGACGAGACCACTGGTCCAACGAGTGTTGATAATATCGCTATTGATGGAAAAGAAAGGACAAGTTGATTTTCATGCGATATCACTCGCAATGTGACCAGCTCTCAGTTGGCTTGATAGCTCAGTTGGTAGAACACTGCACCGGTATCGCAGAGGCCATGGGTTCGAAATCCCGTTCAGGCCTGAATTTTTTTCAGGCTTTAATTTCACAACTGCGATGATCAATCATGTCTTCATACTAAACGTGGTGCTTTCGTCCAGTGAGAGTCGTGTACAGTACTCCTCGCTATCTGTTCTGCTGTAGATAGTGGCTATCGTTGCAGTGTGCGCTTGTTAACAAAATGACGACCGCTTCTTGGCGTTTTCAAGGTTTTCAAGAAGAGGATTTAGATAAAGCTTTGAACGACTAGTAGATTTATACTAAAACAATAAGATTATTCAGTCTCGATTTCCATGCGTGGTAGAAATCCATCTAATTGTTTAATAGAAACATGAAGAAAATATTTACTATCCTTTTTAGGAAACAACCCAAATAAAATAAAGAACTTGACTACTACAACTTTTGTGTTTCCATGCGTCATAGTTTTCAACTATCACGTGTTATAGTTCACCTCTGCATTTTCTCCCATTCTCATTGGTTGAAGTTGATCACGCGGTGTGAGAGTTCATTGGCGGAGAGACACTATTTAAGTTTCTGTTAAGGAAGGATCGGCTGATAGTTACAGAAATATTTGCCTGAGAAGCCAAGCTTGGGCAAATATGCTAGTTTTTCCGAGGGGCGGTTATCAGACCGATAGTTCCTCGATAGATACACTGTATTGACTAAATAGAAATCTCCAGCTCGTAACCTGCGTATTAGAGAAACGATTTGTAACCAATCAGTGGGCTTATTTTCTTTATATTCTGACATGGCTCCGAGACTTTCAGGACAAAGTCCTGTATTCTGTGGTGTATGTTTTCAAGGACGACATCTCTACAACTAAAACTCCCGAAAATTTCGTTACGGAGACAAATGGTACGGAAATTTCCTGCAAGTTTCCACAACGAACTATTCAACCAAAAATTCTGGAAATTCAGGAAAATCAAATGGGACGGAAATTCGCAGTGAGAAATTTTCGAGAATTTCGGTAGTTGTCCGGAAATTGAAACCGGAATTTTTGTCGAATGGAAAGCGCCCGGAGTCTCTTTTGGGAATCGAGAGACAAAGGAAACTTAACAAATAGAATATAACGATGAATAATATACAATAATAAAACCACTTACACTATAGTACATGCTTTAATTTACTTACAAAAATATTACTTACAGTAAAATTACTTACAATATTACAGTACAGTCCTGTATTTTTTAAATAATAAATTTAAATTATTTTCAATGTTACATATTGACATATTCGTTTTTACACTAATATTATTTTAAACTGCTACTTAACGGCGGTTCAGAACCGCTTTAATATTCTCAGAACTTAATTTACTTATCCTGGTCACGGAAAGTTGAAACGGTTGATTCATAAAAAGGGCGAACAAAAACGTTTCTGCAAACTAAAAAGGTAAAGTATGCATATCTCCGGTTTCTGTAGCATGAAGCGACTAGGAGCATTTCTACTTCCCCCTGGATGGGATGCTAGTCCACCGCAGGGTTACCCCCAGCATTAAATTCGCCGGTACCCACTTATACACCTGGATGGAGAGAGACACTATGAGAGTTAAGGTGGCCGAACACAGTTTTCGCACGTGCTTTTGCTGATGCAATATTTAACACGTGCACAAGGATTTCACAAACATGCCGTCAGTAGAGCGATCATTTTATTTACTCAACACCCGCACTATCTGTGTTAATTTTCTCTATAATTGAACGCAGTGTATTGATGGCTTTAGTCTTTTATTACAAAGATATGTTAGAAAAGGTAACGATGCAAAGAACCCAGCAATTTTCAGGTTTTGTTTGTTACCGAAAGAACCCAGTTAAATGCAACGCATGCGCATTTGCTCGAAAAATTGAGACCGATTGCTTTAGCAGAAACACGCCAATTTCTAACGATCCAGTCGTTAGAATTTCAAGAAATTTGGCAGAAAAATAGATCAGAGACCGCGTGAATGATCTATCAAAAAAAATCTGAATTTTGACATAGGGGATTTTTAATAATACAGAAAACGATTAACGGCGAATTACGAAAATCGCCTATGTCAAAATTTTATTAGAACCGTGTTGACAGAAAGGATTTAATATCAATTCTTAGAGTGCCAAATATAAAAACAATCTAACGACAGGATCCTTTTTAAATAAACAAAAACCATTATTTAAGCCTTGTTTTTAACCAGCCCCATTGCCATGGCAACAGCACACACCCTAGTCAAAATGTGAGAATAAATACTTCTGTAATCAACCTTGACTCTTGCAAAAAATGGGCGCCAAAGCATAAATAGTTTAAAAGTTATGGTGAATTAGACATAGGCACTTGAAAACTGTGTTCGGCCACCTTAAGTGTCTTGCCCAACACGGCACAATGTCCCCGGCCAGGGCTCGAACCCGGACCGCTGGATCCGGAGACGAGCGCACTAACCATGAGGCCACCGCGCCTCTATAGCAAACTTATCTATTCTTGTCTACACTTTGGACTCCTGGAATGATTCGATACCAGCTACACGTAAGCTACAACTATTCATGCATCTCTAATAATACATGACCAAAAACTTCACCTAGAGGATGGAGGTCTGACATTCATGTTCCCGCAATATATATCGCTTCTGCGATTACACAGCTGTGCTAGTTCAGCTGTGGACCTAAACCATTTAACCCTTAGTAGATTCAGTTCTCAGTCAATAAGGGAAAAGGTAGGGGGGGGGGGTGCTTGGCCTTTATTCTGGGGAAAAATTCACTTGGCATAAACGAGAACTTACATGAAGACAAAAATATTGTCTTAGCCGGTAACTGTTAAAAGCCACAAGTTGCTCGGCAACTTTTCTTTTTTTTTCTCGGTAATTTTCTGGTCATCAAGCAACTCCGAGTTCTAAGATCAACTTTCAGAGGCTTTTTTAAGAGACTTCCTTATTTAAAAACAACGATTGCTAACATGCTAAAAAGAAACCATATGGGAGATTTGAAACCTGTGTAACTAAACGACTTTACTAGAACGAGCTAATTTATGGCAACTTTGAGCAATTCTTGAGTGTTGTTAACCATCTGACAACGTTCCTCAAAAAACACGATTTCTGCAACTTTTCTAAAGGAGCAAAATTTCGCAACATCCTGGAAAAGTTGAAGCAACTCGTGAGCAGGCCAAGCGATTAAAGGGGAGGCCTAATTTTTTTTTCCCTCATTGTTATCGGGTAACAATACTACTTTATTCAAAGAATTGTTTTTTGTATAAAGAAACTAACAAGGAAAATTTTCAACAGCTAGATGACGGGCCATAGTCTGCCCATGAACTTAACTTATTTTACCACATGCTACGTAACAGCAGCCAATCACAACGCTGGAAAGTCGATAGTGGTTTTCAGTTTAACACCAAAGTGTACCGTATGTCACACCTTCAGGATCATTTCATCTTCGTCGTCATTTTTTATTGGGATGCATTTCAGATCAACAGTCCATATTGAACGGTATTCACGGAGCCTTGGCCTCTGTTGCATTTCACTTTGTAGGCCGACCAGGCACAAAAGAACACCAAGAGAGTAATGGAAATTGCGGCGAAAATGTTGATGTACATCTCTGACGGTGATGAAAAGGAGTTTTCAAGGACATTGCCGATAGCGTCAGGACGCATAACCTTGAAAAACACAAGCAAGTGATAAAAAAATTCTCCATAGTGAACCCAAGAAAAAGAAATAATTTTACAAGTAAAGAGCTGATAATCGATAGTCGAGCGCACCGGAATAGCCCATTTCCGAGTTGTCTTCAGCCTCAATATCAAAGCGAGGCCTGGCGCCCTGTCATTCATATGCACTTGAATGGAATCTCATTTTCATATGAAAGGATGGGCATCAAGATTCGCTTTGAAAACGAGGGTAAACGGTAATAGACCATTTCCAAGTTACTTAAAGCCTCTCTTTCAAAGCGAGGCGTGGTGCACAACCCTTCATATGAAAGAGTATAATTTGCATGTGAATGAAAACTCATTTTCATATGAAAGGATGAGCACCAAGACTCGCTTTGAGAAAGAGGCTAAAGGTAATTCGGAAATGGCCTATTCTAAAAAACACTGTAGTTGATCCAGGAAGCATTTGTTTCATATCAGGCACGTTATAAACGAAAATGTCTTCTCAAAATAGGACATACAACCAAAGCTATTCATTTGAATTTCAGCCACGGCCCTTAACTCAAGTAATAACAGGATAATGGAATGGAATGGCTCTTGTTCTACTGTTTGGTGTACACAATCAAAGCTGGGTCAAGACTTACCTTTGCTGCTAGTTCCCACATCTTCATTCTGTTAGACAAATGCATCCGGCATTCTCT
>OZ026606.1:13535796-13538296 GCA_964020085.1 Micromussa lordhowensis
TTCAGTAAAAATCCCAACTGGCAGGAGGCAGACCAGCTCAGCTGGCTATTTACAAAGCGTGACCAAGGATTTGATCTCGGGACTACCGAGAAACAAATCCCGCTAGTGACAGAGTGGAGGCCTTGAACCTGGGACCTCCGGATTACAACACCAGCGCCCTAAACCACTCGGCCACGCTGTCTCCGTCCTCGTTACCACGCACACATCTCTTCCATAACCATATGTAACAAATGTTTTTCTTTTTATATTTATTTGGTAGCGCTCATGTAAACTGTGTAAATAGCGCACAATAATAAAGAAGATGAAGTTTGGAATTGAAGTTAGGCGAGTAAGCCAACTCAACCGTGAGCGGTTTGATGTGAGTAACTATCATTACAAACGTACATGCCAATCATAGTACTTCTTCAGGCACTCCAAAATCCTTCCTTCGCCATCATGGACATTCCGGCAAAACTTAAGAACGTCTAGCTTGCAGAACCTATTCAGCTGTGGATCGAGTTTATAGTCTGAAACAAAAATACACAATTAATGTTATCGAGCAGCTCCATTTAAGCATATGCCTGTGATCATTCAACCATCTCCCTTTCCTCCACTCTACCCCCTAAAACTAAACCCCTCTACCACCACTTCTACACTATCAGCCCCCTTCCTATCTATAACTCAACCTCTGTACCACAACTTCTGCACCATCAGCCCCCTTTCCCCTCTACAACTCAATCTCTCTGCCACCACTTCTACACGACCAGCCCCCTTCTCCTCTGCAACTCAATCTCTCTGCCACCACTTATACTCCATCAGCCCCCTTCTCCTCTGCAACTCAACCTATTTACCACCACTTCTCACTACTACAGACCGCAATCTTTGACTACGCATTACACAGCGGCATCGGGATCGTATGAACCCGTGAAGTGATGAAACCTACATACCTTTTGACTGCCTGATCTGTCTCTTGATGATCATGTCACGACAGCTGAAACCAAAGATAACAAGAAAACTATTGAAATACTGGAATACTGCCACTGAAATTCGCGGCGAATTTCAGTGATGTCAGTATATTTGATAATACAGAATCACAGTGCCCGATGCAATCAATGTATTTCACTTCCTGTTGTATCCAATCTCCTGAAAGTTTTTGTTGTTGCTTTGTATAAAAAAATTGCCCAATATTGAAAGAATAAACAGTACCACATCAAGGAACGTACGTCATGATTTGCGAATCTTGAAAAGTTAAACTAAACTTTTCACGTTCGTTGTTTGTAATCCGTGTTAGTTTTCTCCATCTTTAACCATCCTTGTTCCTCTAGGGTTTAGTATTATCTCTTTGGTGTTTTTCTATCTTAGTAAACTACTATTTTCAAGTTTCCTTCAAATCAAAGGAAAGTTTGTATGTGGCCAAAACAAAAACACCGTCACTGAGCTCTTTTAAAGAAGAGCTCCCGCGCTTCCATTTGAATGGTCACAAACTAACTGTAGTGCTTTTACAGCCACAGTCTTGGCAGAATAGCCTTGTACAGCATAATAAGGGAGTGCTGCTAAATAGCTTTCATTTTGAGGGAATAAAAAACCGCAGGTATAGAATCTACGAGTAAAAGCGTTAACTTGAAGACGCAACAGAAGAATTTGGAAACCTCTCGTCCATGAGTGGACCATTTTTGTTCATTCTGAGGCAAGAAAATTTCTCTGATGGTGTAGCATGGTCGCAAAACATCTGAAAACAAGAGAATAAACACATAAGTAAAGTGGTTACGATACGATACGATACGATACAACTTTATTTGACCACGCTAGCCACACACAACAAAAGCGGTTTCCAGGTGGGGCGTAGGTAAACACGTTAGAATAAATTATGTATGTATGTATGGAGAATTAATTAAAATAAATATATTTATACACATATTACATGGAATCAGTGCGATCCAGTAGAAGGCATGGAAGGCGAGGAGGCAAGTTTATGTTTGAAATCCGCAAGCGATTGTGCGATCTTTGCCTCATAGGAAAGATTGTTCCAGAGCATTGCACCATTATATCTAAAGCTGCGCTTCAGAAAATTTGTTACTTTACTTCTGTTTGTCGGCATTTTAGGTGTGTCAAGCAAACCGAGGTACCTGCCTCAGTCTTATTTTTCGTTTTTTTTTTTGCAGTGGGAGAGTCAAACTCTTTTTACAAATAAATGAATAAACAAACACACAAACAAATAACATTGCCTCAGTCGTAAGTTTTTTCTACCTATGACCCATTTGCACAGGTGCTTTCCATTTCGTCTGTTTTCGTTATCAGTGATCCTTTCTCGCGTCATAGATTACATTTTGCCTTATTAGCATACAACTTTCAGTGGAGAAGGCTTTATTGACTCCAAACAGATGAAGAGCTATGAAATTTACCAACTGGTGTTATATTGAAGGAGGTTTCGGCTTTGAAAAACTGCAGAATTTCCCATAACATATGAATTGAATTGTGCCCTTGAAATGATGAAGGAGGGGGGAGGGGTGCTACCCCAGAA
>OZ026606.1:13543296-13580796 GCA_964020085.1 Micromussa lordhowensis
CTGGTCCAGCACAGTGTTTTTCACATCATTAAATTTGCTGGTACACTTATGACTTACTTATGCTGGTACGTTCATATTTTGATCGAGCTCACTTAGCTCTTAGGTGCAACATGTTTAAATATAAAGTGTTGATTGATTTATTTCAAGATTGATTGATTGGTATGCACTTATAAACCTTTTGTGAGAGTTCAAAAAGGCAACACATTGCAGTCACCACAACCAAGAATTGAACTGGGATCACTGGATCCAGAGTCCACTGAGCTTAAATCATTGGGCCACTGTGCTGTCACAAGCTCTTTCAAGGGGTCCAGATTGACAAGTAAACAGGTGAAGAAAATAATGATAATTAGTATATACCACACAAGTGAATAGTACTTTTCGTGCGCGCTGATTGGCTAGCTCGGAGGTGATTAGCCAAGTACTATTCACCTCCGTGCAGCCGAAGAAAAACAAAGTGGCTATTTTAACTAATGAAGTTACTCTTTGGGCTGCTAGTTATTCAGCTTGTGTGGAATATACTAAAACAATTATTCACCTCAGTGTCGGTGAAAGTGGTGGATATTTACCTCCACTTCGGTGAATAATTGTTAACTATCACCAAGAGGGTGGATTAAATTTTTTTTCCAAAAAATATCCATGCTTCTATTCTCTTTCGCTTTGCTCAGCCGAATAGAAAACATTTCTATTATAAGTAGAAGAGACAAGGAACAAACAAATAGTGGAGGGAGCCGCCAGCAATGGTCGAGTTTATTTACAAAACACACTGAATACAGGTTACAGGCCAAGGAATATAAGAAAAAACGTTACACGCTATTAAAAACAACAATAAAAACAAGAAGGAAAAAACAGCCTCGAGTAAACTGGTCGGCGTCAAGTGGTGTGATATTCACAAGGAGTGGTATATAAAGGCCTAATTATCCCAATGGGAACAAATACCAAGCAAACTAATCAAACACCTAAAAGAAAAACATTCCTCTTTGGTTTGAACCCCTCAAATTCCCCAAGAAATTCCAATTTTGGTCCATATTTTTTTAAAAAAAATCTTGGCTTTTAGGAGCCCCTCTCCACTGGAATTTCCAAAAAAAAACTCCCTATGGTGGGTAAAGATATTTACTGGAACCACCCTTTGCCAGAATTAACATTAAAATTAGCTTGTTCAATTCCATATAAGAATTTGTTCTCAAAAGCTAGGTGTGAGTTGGCGTGACGTCTCAGTTGAGCGGCTAGTATTGAGTCAATCCAAAATGCCAGTCTCGCTAGGAGAAACAACTAGGAGCTTGAAACCTAGAACAGGGTACCAGCCCACCAAAGCGTACCCTCCTAAAGCATTTCTGTTTGGTTGTTATTTCCTACGCTTCTATACCTCAGCTGGTTAAAGATTAGGCATTGTGAGAATAATAGTAATAAACAATCAAGTGCCCTGAGTATTTAGATTCTTAGATGAGGAACTTTATTTTCAAAACTAAGAGCACAAGATTTTTAGTCACTCAAAACAATTTTACCAAATTACTTGGTATAGTTATTGGCCTGATAGAGCAGCAGTTAGTGGAGGCCACATGACCACAAGCAATCATGTGAAATAGTCCCGCATCCCTTACAAATTAATAATGGTTACACCAGCCCTCAATTGAAAGCTATGAAAAAACTAAATTTACAGTCTATTGAAGCCTGTACTGACTAATGAATTGTGTAATATATATGCTGTGATCAGTTTTTAAAATTTATTTCTCAACTTACAAGTTGCCGATGCTCAATTGCAGCATGGCACTTCTCATCCATTCCTTGATCATTTTTGTGTTCAACTAAGCAAGGCAGAACTCCTTCTGTGTCCCCTGGTGCACCAATATCCTATCAGGTCAAAACACAATGTCTATATAATTCAACAACTTTAATCCTGTGTACATTTAAACATTAATTTTGGAATAAAATGGAATTATATAGTCAATTGAAATGTTTATGTTCTCCCGGTCCAGAAAAGAACCCTTCAAAGCCAGCGTTTCTTGGACATGCACACTGAACACAGCTTCCTGTATTTTTTATATTACTCGTCATTGAATTTTGTGAATGATATCAGTGCAATCATTACATAGCTATAATTATGACCAACTCTTTACATCAACAGAGACCTTTTGATCTAAGGATGAAACATTGACGGTAAAATTTATTCATGCCAGACCTCAGAAATTACCTCACAGAATTTTGTCACCATGCCAGAGCATGCATACACCAGTCTCCTGCCAAGCTTATAATCCTGTTAAAAAAACAGCCACAACTTTAAATGATGTCCGTCTCCTTTGTAGTAAGTTATTAAGATACAATAGTCATTGTTTTGTAAGCAAATAACCTGCTAATCAAACACTGAAAATCTCGGAATATGACTAGAATTGGTTCCAGCTTGGTATGCATATATCAAGCTATTTTGGATACACACCTTTATACATGACAAGAATAAATTAAAGCTATTTGATCAGCTAAGAAATATTTCCTTGAGATGTGCATTCATTTGTGCCTAACCAATACTAAAATAACAGCCAATGCCACTAAAATAATTGCTTCCAAGAAGCACATGAGGAAAATATTTGTGTCGGTAATAGGGCTTACTAACCTCCCCTTCCAGCTCTGTGAATTGACTAATGGCGTCACTGCATTTAGTTCTCAGGTTGTCAAAATTTGTCTGCAAACACTCTATTTCCTAAAACAATAATTATTAATAATAACTATGATAAATAAGGCAGCCTGGAGATTTTTGGCAAAACTGCAATTTTTATCATTGAAAAGATCATTTCCTGCAGCGGAACTTGAGTATAGGTGTTGCCAATTTTGGTCAAAGGTGCTGACGTCAGATGTGGAACAAAGGGAAATGCTCAACACTGCCAGTTCCATATATTGCCAGTTAACATTAAAACCTAAAATCCAGCTTTTCTGGGACAGGCATCAATGGCCTGGGTTAAGGTGAAACATTTCTCTTAAAGCATGGTCACCAAACGATACTAAGAGTGTCTAATATAGTGCCTGTGGAACTTGAAAAACAGTCTCATCTCTCTCAAAATAGGAAATATGACCACAGTAATAATTAACACTGTGTGTGTTTTCTGGGGGGAGAGGAGGAGGGGGGGCGGTGGGTGGGTGGTTGGGTATACTCATAAATATGACTTATAATTAATATATATATATAAGTTTGTGCTGCTCTGAAGAGTGTAATTTTTATTATGTAGTTAATGTGCCGAGGGGATACAGTAGGGTAAAGAAATCAAACAGTTTTGGTGTAGGAAAGGGTGCCATTTACCAACAAACTGTTCTGTTGTATCACATTAAAATGCCAAGGTTGAAGAAGTTAGTGGAAAAACAAAATTTGTCAAATTGGAATTTCAGTTACTTGTTGGCTGCTGTTTCGAAGCTTTATTCACCTGGCTAACGGTAAAAGACAGCTACAGCTACAGAAATTTACATATTGTAACAGCTGCTACTGTTGTTCTGACAGTGTAACTTATTAAATAGTTCTAGTACCTCTCCTTTTCCAAGTTGTTTACTGCAGTATTTTCCAAGATCCTGTACACAAGCTGTTTGTATTTCAGGCATCAGATTGACATCCACAGCTCTCTGATGCATCACACGCCGTACATGAGCAGCACATTTGGGTGAAACCTACACAACAACAGGTAACGATTGTAATTAATAGGTCTTTCTGAACTGCTTTCCACCCAGGGATAGAACTCACATATAAAAAGGACAGGGCTCATTGTACCTTTTAAGGGTTAAAAAAGATGTTTTGGTACATGTCTCCAACTAGTATATAAAATCGTAAACGACTATCACTGTCCCAGGCAACTTCAAGGATATTTTGCATTGAGATCAGAACTTCGCCGTAAAGCCCTCAGAGATGGTAGGGAACTTCATCTCCCAAGATATAAAACAGCTATGGGTCAGTCAACATTCGAGTATGCCGCTGCAAAGGAATGGAATGACCTTCCCAAAACAATACGTGCTTGTGAAACGCTAAGATGTTTTAAAGTTAAAACTTTTAAATTCTTAATAGAATCGGATAAGACACAACACATGTGTAGTGTATAAGTTTATTTTTCTGTCATTGTACATGATTTTAATCTTAATTGTATTGATAGTGAAATGTATTTTTAATCAGTTAGTATTCTTATGTACTGATCACCGGTTCATACCAGCGTTTTTTATGTTAAAATCGCTGATCGGTTTTTTTCAGTTTAAATAAAGCATTTATTATTATGTACCTCTTAGCCTGTTCAGCTTCTAAAGGTTTAATAGGAGCTTTTGGTGTACCTTTAGTTTTTAGAGTATTGAGCCCCCAATAAAAACATGACAGGCGATGATGTGTTGTTTCAGCAATGGCACCTCTTAGGGGTGAAAAGCATTTTAAGCCACGCTCACAAAACAGGATCTTGGTACCTCTTAGGGGTTCTTTTCAAAATTTGCGTTGAACATTCCCATCCTTTTTATAATTTTATGGGAGTCCCCACGCACAGGTGAGTTTCTAAGGTACCCACTTTGTTCGTTTAAAATTAAGTCACTGTGCAAAACCAGGACTTGTATTATTTCTATTACATACATATCTATGCAAAAATTCAACAATCTATGCAAAGAGTCAACAATGGTTAATCATGGAGAAAAGATAAAGAGACAACAATATGCTATTCAGATTTTTGTTTTCTTGCTCCAAAGGAATTGGCAGCCAGTGCAGATATCCCTGGCCCTTCATTAGAGCCGCAATCACTGGCAGCAGAGGACACTCAAATAGAATCATTGCCACAGGCCTCCCAAAGCGCTACTGAAGGAGAAGTTAGTATTTGTTCTAAAAGTAAAGTATTTCCGTTCTCATATTTTAATTTAAGAAGAAGAATAAATTATATGAAAAAAAAAGAAAAAAAAACAAATAAGGAAATTATGGGACGAACTACCAAATGCGTGAAAGAAAGGAATCGATCACTCAATCAATCAATAAGTCAGTCAACCAACCCTCGATCTATGAGCTCTGATGCGAGGATTTTTTTTTTCCTTTGTGTCTGGCTTGTTTGTCTTCTTGTTGTATACACCCGCTCCAAAGTGATCGCTGACAAAACTGATTTCACATTACATACATATCTATGGAAAAATTTTTTACATCAACCTGGCTTTTGCGCAAGGACTCACTTTGAAAGGAGGTGTTTCAAGGACAGCATGCCTATATAGACATGATATAATCCGGCTGCTGGGAAACGATTCTTGGTCATCCAGGCTGGGAGCGCTACAGAGGAACTCAACATCATTTTGGCATACCTTCGTCAACACAGGATCAAGCCTGAAACATCACAACAGTATTATTTAATAAAACGTTGCTAGAAAAAGAAAATGCTAGTTGTTTTTTGCTAAATTAACATTTTGTTCTGTGGGAATATTTTTCAGTTCCTGGTCAAATTTGCGAAGTCACACAAAATGTACGCTTGTGGGGGTTCAATTAGTATGGAAGTAGATTCCCACTAGGGTCATCAGATCGGCGAACCCCTTTATAAGCCACTCCTTGGATAAGTTACATACATATAATGATATAAACTGTGATGATCTCTATGTCTTTAATTTGTTATCTTGTGATTCAAATATGTGATGTTTCATATATTCACTTGTACATGTATGTTAATCATCTATAGTAGATTACACAAGGTCCATACATGTCTTTTCATAACCTTTTCCATTACATTGCACCATTTCCATTTGTCCATGACCTTAAGTTTATTAGTTGCTGCTTTTGAGAGTGTCTGGGTGGAGGGGGGGCAGGGGGGGGGGGGGGGCTAAATTGCTGAAGTGATGAATGTACCAGACTTAACTATTACATATGTATGCCATGACTTTCCATGACCAACAATTAACTTCCATGACTTTCCAGGTTTTCGATAACCTGTACAACTCAAAACGTGACCACGAGCTTCCTAGCCAGTTAGCGTGATAGCTTAGTTAGTACAGCAATGCACTGGCATTGCTCAACCTCATTCAAGCTTGAATTAATTTCAGACTATGATTTTGCTCCTGCTAGTTTGGGATTTTAAACTACCTGTGCACCGCCATGTTTGTGGTGATGGGAAATTATGACATCATACAGTATTCTGTGAATCTAGAGATATAAAAGCGCTTCTAAATTAATAATTCATATTTGGGATGAATACGTACTGCAGTTTCAATGACAAATCTTCTGTAGACTCCATGCATGTCCAGATCTCTGACAGTGCAATAATGTCACAAATTACCATAGTTTAAACATGGCAATGCCCAGGTGATATAAACTGAAAACCAAACACTTCACTTTGAACCACCTACAGAGATATCAACTTAAGCCCTCACAATCAATAAAAGAGAAACATTAGCCATACTTTGGAACTTAAACTGCTTTTCAGTCAAGATTCCCTTTATTGGGTAAAATCCCATGGGCAACACTTATCTCTCTTAAGGAAAGAATTGAACATCATATAAAGAGAGATGATTGAAAATGATACATACTATTTTTTAAACAACATACTGAGCACTTAACAGTGCACTAGCTCTTACTCAAAGTTTCTTGCAATGAAAAAGTCCAAGTGCAACAACTGTTCCTCACACTCGGGTATCATGTTATCTGTGTGAAGGTTTTCCCTCAGACATGACAACACCCTGTTGTTAAAAAAAATGCACTTTTTAATAATATTGTTACATTTATTGGAAAGTAATTAACCAAAACAGACCACACAACTCAGTCCACAGGCATGTACATGTCTATTACAGAGGCCTTCCAAAGGGGGTAGCCATGTCACCATGTCGCATCCTTTATTGTACTGATGTTCCCTAACCAACGGAAGAAAAAATGTTGCTGTTGTTTTGCTGCATGAAGCTTTATGTCACTCTCGCTATTTAAAAGGTTGTTTTTTTCAAGTTTATTCAATGGAACAGCACAGAGGTTTTTGACATTACAGCATTTACAAGAGAATACAATGTATAAATAGGCAAAAAGTCCAAAAGAGTCAATGTTGCTGTTTTTCTAGTGCTTTTCCTGTCAATGTTGAAGTTTAGCAGCGCATTCGATTTGCTTGTCGCTGATTAGAAATTCTGGTGTCCCTGGTTTTCAAGGCCTCATTACAGTGTAAACTGATGCTCCTATGGAATGGAAGCCTTCACGATACACTTACCAGTTTTGTTGTTGTAGACTGTCTTTCTACAATCCTAGGTGTTTAGTTTAACTCATTTATCTTGTGTAACCTATTTCATGCACGTAGCTCATTGCTATCATGACAGAACTATCATTGTTAACTATCAAAGTTTTAATAGAAATAAATAAAAATAATTTAATTAACTTTACAGGGTGTACATGCACACACAATTACAGGTGTCTTTTCAGTAGTATACAATAAACAGATCTGAAACTTGTTCAAAATCCCAACAAAGAGTGCAAAAGTTGAATTTGGGACCACCAAAAACAAATCCATCTAGTGAGAGGGAAGAGGATTTGAACTTGGGACCTCTAGATTACAAGTCAAGTGAGTCAGTCAGTCAGTGAACAAGCAGCAAGTGTGTGATTATACAGTCAGATACACAGTCAGATTTATAACTTACATAGCTCCAGGTAGCTTTTTGTATTTATCTTTACACACCGTCAGGACAACTGGTTCACAAGCCTGGTACAAAGTGGGATGAATACGGTAATCGCTCCCAGCACCTGTGACCTCCAAAAGCTCCACAATCTGTCAAGTCACATGATTTATTACTAGCATGTTGCAGGAGTGGTCAAATTGCTTTTAGGTTAATTTGTTTTCCACATTATAGGTCTGCTTCAACATGAAAATTCTTTTGATCTCAGACATCTGTTGAAGTGGCTTTTTTAGAAACAATTTCAGTTTTCAGTAAGGGCCAGACACTGAGCAACTTGTCTGACTGTGAAGACAATTTTGACCACCTAGAGGAAACTTGGTGGCTCGATAGGCTAAAAAATGACGACATTCAGAAGAACTGCAATTTTTAAAAAATATAAGATTTAAATCCCTAAATGAACACTTGTAAAAAGCATATTGAAATGATCTTTCTAAACTTACCTCTAATTAAGTGTGAAATTTAAGGAAAGTACACAGTAATAACATGACAAAAAAATATAGATTACCGGTAGTTTTAACATATATGAATGATACTTTGTAGTAATAACAGCTGTAAAGAGATGCACAACTCGATTGGTATAATTACTGGCAAAAGCTTTGCCTGATTTATCATCACAAGCTCATTCATTTCCCTTATGAAAAGGAACATTTCCTACAACTGCAGAAACATTTTACAAAAAAAACAACCATAACACCCCTCCGGAGATCCAATCTGCACCATCCTGTAATGTTTGGCTTGTTAAATGCTTAATCCATCATTTAAGAAACTTTAAGTACATTTTTCTCAAAGGCATGCAATCACACACAATTGATCTTTCTTCACCATAATGTAAGCAAACTTTTTCGTCCCTTCTAGCCAATTGAGCCACCTTAATCAATGCATTCTGATGGCACTGTTACATTAAAAAAGAATACCGGAGTAGCTAGTAAAGGATAGTAAAATTAAATATGTTTTTGAGCTTTTTAGTTTATTATTTCAAATAAGATATTGTTTTGTACAAGACAAAACTGACATAGCCTCTGTTCTCTTTTCTTATAATACATGTACTTACAGCCTTGAGGCACTGTGGCCTGATGACGTCATCCTTTCCCTCATTCTCCACTGCCAAGTCTATCAAACAGTCTATGGTCTTCCCTTCCTTCATTGCTCCTTTGTTACAATGTTTCTGAATTTCCACGTCACACTTAGCAGCAATCTCAGGATTGATGGAATAATCTTCCATCAGCTGTCGCCTCAGATCAAATAACTCTGCCTGACACTTGCCACTAACTTTTTGATCTGAAGGTCATCAAAAATCAAAATTATGTGTAATGATACAGTTATAAAACATCATTTTATCTTCAGCTACAGTTAAGCCTATTAATCGTATCTATAACAAAATTCTCGATCGTGATTGGTTCCCCACGCGCCTATTGGTCACGCAAGCGGCGCATGATCACGTGGGTGTCCAATTACAGGTGTCCGATTTGACCTTTTTGTAATCGGACACCTGTAATTGGATACCCACGTGATTTTCATGTCAATTACTCACGCTTTAATGGTTTCCTTAGCAAAGTTTTCTACAGTTTTCAAAACTTAGGAAAAGTGCTACAGACGTTTTCGCTCAAAAGAAGTTCTCAAAAGACATTTTTAATTTCGAAATTTGTTATAGATACGATTAATTAGCAATTGGACCTCATGTCGTACAATTCAGGGAGTAATCATGCTCGTAATTTCAAATCGGTCTCATGCTTTTGAAATTACTCGCTCAATTTCTCCCTGAATTGTACTCCACTCCGACGGTCCAATTACTATTACTTAGTAAAAGGATCAAACCTCCACCAACCAAAAGAATGAAAAAAAAAAGAGAACAAAAAAGGTGAGATTTAAAGTTGAAGCTCCTTTGTATTCCAGGGCTTCATTAATCAAGCACTTGTAAAGTTACACAGAATTTGCAACACGTCACTGAACTCAATTTGGTACCAAATACAGTTCAGTCTCCGCTAATGGACACTCTCATAAACGGACAGCTCTACTAATGGACACTTTTTCCAATAATGTTTTTCATTATTTAGATGATTGCAGGGTGTGATGAGTGAAGCAAAATGCCTATAACATATTGATTTCCTGGAAGGTTCAAAGCAATTTCTGATAATCAGTGCTGATTGAAGGGACATAAAAGATGTTTTAACTTAATGTTAATGTTCTTGTGAAGTTTTGGTAAATGCAAGCACATCAGAGTGCAAATAAAGTCCGGTCTGCAGGGATCCACAATCATTGGTTTTTTCTCCAAGGTGTCAGCCAGCTAAGTATGCCAGATGACATACCTGCCCGGCAAAATTTTACTTGCCTGTTCAGTAAGGAAGAATGGCCACATAACTGCATTTATTATTCAACAAATTGTAACACTATCCAAATATGGTCATGATGCTCTCGATATCTGTCATCCGTAGGTAACAGATATCCGGCAGTATACGTAGCTTCGTACGTGGGAAGAAAAGTGAAGTGAGAAAATGTTGACAGAGAGATTTAAAAATGTTAGGCTGCTTTGTTACCAATTTGTTGAATAATAAAACAATTATCCTACTCAATCTCGCGGAATATCGTCTGATTTTAGCCGAATCGGCCTATGGCCTTGTCGGCTAAGTATCAGACGATATTCCGCGCGATTTCGTAGGATATTTGTTAAGTAAATGGACAGTTTACTTTATAAATATTTTCATGTGACCAGTCTCCCAGAACATCATGTCTGTAGTTGCAACTGTCAGTGGCCACTGAAAATCTAGGTACAAATGAAAACCAAGGCCTCCTTGATTGCCATGAAGGCTGAAAGAAACACTTTTGCACTTTCTGCTTGTATTGGCTTGTTTTTTCCGAGCTGTTAACATTACTAAATGCCATGTCCTGATCAAAACAGCTGATGCGATCACACCTCATGTCTTCACAGATGCAGATGCAGTACGTACTGTGCATCAGCAGTTGACAAAATGAAAATTGAGCCTGCAAAGATTTCATTCATGGATAATACCACATATCCAATAAAGATGGCAGACCAAAATGATTTAATCGTGATGGAAAGGTGCACATCTTTCTCTGTTTTCTTAAAGTTCCAAATGGATGCAAAGTGGTCAGAGCCTAGTGTATTCAAGAATACTATTTATTTCAAAATATTACCATCTTGTATAGCTTTCTGCAAACAGAGTACAAAGTTGTGTAGAGCTCCATGTCTTGCACCTCCCTTTTCACATTCATACTTATCCTTGTATTGTTGATAAAACTCCAAGCAACTCTTCATCAATGGATAGTTGGCCTTGTACAAACAAAAAGGAAATTAATTAACCCTGCCTTAAAATTAATAAATTGTCAGGCAACAGGTGGAGTAAACAGATGTCTGTCTTAAAAAGGATGGAGACCAGAAGGTAGAAGAGCAGTAGAAAGACCTGGAAGATGACAGTAGAGGAAGACAGCCTGCAGGCAGGGTGGAATGACTGAAACACTGTGAAAGCAGTACTAGTAGCCAGGGATAGGGAACAGTGAAAACAGAATGTTATGGCCTTTAATGCGCAGAGCGGTGATGATGATGTCTTAAAAAGGACCCTTGATTCTATCCCCAGGAGATAGATGATCAAATTATATGCAACTATGCAACCAGAAAAACTCTGTACCATTGATTTACGTGTAAGACATTAATTAATACATTGAGCAACTTTATTATATATCTCTCAGTTACTACGCATATATAGTAACTGACAACTTACTTAAATGAAACAAAAGCATAGAAGATATGATAAGGATTAAATACTCCAGTCTTCTACACAGCTATCTCAGTCATCATGACAACAGGTACACAACCAGAGACTGATGCAGGTACACTGAATCATGTTTTAAATGCCTATTCTTCTGTATAAAATTGCAAATTTTACCTAATATATGTATAAAATGCATAGTTTTTGTTAGACCTTCTTTAACTTCATATCCTCCTGTTTTCGTTTTTATGTCATCTTGTTTTTCCTTTGTATTGAATACTGTCGTATTTAATCTAATATTGTTCTATTGTTGTAACTTAATAATTACTAGTTTAACCATGGACTGCATGTAGCGCCGCCCACCGCGATTAGCCTTTGCTATTTGTTGGCAGAGACAGACTGTAAAAAATAATAGTCTTTTGATTTTTTCATTAAAACATCATTCATTGGTCTTCATAGACATTCCCTCCCTCCTGGTTTTCGTCGAGGGGTGAGTACGGCTACAGGTAGGTTACATAAAAATTGGTCTTCCTAGGAGTCGTGTGAAAAATTACAAAGGATAATAAAATCAACTATATTAACAAGAAACATTAATTACATTAACTAACGAACTGTTTAATTAGCGTACAATAAAAACCTATCATGATGAATCTCAAACTTCCCTAGACTCAAGTCTTTTCAGCACACTATTTACAAGTTTTGACAATACTAAGTACTAGGAATTCATACAGGTCATTTCACTTCAAAGCTATACATTATCCATTATTATTAATGGTTTAGCTATCATTATTATCATTGGTTTAGCTATCATGGCACATGTGCCATGATTATACCATGCTCTACAAGTATTGGTGTGGCAAGCATGTGCGTAATCTTTTGGGGCATTTTTAAATCCCATTTTACTTTCACGCCAGTAAAATATAGTTAATGGAACGTGACGCGCGTATCTTTAGGTCTTTCATGGCGGCAAAGCTCTCAATGAAACTATTGTGTAGTCAAGCTCCAAAGGTCGCCTAACTCTGAGACTCATTGTTTGTTGGGTTTGAACATTATTGCTTTGTTACCTTAAGTAGTTTATAAGGATTCATGGCATTGGCCGAAAATATTAAATACACTATTCATGGCGATGTTTTTTCACGTGTAATGCCAAGCTGTTCTGTAGTACAGCTCTTTCTACTGGCTATTTGTAGACGTTAGTCTAGCTATATAAGCTCAAACAGACTGGTCAGAGTTCACTTTAGTGTTCTGTTGTACAGCGCAGTTAGTACTTGTTGTAAACTATTGCAGTAATTTCCCTCCCTCCCTCCCTTTGGAGACGGGGTTGGTCGCAATATTGCTATCTATTAAACAAGGGTCACTCCTACGTGTTTCGGTTAAGTCTGCGCAGCGACTTCCCGCAAGGTTGTTGACCTCGTTGCCTTTGAATATCGCCTGCTAACCGATACTCTTGTCCGATCCAGCACGTGCTGTTTTGCATTCAGCTCGTAGTGTTGGGGAGATAAGTGAGGTTCGTTTGTCAAGCAATAGCCGGAAGTCGCACAGGCTAACCTAACGCAAGGCAGTGCTCCCCCATTTACGCCAACTTGAGTTGTTCTTTGTCTTTATTTAGTAGCCTGCACGTTAAATAAACATTCCGCCACAGTTGGTGGGTTTTGTTAAGGAACAATGACATTAATAAAATAATTAGTCCACTCACTCTTGTTGGATATGAGATGACTGTAGCCAACTCGGCACTCCACACCTCGTTGGCTGCCTGTCATCTCATCTCCAAATATAATTAATTAGCCATTGAGCACCTGGGAAATGCACAGCTAGATGAAACACTGAGAAGGTACATTTTTCATGTCTTCATGCGTGTTTCAAGATTTCAACTCATCTGAGCCAAAAACAACTGCTAGTCTCAGAGGACCAGAGTAGACAAGAGGAAGTGAGCCCTGAATCACAGAACACAAACATTCAAGTGCTGACAACATTTTACATACTTTTGCATCCATGGCCTCCAGTTTCTGTCTTACTGTCAACCTATGTCGACACTGTGGAAAAAGAACACAATTATTAGAAAAAATCAAAGATTATTTGCAATAAACACAAACCAGAAGTTGAAGTGCAGTAAAAACTTGTATGTAACAGCTAAGTGGGTAATTCTGGGTTGGGCTGGTCGAAAGCTGATTGACACTACTCTAGGATGTCTTGACAACGATTGAAATTAATTAATTCTCTTACTGGTATTAACTAATAAAAGCACTTAAATTTATTAAGTGCTTAATATGTTTTATTGAGGTTGAAATTACTTCAAGTCAAATCTGGAGAGCACAAAAGTAATATTCACATCATAGCTGCTTTTCCTTGTGCCACATCTTTTATTATTCTCGAGACAAAACAAAAGTCAAATTCCACAAAATAACTATATGGGTATTGACCAGGTGTGAGGTCAAGATGGCTGGATGTTGGCCAAGTTCTTTTTTTTGCATGTTTCAGGTCTCAGACGGAGTCGAGGTCCATAAACATGCAAAAAAAGAACAAGGCCAACATCAAGCCATCTTGAACAAACAAACTTGGTCAATAAAGTATTTATTATAATTGACTTTCAGGAAATTTTTCTTGCGGGACTTGGTGGGTAGTCCCGAGCGGACAAGATAGCTCCATCTTGCCCGCTTGGGTAGCCAATCACAGTGTACGATTTGTTTCATCTTGCCTGGAGCTAGCCATATAATAAACATTGTTCTTATAACTGGTGAAATGTTTGTATCATCCCACAACCTACTTCATCACTTATGGCTGCCTCAAACTTGTATTTCTTCAAACATTTGTACACTCTTCCTTCCCCTGAAGGAATCTCTGCACAAAATCTCTCTCTGTCATCTTTACAAGCATAGTACAGAGGACGGTCGAGATGGTAGTCATCAGAAGACAGTTCAGCTAGACGATAAATTTGTTTCTGGCATGCCTGTGATAATTTTTCCTGGTTTTCTTCAAGGCATTCTAGTACATCATTTTGAGAATGGATATCCTTTGAAAACAATCAAGAAAGATCAATTGAATAACATGCCTTTGAAATAAAATCTATTAGAAAAACAAACGATTACTGTCAAGAAATATCAAGGAAGTAAATTGCAAACAGTGATTTACAAAGTATTATACTTTGTAAATCACTGTTTCCAACACAAACCTCTTCTTCTTCTTCTGATGGAATCCTGCCACACTGAAACTTGTTCACATCATTAGCACAATCATCCAAAAAGTGTTGAATCAGATGGAAATCACTGAAGAAAATTGCTTGCATTTTGGTCATCATATGCTTGCATGCAGGAACCATCAGATTCTGTCTGTGTTCTACTAAGCAGGCAACAATCTGCCCTGGTTTTTGACAATCAGGCAACTATAGAAAGAAATGAAATGAAAGATGTGGTTACTGCACTACAGATTTGCATATAGTAAAGAACATTTTTCTTAAGATTGCCAAGTTAAGATACATGGGGACCAAGATAGTTTTTAATAGTTCATTATTTTAATTAAAATTAGTACGGGTGGTAATAATTTTGAAACATTGTCAAAAAAATTACCAGGTTTAGATCAGCCACACAAAATAGATCCTGCACAGCTTTTTCAAACTTTTGATCTTTGGAAAATATTTGTTTGTATTCCCACAGCATCTGAGGATAAAAGTATAATGGCATGAGAATATTACAAACCAAATATTATTGTTTGATCTAGTTTATTGCTTTCAAACCACCATATCTTCTTGACATACTGTAATACTACAAAGAGTCTCTCCATCTCATCATTTCATCCAACAAACCACAAGCACAATTTCTGAAATGTACCATGTTATTGGACAGTAGTCAATTTATTATTGCTTCAAGTAATGTTTCACAACAACATCATTATTTTATTACTGCATTAACTCCCTGGGAAACCATGGCAACATTTTGATCCTTGCTCTTGTTTCTCAGTGAAATTCATGTAGTGCTTTTAATTGTCATAAGAATTCAAAATAACCCTTAATGTCCCAGCACTGAGAAAAGAGTATGTGTAACACTTTTAATCTATTGAAGTAGATGCGCTGAAGAATGCTGGAAACTGTTGCGAAACTCCTTGAGATACCATAACTGCATGGTCAGGACTGTTAATACCTGCTACGACGGCTGAGTATGCTTGTTGAGCCCATTCATGATTTTACAGGTGAACTTCCCTGTTGTTGATACAACTCAGGCATAAAATAACAAGTTTGTTATGGGTGTGAAGATCAAGGCTACTGGTGAATCAAAACTTAATGACAACCCTGATGATGATATTTTAAAGTAATATGAACAGGATTTTCCTGGATAATAAGGACAGTTGTACCAAGGTTCCAGACAAGTTTTAGAGCTTGCTTTGAGTGAGGAATTGCAACTGGTCAATAATAAAGAGCCCATTAATTAATTTTTGAGCTCAGACAGCTGACCGTGCCATGTAAGGTTCTTAGACTCTTCTACCCACAACACTGTAAGCACACAAAACATTCAACTTACATGATGACATTCTGTGGTCAAATCATCCTCCTGAATAGTGAAACAGAATATAGTGAGTTGATATTAAACTAATAACTGCTGTACTGGCAACCTAAATCAAGTATTTATCACACAGCTAGCTCAGCAAGTGGCCAAGTTGAACCAAAATCCTGTGCTGTAATTAGATGACAGTTGGACCCGCTTATATGAATTCAGTTATTTCAGATTCCTTTTATTTCATACTCAAGCCCTAGCATTTCCCATGGATGTGCTCCTGATTTTTAAGTATTTTACTTGCACTATTGGCTATTTTAAACATGGGCAAAAACTACAACAAGTAAACTGATGACAAAGATTTCATGGCAAAAATAAATTTTATAGCAAAGCACTAAGTATTAAAGATGATTTCCTGTCCGTACTGCGCAGTCTCAGCACCCTAATGTTTCTAAACATTATAAGTTCTCACTCAATCGAATGAGAACCAAGGTTATTCATTCGGATTACCTTATTTGAAGGTAAAAAAAACTCATTAAGCAGTCAAACCCTTATTAAACGGTGTAGTGTTTAGCGTTACGCAGTGGCGTGACATGTCTTGCGTCATGTACTAAGCATGCTGGGAACAAAGTAATCCATACTTGTGATTCCAACATGGCCGGTGTGCTGCATGACTTCATGTCATCTTGTGTGATACGCAGGGTCCTTGTTTAAAACATTACATTGGCGATGAGGATCGGCAAAAATCACTGCAAGATAATCGTAACTGTCTGTGTGACTGAGTTTCTAACCTCTGTGATGGCTACAGTGATTCCACAATTTGAACCGTTTGACACACACACAGATGGCACGATTGCCCAATGATGGTGCAAATGGATCAAATGACTCGAAAACCTCTTTGTTTCGGCTGCTATTAGTGATAAGAAGAGACAGTGAGCTATCTTACTGTACAATGTCGGAGAGGAAGTATCTGAAATCTTTGATACTTTGCCGGACACTGGTGAAGATTTTGAAACGGCCAAAACAAAGTTGAACGGTTACTTTGACCTGATGAAAAATGTGGAATTTTTGAGATTTTCACGTCTCGGCAGGCGAGGCAAAACCCAGGTGAAACCATGAATTTGTATCACTCTCGCTTGCGACAGTTGGCAGCTACCTGTGAATTTACTGACATTGGTAAGGAAATTAAATCTCAAATAAATCAGTTCTGCATTCAGGGAGATTCAACCATGATACTCGAAGCCCTGTTGGCCGAAGCAAGAGCATTGGAAGTCTTAGAGCAGCAGAAAGCAGCTAGCATAGAATCCCCAAGAAGTGCCAATGTTGTGCTCTGTCGGAAATCCGAAACACTGGATAAGAAAGCTTGTTGTTTTAACTGTGGAGAAAGTTGGCCACACGATGCCAAAGCTGGATACAAAACCACTACAGAACTTGGAATAATGCGTCTGTGGAAAGGAATGTGTTCCAAAAGTCTTTTCAGTGGCCTTGGAAGGATGAAGAATGTTGAGGTCAAATTGCATATTGATGAGAATTTGAGACCTACTCATCAATCACACAGATGCATCCCATTTCGTCAATGAAAGAATCTTGAATCTTGTGTTGAATCCTTGCTGCAACAGGATATTATTGAGCCTGCTGATAGACCCACCCACTGGGTATCTCCTGTGCTCCTGTGGTGCTCAAGCCCAAACAACCTGGTGGAGTATGGCTATGTGTGGACATCAGGGAAGCTAACAAAGCAATAGCCCAAGAAAGACACCTTATGCCTACACTTGATGAAGTGGTACACGACCTCAATGGTGCAAAAGTGTTTAGCAAACTTGATCTCAATCAAGGATATCATCAGCTAGCTGGTCCTGCACCCAGACTCAAGGCATATCACCACCTTCTCCACTCATCTTGGTCTGTACAGGTACAAGCACCATAGTTTTGGCGTAAATGCTGTGGCTGAAAAATTTCAGGATGTAATTGCTACTGCTATTAGTGACATCCCCAATGTCAAGAACATTAGCAATGATGTCATCATCTATGGAGTCAACACAGAGGAGCATGACAAGATATTGCATGCTGTCCTAACCCGCTTCAAGGAGTTAAACCTGACTCTGGAGAAAGAAAAGTGTCAATTTTTCAAGCCGCATATTGAGTTCCTTGGCATGGTCTTTAGTGCAGATCGTATGTCACCTGATCCTGCAAAGGTGGAAGCAATCAAGCAAGCAGAAGCACCTACCTCAGTGAGCGATGTGGGCAGCCTGTTAGCATGACCAACTAAAGTATGTGTCTTGTTTCATATGTGGTTATGCAGATGTTGTGGCTCCTTTGCGTGACCTCACTCGCAAGGGTATTGAATTCAAGTGGGAAGATGTTCACTTAGCAGTGCTAGAGCGAGTGTAGTCTCACTTCTGATGAAGTAATGGCATATTTTGACCCTAGCAAGAAATCCATCCTGCTTGTCGATGCCAGTCCTGTTGGATTAGGTACCATGTTAACTCAAGGTGGGAAGGTGATTTCCTATGCCAGCATTGAAGCCCTCTCTAGTGTGGAAAGGCACTACTCTCAAATCGAGTGTGAGGCACTGGCAATCACATGGAGTTGTCATCACTTCCGTATGTATCTCCTGGGAAGTCACTTCAAAGACATGACGGATCACAAACCATTGCTATCCATTTTCAACAGCCCTACTTTCCAGGCCTCAGCTAGGATTGAGAACTGGCAACTCAAACTACAGTCCCTCAACTTTGAAGTGTTGCATTCAAGAGGTGACCTGAATCCAGCAGACTATATCTCAAGGCATCTCCAGGGTGATACAAACTGTGATCTTGTCGCAGAGTCTGCAGAGCAGTATGTCAGCTTTGTAATGTCTCTAGCCACACCTATGGCTCTAAGCAGAGAAGAGATCAGTGAAGCAACCAGAAAAGATGCAACTCTTCAAGAAATAATGCGCCTCATCTCAACTGGTCAGTGGGGTAACCTGAAGCCAGTGGAGGGAGTCGACCCAAACACTCTCAGGATGTTTGCTAACATCTGTAGTGAGTTGACTTCAGTGGATGGTAACCTTGTGCTTCGTGGAAGCCACATAGTAGTGCCAGATGTACTTCAAAAAAGAGTGGTTGAATTAGCTCATGAAGGCCATCAAGGGCTAGTAAAGACTCGTAGCCTGTTGCGCTCTAAGGTCTGGTTTCCAAGAATGGACAGCCTAGTTGATTCTATGGTGAAACAGTGAAACATTGTGTTCCCTGTCAAATTGCCACACCCAAGCCTTCCCGTGAGCCTCTGCAGATGACTCCGTTGCCCAATGGAGCCTGTGAATGAGTAAACATTGACTTTTGTGAAGTTCCTGGGCACTATGTCCTTGTTGTCATTGATGACTACTCAAGATTTCTTGAGATTGAGGTCGTCCAATCTACGTCTGCCAAAGCGGTAATTCCTAAGCTCAACCGCATATTTGCTGCCTATGGCATACCCCAAGCAGTAAAGTCTGATAATGGCCCACCCTTTAAATTAATGGTGGGAAGTTTTCACAATTTGCTAAATATCTTGGCTTCAAGCACCGAAACGTGTTTCCTCTGTGGCCTGAAGCCAATGGAGAAGTAGAACGCTTTATGAAAACCTTTGGAAAGGTGCTATGAACCACTACTCACTGGAAGCAAGATATATGTCAGTTCCTGACATATATGCTGACTGAAAGGTGACATGCAATTCATTTCATTTCAAGACGTTTCTGGCTGATGATTCAACCACATTGAGACCAGTCAATCACTTGAGGAAGAGGCAATTGACCTGGACACCAAGAGTGGCCCTCCTTTCCGTATTCCAGTCTCAGTCCCAGGAGTCCACAGACTCACCAGTGGACTCCGGGAGAAATGCTGAGATCCTGACTGATCCAAACTGTGCATTGAAAGTCTGCACGTGTATCTGTGCCCCCAAAGAGACTCGATCATCCAAGAGATTTGATTAGTGATGATTCACTGATTTAAAGTGATTTTGAACATTTTTTTCATGAATATTCTTTATGATTGATTTCAAAGTGACTCAAGTATTGATTTTTGGACACTGTGTCAAGATTATGAACTTTGAGTCTGTGAGAATGTTTAGAAGTTGAACACTCAGTGGTTAAGGACTTTGTGCAGGACCATGTATCCCCATGTTCAAGTTTATTTTGCCTAGTCTAGTTCTGTCGCATACTATCTGTTGTTACTGTTACTTGTTTCACGTTATTTGTTCCTTTGAGGAGTCTGGGCCTCGTGATGAACCAACGTGTTTGATGAGCTCCGCTATCCGTTTTTCCTGGACATGTAAAATCAAAATTTTTGGCAGCCATCTCGGAAGTTTTACTCTTAAACTCAATGCTATAAATGAATACAAAGAAAAGAACCGAACGTGCCGCTTCTGATGAGGGAATTTCACCCGAACACAAGACTACACATGTAATGGCGTCTCTGTCGGCAGATGTTGAATCGCCAGCCGTGCTGGAAGTAGACGAGCCAAGCTTAGGAGATATTCACCAAATACTTATCGAAGTTCAAGGCACAATCAAACAGTTGCTGAAAACAAGTTTCCAGCTAAGCACCGACGTCCTTGACCTTAAGAGTAGCATGGAAAGGAATAGGCGTGAGGTGTCAAATCTCAAAGAAGAGCTGGTAAAGCAGAATAAATACATAGCGTCGCTGGAGAAGCAACTAACCAAAACAAGCAAATACGTTAAAGAACACGCAGACGAGTTGCAAGACATTCAGGTAAACCTCGACAATTTGGAACAATACTCTAGGAAAAATTCTTTAGACTTCCACGCTATCCCCGATGAAGTTAATATGCCTACTGACCCTGAAGTCGTGTGTAAAATTGCCCAAGCCATTGGCGTAGAAATAAAGGAGAACGACATAGAAATTTCGCACCGAATTGGACGTAAGAGAGGAACCAAACCTGTCGAGGTGAGTCTTGGCAAAATTCGTAATTCATAAGGTCAAATCGAGGATATATAAAGCCCGTACCAATTTAAAAGCTGTATCTGTTCAAAGTCTCTTCCCTGGTTCCTCTATCTCTATGGTGAGCGAAACTACGGCTCGCCCAAAGGGAATCTATATCAACGAGAATTTAACCCCGTACCATAAAGAGATGATGAGTCTCACGGTAGAAAAAAGGCATGATGGAAAGATTAACAAAGTGTGGACACTTGATGGTAAAATCTTCATCAAAACCACTCCGACGGGAAACCCCCGACAAATGTTTTCTCTAGAAGATGTCATGTCAAAGAACTTTAAAAGTCGACCGCTAAAACTTAAGGGAAGAACAGCCGGCCCCTCAAGAAACACCAGAACAGCGTACCAGACTGACTAGCGTATGTATAATTTTATATTGTTTCGTCTTTTCTGTGACATTATAATGTTTACGCGGACGTATAATTTATCGTCGTTCTTTTGTATTACTCTGTTCCGTACGAGTCGAACACGAAGAAACTGCTATATCTTTAAAACAATCAAATATCCAAAATCACCATAGAACTTAAATTATTTTCCCTAAATGTTGGAGGTCTGAGAAATCCACGCAAGAGGCGAAGCATTTTTTCCTACTTAAAAGATTAATTATAAAACTGTGCTGTTTATTTACTCCAAGAAACTTTCTCTCAACCGCAAGATGAATTAATTTGGAAAACAGAATGGCGTGGCAAAATTCTTTTCTCACGGTTCTAATCATCAAAAAGGTGTCGCCATCCTCATTAATCCATTGGTTGAAATTACCCTAGAAAACTCCTGGGAGGATGAAGATGGCAGAATCATGTTAATTAACGCCTACTTTAACACTTTCAAATTTTCATTATGCAACATTTACGCACCAAACAACACTGCTCTTCAAAAGGCATTTATTGAAAACTTGACTGAAATATTAATCTCGAAAGCTGACATTAGTAATCTAATTACAGTGGGTGACTGGAATGTCACTCTCGAGGCTGTTGATAAGAAAGGTGGCATTCAGTGGAAACCTAGTGTTTATAGAGATCTGCTTGCGGAGTTTATGGATGAACTAAATCTTGTTGATATCCTAAGAATTAAGAACCCTAGCAAAAGGGGTTTTACTTACGAATCCAGTGCACTTAAAATAAAATCAAGAATAGATTTCTTTCTCATTTCCAAATCTCTAATTTCTAGTACTAAAACAGCTGATATTAAAACTGCAATTGCACCCGATCACAAGGCCATCAGACTTTTTTTGAAATTTGAAAACAAGAAAAAGGGCCCCGGTCTATGGAAATTCAATAATTCTCACACACCGAATGCCATTTGCCTGCCACACGAAAATGCAACAGCACTTTATTACACAAAATTCAAAATTCACTATGTCAAGACTAAGCAACATAGATACGTAATAAAAAATGACAATCATGACTGTTCGTTGTTCTCTCATTGCTCTCTCAATCACTTTTTACTATTATAAGGGGTGGGGGGTGGGAAAAACTGTTGCACTTTCAAGGCAAGAAACAAAAACTGAACCATGTGACAAGCATGTAAACTGACACCCACTCGTACCCAGATCTCCATTCAGTGTGAGAGAACTTCATTTCTTGCCTCTTTCGCAAGCTCAGCCGGCAAGAAAGACATTTCTCTACTGAACAACGATACCTTTGTTAATTTGATCACAACAAATTATCCAATAATATGCAGGAAATACGCATATTTGACTAATCTAAAACTGAAATGGGAAATGATTAAAATGGAGATCCGAAGTTTGACTATCCTGTATGCCAAGAACAAAGCTAGGAATGTAAGAACTCTCGAAAAACAGTTGGAATCACGAATAGAGTCACTAGAAAATAAAATAGAAGCCAACCCGGATGACGGCACCGACGCTGAACAACAAGAATACGAGCGTCTCAAAACTGAATTACGCCGTATCTACGAGGAGAGGGCAGACGGTACTATCCTTCGATCAAAAATAAGGTGGCTAGTCTAGAACACGGAGAGAAACCAACAAAATATTTCTTTAATATGGAACGTAGAAATTACAATAAGAAAACAATAACTGAACTTACTGTGGAAAGAGGAATAACAATCTCCAATGATGACGATATTCTCGAAGAAATAAGGGGTTTTTATGAAAATCTCTATAAAACAGACTTGGGAGAGGACTCAACTTCTCTCTTCCAAGATTTTACTGAGAACTTAAGATCTAAACTACCAAAATTATCGGGGGACCAAAAGGATCTCCTCGAAGGAAAATTAACATTAGAAGAATGTAGAAGAGCCTTGATGTGTCTCCGGTGTGGAAAGTCACCCGGTGAAGACAGTTTTTCTGTAGAATTCTATCAATTTTTCTTTGAACTACTGGGCCAAGAATTCCTTGACAGTATTAATGCCTCATACGACGAAAATGAATAAAGTATTTCTCAACGCAGAGGGGTGATTTCACTTATCCCCAAAGATGCAAACTTAAAAGATTTAGCAAACTGGCGACCCATCACGCTTCTTAATGTTGATTATAAAATTACATCCAAAGCCATCGCTACAAGAATAGAAAAGGTACTCCCACTAATCATTCACTCCAATCAGACAGGCTTTATTAAAGGGCGCTACATAGGAGAAAATATTCGTTTGATAACCGATATTTTAGAACAGACCAAAGCTCAAGACATCCCTGGAATTTTACTCTTGTTAGACTTCAGGAAAGCTTTTGACACAGTGGAATGGGGCTTTATCCAAAACACTCTAGATCTATTTAATTTTGGAAGTAATATTAAGCAATGGGTGAAGACATTTTATAATAACACTGAGAGCTCTGTTCTTCATAATGGATTTACAACAAGTTATTTCAAATTATCAAGAGGTGTTAGACAAGGTTGCCCCCTTTCTCCCTACTTGTTTATTTTGGGAGCCGAGATTCTTGCAGCAAGGGTAAGACTGGAGAGGAATATTGAAGGCATTAAACTTTTTAATATAGAGCACAAGATAAGCTAGTTTGCGGATGATACGTCTCTATTTCTAAAGAATGTTGATTCAATTACCAACGCAATTGGAATACTCCGGTTGTTTGGAAACATATCTGGACTTAAACTCAATTTAGGAAAAACCAAAGCAATTTGGCTTGGATCGTGAAGACATAAGGTAGGCAAACCCTTAGGACTAAATTGGACGAATGAGCCTGTGCGAGCCCTTGGAATTTTTACTTCTTACAATGAGCAAGACAATGATAAGAAAAATGTGGCTAGAAAAATTGATAATCTGAACATCAAACTAGATTTATGGAGAGGGCGCAAACTGTCCCTCTTCGGTAAGTGCCTTATTACCAAAACCCTGGGAATTTCACAAATTGTTTATTCAGCATCCATGCTCGACATCAGCCCCAATGACACTTCCAGAATTAAGAAGTCTATTTTTAGTTTTATTTGGAACAAGAAACCAGACAAGATCAAGAGAAATATTATGTGTCAAGACTATATAAATGGGAGACTGCGAGCCCCTGATCCAGATATTCTATTTAAATCTTTGCGGTTAACCTGGATCTCAAGGCTACTGATACTTGACGAAACTACAACAGAATCCTGGAAATCTGTTCCTTCTTATTTTTTTAAGAAGTATGGTGGACTAAACTTCCTTCTTCGATGTAATTACGATTTTAAGTTTTTAGAGAAATCTGGAATTCCAATTTTTTACAGGAAAATATTAGCAAATTGTCTGGAAATTAGGAATTTATACCAACACGATAATGGTCAAGATTTGATTCTCTTTAACAATAAAGATATTCTGATTGATGGGAATAGTTTTTTCTTACAAAAATGGAAACAAAAGGGCGTTATCTTAATTCATTTAATTATTTATGGACAATGATGGGAAGTTCCTAACATTTACATCATTTCAGGACAAGATTTAAAATCAAATGTAACTTCCTAAGCTACCTACAGGTTATCTTGGCAATACCCAAGCGTCTACTACATAAGGTGAAATCTTTAGGCAGGTGGGAAAACCTTACGGCTTATGAAACAACCTTTCCCCTGACGCCGTCATTAAATATTAATCTTCACAAAATGAAATGCAAGGATTACTACTGGCTTTACATCAATGGTACTACCTGTATTGCAACAGGACCCAAAAAATGGGAAACAGAACTGAAATCAGGGAATATTGATTGGAAGGCAAAATTTAATAACATTGGAAAAATATGTCATGAAAACAGATTACCAGAATTCAACTTTAAGTTACTCCATAGACTAACCGTTACTAAGAAGGAGCTGTGCATCTATGGCTTAAATGATGGAAATAACTGCCCATACTGTAAAGAACCAGACTCTATTCTCCACACTTTCATTGAATGCCACCACACTCAAAGTTTTGATGTTAAAGTCGTTGATTGGTTTAATGCAAAATTCAATTGCGCTTTTTCTCCAACGCCTCATGAAATATTATTCGGAACTGATCTAAATACTTCATTATTGTTTTATTACTATTTGCAAAGTACTACCAATACTATCAGAAAATGTACTGTAAAGCTTGTAATATTACTGAATTTGTATTAAAACTGGAACAAAAACTTCTTATTGAGAGTCGTCTAATTAAAAGAAAATTTCTTGTGTGAAAATGCTTCTGCCCTTTTACAAGTCATTTATTAAGTGATCTCGCTTTTTGAAATGCATACTAAATCTTATGTTTTAAGGTTTTTTGTGTTTCGACCACTGTACACCTTAATGTTTTTCTTTTTTTTTTGTACTATCTCTGTTATGTACCTTTATTTAATTCTGTACTTAATTCATTGTAAGTAGTCTTTCTTTCTCTTGTTTCTTTTCTATTCTGTGGGAAAATGTCGGACTGGGACTTAAGTAATGTAAATAGTGTATTTTTGTAAATACTGTAATTGACACCAATGTTATGGTATAGTAAGTAATACGCAGTATTGCAAACTTGTAAGTAGTGTCAGTATTGTAGGTAGTAATGATCGTAAAAATTGTTGCTGTTGTAAGTATTGTTAGTAAGGTAAATAAGGTTAGTAGTTTAAATAAATGTTAAAAAAAGAAAAAAAAATTGTTCCTTTGATTGTGTGGTTCTTCTCAACTGTAGGAAAGGAGAAATGTAGTGTTAAGCGTTACGCAGTGGCGTGACACGCCTTGCATCATGTAGCTAAGCATGCTGGAAATAAAGTAATCCATACATGTGATTACAACATGGCCAGTGTACTGACTTCATGTCGTCTTGTGTGGTACGCACCCTCGTTCAAAAACCCCTATTAGGTGGCCAGTTATCAAAGTCCCAATGTGGGCTTTTCTTTTGATTTTCAACCTGCCACTATCTATTTCCCCGAGAATGGCAGTTTAATAGGGATTAAACTGTAGCAACAAAACATACCTTGGCTTTTTGTTGTAAACAGACAAGAAGGGCAAAGTTGTTTCCTTTGGGAATATCAGGACATAGACGAGTAATGTCTTCAGCGCA
Organism: Micromussa lordhowensis; assembly: GCA_964020085.1. Classification (NCBI taxonomy): domain Eukaryota; kingdom Metazoa; phylum Cnidaria; class Anthozoa; order Scleractinia; family Lobophylliidae; genus Micromussa; species Micromussa lordhowensis. Next base: position 13,569,538 of record OZ026606.1, read on the forward strand.
ATCTGACTGGTAATCATCCAATCTTTCCTTGCTCCCTGCAAATTTGATTTTAGCTGAATCATCTTTCTTCAATTCTTGGCTCTTTGGATTAGAAGAACCATCTGAAAGAACAATTGAAACAGAAGGGTTCTATTACTGTTCCATAACACCAACTGAAAATGCTGGAAACAGGATCAAATGGATTTCAATTCAAGTGAAGAAATGACTTAAGTCTGTGAACAGCACAGCAAAATGAAATTTGGCGGGCCATTTTGTGACACATTACTGTAATATGTCATCAATTTAATAAACAAACAGCCTTACTAATGATACAAAAAGAAATATGACATAGGTCTTCACTGGAGACAAGTCACTGATTAGACTTTCATTAGGGTCAACATGTCTTACAATTACCTTTGCTACAACTTTTCATTAAACTCATCACCAATAGATGAAATTGGGAACTGATGCCTTGATCTGCTTAAAACAGCTCAAGACACAATACTGATCCACAAAAATCAGCTGCAATGCAACAAAACATATATGGGCCACAAGGTGAGCTGCAAACTCTTGAGGCCACCCTGCAGGTCACGCATGCAAATGGGGGTGACCCTCTGGCCACACTGGCTTGAGATTAACTTTGCAAAAATTACATTTATGCTGTAGCCGCATTTATTTCCAGTTTTTTTTTTTTTTGGGGGGGGGGGGGCAAATAAAAGTAAAGTGGCACGGTTCATGTTGTATTGGACTTTTTGGTCAAAGTGGTACTGGGTCAGAGGCTAATGTGAAACACGATACAAGCAACTGAAGTTTCACATCTAAGACTATTTGAGGGGTGTAGAATGGTCCTTAAAAATGATTGGGTCTCAGCAAATTTTTGGCGAGTCTTGAAATCACCACGTCTCAAACTAGAGTCTCTAAATCTCAAACTCATAAAACATAAAGTGGGTCTCGGAATCTTGTTTTTTTGAAATTTGAGTCTTGCAAGCCGAGCCAAACTGTTAGATAGCAACATAACAACATGGCTCAACAATGCAATTGCCACTTCCTTTAAACATGTAGGCTTGAATAAAATCTGCTTGTAAATTGCTCTTACTGATAATGTCTGCTGACAGAGCCCTTAAAAATACCATACTATGCTCATAATGTCCATAACTGATTTGGTTTGGTCATGAAATTGTGCCAAGTACGACAATAAAGAGTTTGCTATGTTTTGAATAATATGGCATTGGCGCTGAGTCCTGCCTTCAGAGAGTATGTGAGGCCCTGTTAGGTTTTTGGGATATGGGATATTTGGGTGACAAATTAACGGGTGGGGTATAGGATTTTTTGGGGGGAATCAATGGGATATGGAATATATAGATCAGATCAAGCAGGATATCGAGTTGGAATTAACATGATACCAGATATTTAGGCCGAAAATGATCGGGAGGTGTGATACTTGGACCCCCTTAATGGGGCCTTGTATGTGTTGGGGGCTTGTTTTTAAAATGATGATGTTCAATGTAAGGCTTTTAGTACTAACTGGATATACTTTGTGACTGATCGTTGGCAACAATCACCTGTGCTAGACTATATATGTTACAGCAAAAAAGGGGGTGTCAAATTTCTCATTTATGGGTACAGTGGAAAGTGGCTCTGTAATAACGAGGTGAAGACTATAAATCAATTTACAGTGTTTTCACTTTCTCCTCTTCAAATTCGAGCATCTTTCTTTTTTCATCGGGAAAAGACAAAGAAAACAATGCTGGCGGCTTGTGCACACACGCAAGAGAAGCAAACAGACTTCTCAGGTGAGAAAATAGTCACTCACAGGTTGTTCAGAACACCAATTGAAGCTAAATTATAGATCGCGTGACCTTCCGTGCAACAAAGAGACTATACCTCATAAGCAATTAAGCTGGTTAATAAGTGTTGCATGTTACCTGTGACAGATTGTGTAAGTTAATGATTTTAATACAAATCCAACCAGTTTTTACTTATTTCTAGCTACATGTATTTCTAGTGCAAGGCACAGAGTGCTGTAGAAGTCTTGTGCTCGGTTTTCTTGATCACAGCATCTCGTGCTCGGATTTTTGAATTGGAGCATCTCAGGGTCAGATTTGAAAATGATAGTTAAGTCTCAGTCTCAGATTTTAAATGAGGGTCTTGGCATCTTGGATTATCAGCTCCTCTCAACCAAAGCACTTTGATCACAGGATTACTGGTCGTTTAGATCCGAAGTCGATTAGCACCCTAGGCTAGCTGGTTAGTCCCCAACTAAAAGTTGATTAGCCCCCATATTCAGATTTCAAGAAAAAGAAATTGACATTGTTTTTTACTTCTTGTTGCAGCTCATCGACTCCTGGTTGGGTGCTAAATGGTTAGGGCCTACTTTCATTGCGTTGGGGACCAAACGACTGGATACTGAGCGCAGAGCTCCATTATCAATTCTCGTATCTCTGTATTAATGAAGAGCAGCATATATGCCATATTTTGAACATTATATATTCATCCTCCATTGCATACTCAACATGCAAATTTTCAAGCCAAGTTGTTTATGCACCATAAAAGTCTGCATACGAGGCAAGTGGCCCATCAGGCCGGAGCTTATCCCGGTTTCTGTAGCATGAAGCGACTAAGAATATTTCTACTCCCCCCTGGATGGGATGCTAGTCCATCGCAGGGTTACCCCCAGCATTAAATTCGCCGGTACCCATTTATACACCTGGGTGGAGAGAGGCACCGTGAGAGTAAAGTGTCTTGCCTAAGAACACAACACAATGTCCCCGGCCAGGGCTCGAACCCGGAGCGCTCACTCGGAGTCGAGCGCACTAACCATGAGGCCACCGTGGTTTATGCACCATACAGTTTGCAAAATTATAAGGTTATCTTAGTCAGAAAACTTTCACTCCCATAAAAAAGCCACAAGTTCTCACACTATGCGTTTTATACTGATCGGTAATTAATAACAACTAACCTAAGACAAACTTATACAGTACCTCTAATTCGATCTATGAACGCGGAATCTTGTCTAGCTCTTTTAAAATGCGCATTTGAATGTGATCAGCTTATCTGATATTGCAAAACTTGGCATTTCTTTTCTTTAGTCACAGTCCATCAGGCAAACATTACTCCAGTTGAGACTACAAAAGGATTTAACTTTGTCTTAGTTACTCTAAACTGAACTCCTTACAATGTACCGGTATGTACGATTAAAGCTACTTGTTGTTGTTTCTGAGCAATATTTAAGCTTATATTATATTGTCACCTTTCTCTTTTGCGGACGATTGTGCATAAACTCTGTTCGGAGTTTGAAGAGTCTCGTTGTCCTTGATTGAGGAAAGAGGATTTGAGGAATCACCCAGATGACTTACTACAAAAAGAAGTATTCCAAAGAATGAGACTGTTTCTAAGGACTCCATGACTTCACCCTCTCCGAGAGGTGTCAGGAGTTTCAACCTTATTCCCAGGGTGCCGTCCTCTCTCGAGGGAGCTGGGAGATGAGACACCCTGGGAACGAGATCTTCCTCGGTATATACTTCATGGCTCGGTATATACTTCATGGGTGAATGCCATAAGTGCACCGAGGTTTCTACTTCATGTAAAACTACACTGAAGTATATCACTACTACACTGCACTACTACACATACCATGTACTGATTACCTTTCCCATGTACTGATTACTTGTCCCATGTACTGATTACTTGTCCCATGTACTGATTACTTGTCCCTTGTACTGATTACTTGTCCCTAGCCGTGATTACTTGTCCCTAGACCTGATTACTTGTCCCTAGACCTGATTACTTGTCCCTACTACTAATTACTTGTCCCTAGTACTGATTACTTGTCCCTAGGACTGATGACTTGTCCCTAGCCCTGATTACTTGTCCCTAGTACTGATTACTTGTCCCTAATACTGATTACTTGTCCCATGTACCGATTACTTGTCCCTTGTACTGATTACTTGTCCCTAGCCCTGATTACTGGTCCCTAGCCCTGATTACTGGTCCCTAGCCCTGATTATTTTTCCCTAGTACTGATTACTTGTCACTCGCCCTGATTACTTGTTTTTGGTCATATTTGTTCTTTTGGGGGTTGCCTTGTTCACTCTCAGTACTCATGAGCATACATTTAGAACATACGTTTGGTTATTTAGGTGTTGTTTGGTAATCTACATGCACAACATCAGTAAGCTCGATTATATTTCAATGCTGCGTGTTATATCACACAAAGTTTGACTTTCTTTGATTACTTGTTCATCTACATCCGTTTTAAAAAAGGTTTATCAAATACCCTACAATTATTTATCCTTTAATTAAAAGAAACAATATTTGGACAGGCATTGTTGGGCCTGTTTTTCTCTGCAGTATTTATTGACCTTTGTTTCATTTGCCAAAAACATACCCACAGGTTTCTACTCTGATAATTTTCTCAGTTAATGAGGATATTGTTTTCGTTGAGACTATGAAATAAAAGCCGGGGGTCATGGTGCTCGTTTCAGAGAAAAGGCTGGAGCATTGATTTTCCGAGCAAGCTTAGTTTGAGGAATTAAAATCTCTTATGTTCGGTACGTGCACGCAGTGATATGTTAACGGTGCGAAAATTGTGCGCAGTAGAGATTATTCCACTAAGTATAAATTTCATGGATATAAGTTGGCTAAAACCGCCGCATATTTCACAGGCGTTATTAGTAGAATAATTGGGTTATATTTGTGGCCAGTGAAACAAGTTCAATTATACTATTGCATCTACCAGTAAACCAGTCAGAAGAAATGCAATGCAATTTTTATAAGCTTACCTTTCTATCTTTTCCTTGTCATTTTTTATGTTTTTTTTTCAGTACTTGCGGATTCATTGTTATCACTGGCACTGTCCTAGGACTTTGGTTTGTGTTCCTTCCTGATGTCTTTTTCTTTGACTATACAATAGAGCAATTTCAATATCTTAATATCATGTCATTAAGTGAGGCTTCATGGTGGAATTAACTGGAGATTAGTCTGGGTTTTGTGTCTGCCCAAACATGGCAGACGGTACCAAAAAACCCAGAGGTTTTAAATTATTCTCTGGAAACATTACACACTTAATGACTGGCTCCAAGGGAAAGAGTGGGTTTTGTTTCCCCTCGACCTCAATGTTCTGCCGGGCAAAGAGGCTTGTCAGTAAGTGTTTTACTATACCCCCCGACTCAAAAATAGAAAGAAAAATATGAAGAAATGATTTCCTTGACGCCTACAATGGATGTGCTTGTACTAGGAGTGGCAGTGAAACTGGACTGTCCAACCGAAACGACAATAGTCTCTTTCTTTGCAGCTAACAAAAATAAGCCTTGTGTAATCAATTGAATGCATTAATTTTATCTCTTAAGTACTACGCTATCAAATTTGAGTCAACATGTCTTATTTACCTGGTTGAAAGCCACAACGGTCAATTTTTCAATAACTGAAAAATCCGAAGCATCATCCCAAAGAAATGGGATGGTCCTGGAGCTTGCAAGCTCCAATGCTCCAGCCAAGGTGCATTCTGTAATTAAGAACATTAAAACCCACAATATTTATAGAACTGCAATTTCAATGCATACATTGAAATTGTTTACATATATGCATCAGATGCCTGAAGTTATCCCGATGAGATTACCATGATTATCATGATGACAGTGGACTTTCAGGTAAATATAATTATGGGATTTTTGATGAAACTTGCACCAAACTGGACAGAGCAATATACCTATACTATACAATATCACATATATGGATACAAATGCTGTTTTGCAGACCAGCAGTTTTAACGGATCAAAGATGGGTTTCATTATCGTAAGGATGAACGCTAGATGCAGAAATTTTTTCCTGCTATTACTGCCACATATGCATCCTGATACACAAATGTGTCTGGACATAGGTTGTGAATTAATATTTTCATACCTTTTTTTATCTTTCCTTTGAACAGTTAAAGCCTCTTTACACTATCAGCTCAGTTCAATTGTAAATGAGCATGATAATCGTTACTTTACAAATAATTCCAAATAGACATCCAACAAAATAGACAAAACAAAGGAAAACAATAACAATACTGGGAGCTGCAGTGAAACAAAATCAAAGTGCATCTAACCCCAAAAAATTTTTTGTTGAAATAACTCTTTGCACCTGTTTGAAACGCACTGCGCCTTTTTACTCCCTTAATTAGCCCTAATCTTGACTTTTTACAGGCTGTAAAAGTTAAGAAATCTGGCCATCATCTGTTTCACGACCGAGCAAGTAAGGGATATGGGTCTATTCCTGGTTTGATGTCACAAACCTATTTGCATGCATGTTTACAAAGACTTAATGCAATGCAAATCAGTTTGTGGTGTCAACCCAGGAATAGACCCAGGCCCCTTACTAGCTCAGTTGTGAAACAGTCAAGATTTAGTTTAAAAAGGCGCAGTGCGTTTCAAACAGGTGCAAAGATTTATTTAAGCAAGAAAAATATTTTGGGGTTGGGTGCACTTTAATTTGGTTGAGCTTGCTTACCTCCTACTGAATCTTGCTGACCAATTAGCGCCATGGCAGCCTTTGCTGCGGTAGTTTTGCCAGAGACAGGTTTGCCCCAAGCAACTATCAATGGGACTCCATCATATAGCTGACAGAGCTGTTCATAATGCTGTACACATGCCTGAAGAGAGACGGCAAAAGTTGTTGTTTTTGCCGTGCCGTAAATGTACATGCTTAACCTCTCTAACGAAATATGGAACATATGATCAGCTGTTAGACACAGCTGATCAGTAATAGGGACAGACGGGTGAGCAGTGAAAGAGAAAGAAGATCACTGATAGGGACAGACAATCAATTAAATAATCAACGCTGGGGAAAAGTGACCAGTGCTAGGGACAAGTGATCAGTACTAGGGACAGATGATCAGTACTAGGGACAGATGATCAGTACTAGGGACAGACAATCAATTAAATAATCAACGCTGGGGAAAAGTGACCAGTGCTAGGGACAAGTGATCAGTACTAGGGACAGATGATCAGTACTAGGGACAGATGATCAGTACTAGGGACAGATGATCAGTACTAGGGACAGATGATCAGTACTAGGGACAGACGATCAGTACTAGGGACAGGTGATCAGTACTAGGGACAGATGATCAGTACTAGGGACAGGTGATCAGTACTAGGGACAGATGATCAGTACTAAGGACAGGTGATCAGTACTAGGGACAGACGATCAGTACTAGGGACAGGTGATCAGTACTAGGGACAGACGATCAGTACTAGGGACAGTTAATCAGTACTAGGGACAGATGATCAGTACTAGGGACAGATGATCAGTACTAGGGACAGATGATCAGTACTAGGGACAGATGATCAGTATTAGGGACAGACGATCAGTACTAGGGACAGATGATCAGTATTAGGGACAGACGATCAGTACTAGGGAAGACGATCAGTACTAGGGACAGATGATCAGTACTAGGGACAGATGATCAGTACTGGGGACAAGTAATCAGGACTAGAAACAAGTAATCAGTACTAGGGACAGATGATCAGTATTAGGGACAGATGATCAGTACTAGAGACAAATGATCAGTACTAGGGACAAGTAATCAGTACTAGAAACAAGTAATCAGTACTAGGGACAGACGATCAGTACTAGGGACAGACGATCAGTACTAGGGACAAGTAATCAGCACTAGAAACAAGTAATCAGTACTAGGGACAGATGATCAGTATTAGGGACAGACGATCAGTACTAGGGACAAACGATCAGTACTAGGGACAAGTAATCAGTACTAGAAACAAGTAATCAGTACTAGGGACAGACGATCAGTACTAGGGACAGACGATCAGTACTAGGGACAGACGATCACTACTAGGGACAAGTAATCAGTACTAGAAACAAGTAATCAGTACTAGGGACAGATGATCAGTATTAGGGACAGACGATCAGTACTAGGGACAGACGATCAGTACTAGGGACAAGTAATCAGTACTAGGGACGAGTAATCAGTACTAGGGACAAGTAATCAGTACTAGAGACAAGTAATCAGTACTAGGGACAAGTAATCAGTACTAGAGACAAGTAATCAGTACTAGGGACAAGTAATCAGTACTAGGGACAAGTAATCAGGGCTAGGGACAAGTAATCAGTACTAGGGACAAGTAATCAGGGCTAGGGACAAGTAATCAGTACTAGGGACAAGTAATCAGTCCTAGGGACAAGTAATCAGTACTAGGGACAAGTAATCAGGGCTAGGCACAAGTAATCGGTCAAAGGGACAAGTAATCAGGGCTAGGGACAAGTAATCAGTCCTAGGGACAAGTAATCAGTACTAGGGACAAGTAATCAGGGCTAGGGACAAGTAATCAGTACTAGGGACAAGTAATCAGGGCTAGGGACAAGTAATCAGTACTAGGGACAAGTAATCAGGGCTAGGGACAAGTAATCGGTCCTAGGGACAAGTAATCAGTACTAAGGACAAGTAATCAGTCCTAGGGACAAGTAATCAGTACTAGGGACAAGTAATCAGTACTAGGGACAAGTAATCAGTACTAGGGACAAGTAATCAGGGCTAGGGACAAATATTCGGTCCTAGGGACAAGTAATCAGTACTAGAGACAAGTAATCAGGGCTAGGGACAAGTAATCAGTACTAGGGACAAGTAATCAGGGCTAGGGACAAGTAATCAGTCCTAGGGCCAAGCAATCAGTACTAAGGACAAGTAATCAGTCCTAGGGACAAGTAATCAGTACTAGGGACAAGTAATCAGTACTAGGGACAAGTAATCAGTACTAGGGACAAGTAATCAGGGCTAGGGACAAATATTCGGTCCTAGGGACAAGTAATCAGTACTAGGGACAAGTAATCAGTTCTAGGGACAAGTAATCAGGGCTAGGGACAAGTAAACAGTCCTAAGGACAAGTAATCAGTACTAGGGACAAGTAATCATGGCTAGGGACAAGTAATCAGTACTAGGGACAAGTAATCAGGGCTAGGGACAAGTAGTCGGTCCTAGGGACAAGTAATCAGTACTAGGGCCAAGCAATCAGTACTAAGGTCAAGTAATCAGTACTAGGGACAAGTAATCAGTACTAGGGACAAAATATCAGTACTAGGGACGAGTAATCAGTACTAGGGACAAGTAATCAGGGCTAGGGACAAGTAATCAGTACTAGGGACAAGTAATCAGTCCTAGGGACAAGTAATCAGTACTAGGGACAAGTAATCAGGGCTAGGCACAAGTAATCGGTCAAAGGGACAAGTAATCAGGGCTAGGGACAAGTAATCAGTCCTAGGGACAAGTAATCAGTACTAGGGACAAGTAATCAGGGCTAGGGACAAGTAATCAGTACTAGGGACAAGTAATCAGGGCTAGGGACAAGTAATCGGTCCTAGGGACAAGTAATCAGTACTAAGGACAAGTAATCAGTCCTAGGGACAAGTAATCAGTACTAGGGACAAGTAATCAGTACTAGGGACAAGTAATCAGTACTAGGGACAAGTAATCAGGGCTAGGGACAAATATTCGGTCCTAGGGACAAGTAATCAGTACTAGAGACAAGTAATCAGTACTAGGGACAAGTAATCAGGGCTAGGGACAAGTAATCAGTCCTAGGGCCAAGCAATCAGTACTAAGGACAAGTAATCAGTCCTAGGGACAAGTAATCAGTACTAGGGACAAGTAATCAGTACTAGGGACAAGTAATCAGTACTAGGGACAAGTAATCAGGGCTAGGGACAAATATTCGGTCCTAGGGACAAGTAATCAGTACTAGGGACAAGTAATCAGTTCTAGGGACAAGTAATCAGTACTAGGGACAAGTAATCATGGCTAGGGACAAGTAATCAGTACTAGGGACAAGTAAACAGTCCTAAGGACAAGTAATCAGTACTAGGGACAAGTAATCATGGCTAGGGACAAGTAATCAGTACTAGGGACAAGTAATCAGGGCTAGGGACAAGTAGTCGGTCCTAGGGACAAGTAATCAGTACTAGGGCCAAGCAATCAGTACTAAGGTCAAGTAATCAGTACTAGGGACAAGTAATCAGTACTAGGGACAAAATATCAGTACTAGGGACGAGTAATCAGTACTAGGGACAAGTAATCAGGGCTGGGGACCAGTAATCAGGGCTAGGGACAAGTAATCAGGGCTAGGGACAAGTAATCAGGGCTAGGGACCAGTAATCAGGGCTAGGGACAAGTAATCGGGGCTAGGGACAAGTAATCAGTACTAGGGACAAGCAATCAGTACTAGGGACAAGTAATCAGTACTAGGGGCAAGTAATCATTACAAGGGACAAGCAATCAGTACTAAGGACCAGTAATCAGGCCTAGGGACAAGTAATCAGTACTAGGGGCAAGTAATCAGTACTAGGGACAAGTAATCAGTACTAGGGACAAGCAATCAGGCCTAGGGACAAGTAATCAGTACTAGGGGCAAGTAATCAGTACTAGGGACAAGTAATCAGTACATGGTATACGTGATATACTTTAGTGCAGTGTAGTAGTGATATACTTCAGTGTAGTTTTACATGAAGTAGAAACCTCGGTGCACTTATGGCATTCACCCATGAAGTATATACCTCTTCCTCTACTCCTCTCCGTCATTCTCCCTCAACATCCGCTAACAAGAGGGGGGTGAATAGGGGTATGTAAATCTGCGGATCCGCTAAAATTAATTGCTGAATCCGTCAATCCACTCAAAAAATCAACCAAGTCAAAAAATCATCTAAGGGTCAAAATATCAACTAAGGGTCGTTGAGATCCACGATCCAATCTTCCTAACTGACCAAAATCCAAAATCCGGGCCCAAAAACTGGATAAAACCGCGATCCGCTGTGATCATAGGATCCGCAGATCCGTTAAAATTTCGCTCTGAATCCAGAATCTGGGCTAAAATATTTACCGAATCCGCCGATCCGTAGACCTATTCACCCCCCTCTAACAAGGAGCTTAAGAAAATCACGACGGCAACGGCAACGAGAACGCTACCAAACAAAAGGTTAAATGAGGAGAACAATGGCTGTACACGTGCGTTATAATTCTTGGTACATTTCTTTGCCGTACTCTGCAACACAACAACATGAAAATGACCAAATAATTCTGCGCTGTCTGGAGAACGTGAACCACGACGGCTCATATTTTTAAATTTTTATTTCGAATTTATCGATGTGTCTTAGATTCAGTTTCGTGATAGCTTTGACAGTGATAAACAAAGTAAATAACTTTAGGTTGCCGGGAGATTCGTAGGTAAATAAAGCCTGTAAAAAGCACTGAAAACAAGAATTAACAGGCTGTTATAACTTTAATTCATTGCACAG
>OZ026606.1:13583296-13588296 GCA_964020085.1 Micromussa lordhowensis
AAGTGGACCGTACACCCCACCCAATTTTCTGAAAGTACCCCCCTCCCCGGAGAGATGGGAGGTCGAAACGTCGTTCGCTTCTTCCTTTAAAGAAATCCATTTCCGTTTTAGGGTAGATTTGACCAAGTTCAGGTTTTACAGTCTGTGTAATAAGATGCGTGACACGTCGCAATGATTCAGCTGTAGGGTTGTTTTAATTTCAAAACAACAAAGATATGTTTCTATCTTATAAAATTTTAAAAAATAATACAATAAAAAGAATATAAAGATTTTGAATGGGTAGTTTAATCAAGTATAGCCGACTTTTCCTGTTTATTTGCATACAGTTCAACCGGAAGTTAAGTATGAAACGGCCATCGAAACACTTCCACGCGACACCAGCCATCTTCGAAAATATCCCTGGTAAGAAACGGGAATAACATATGATCGGTTAGCACAGCTGTATAGAACTTGAACAGTTTATCCCGCGACAACCCGTTGAACTGCCAACGTGGCTAGTTATTATATTAAATGCTAATTCAAGACTTCACGGGGATGATCGTAAATGGCGTGTTTTTGAAGTGTTTTATAAGAGGGTAACGGGTACCTCAAACAAAAGAACATTTTAGGAGTTCTTAGGAGTTGGGTGAATTTGACGAGGTGTAAAAATAAAGCCAGAATGTTTGATTTGAGAGCGGCCATTGGAGACTGAGAGCGGTGAAATAAAAAGACGTATCGCTTTGTTATTGGCTGATTCACTCGTGTCCAGTCTGCCGGTAACGACGGTCAATGCCGAAAACTATCATGGCGCCCTTACGGAGAGTTTTGTCTTTGGGAATAATTCTTTTATTAGTGAGTCATTTAAGCGAGTCTTCACCTTCTCCCGATGAAGAAACAGCTAACAAAGTTAATGCACAAAATACAGCGGAAAAAGATGAGAATACTGTACAGGAAGAAGAGCAAGTAACAAGTAAGCTAAGCTTTTTCAATTCAAAAGGCGTTGAAGCTAATGTCATTTGACATTTGTATAGGTTGAGTTGGCATTTTGTTTCCCATGCGGGGCTAGACTGTAGTAGTGAATTGCCAATTTTTTTGTTGTGTTAGATAATCAAGCAAATGAACCTCGCGTTCAACGAGCCGAAGTCCAGACAGAAAAGACAGACAATCGCGGAGGTAGGATACGTGTGCATTTTAAGACCTTACTAGGTGACCTGACACACAATTATCATATTCTGAGAGCGCTGCTTAGTTCATGTGAATTCAGCTGCTTTTACTTCGTGGTTGGTCATATCAGTGCATCATGATTAACTTGTTTTTCTCTTTTACACCGTTCCGGTCTGTTTATCGTAAGACTCAATGGAACTAAGTCGTCTTTTTCCAAATTCAATAAACAATGCGGGGCAGCTGTGTAGTGAGTTTGGTCGCAGACCGGTGCATTTCTTTTCAGTTCATTCAATATACAAAACAGGCCACTCATGTGCCGCTAGTATTATTGTTCTACCATTTGCATTCGAATTTAGGTATTTAGTTCCTAATTCTTTATGGTCGAATATTTTCCCAATGATTTTGTTTGTGTTAGTAATAGAGAAATCACATCCAAAAAAACTCTTTTAACACGTGTACAAGAAGATTAAACATATGTGCATGCTCATTTAGTTGGGCTTAAATTACGTTACACGTTCTAAAACATTATTTTAAATATCAGTAGGGGTGCTTTTGAATTGGTAAGGTATACGTAGGACATTTATTTTGTTCAAAAAGAACAACAATGACATTGAGACCCAATTACATTATTTTTTAAAAAACTAAATATTGCTATGCTTTTGACAAAAGGAACAATGCCCAGGGGCTTAAAGAAGACTTCTGTAAGTGTAAATTTGGTTCCTTTGGGAAAGAATAAAACTCCAAGATCAACTAATGTAATCTTTTTAAGTTAAATAGACCCCTTCTGTACAATGCCCTGCCTGATAAAAACAACAGTATTGAATAATCTGAAAGCTTCCCTCCTCGTCACTAAGGTATATAGTGTAAACTCCCTTCAAACTTTTTTTTTTTACTTGACCTACATGTCCCAACGTCCTCACAGAATGTTAGACTTGACAGAAATAGGCAGTGAATAATTTTTGAACTAGACTAATCATATTGACATTCTCACTCTTATTGCCGGGCCGATATTGTCCCAGTACGGCCCTCGCGCTTGGTTATTAAGATATATATATTTTCCAGATCAGGATATTTTTACAGATCACCACAGCTGATATTGAGGGCAGGTAGCTGGGCAAAATGGCTGGCTACTACTGGCCAATCTTTGACCACCTTGTTTTGTCTTGCAAAAGAAACTTGAAATAATGAAAAATTCCAGCAGAAGTAATAATTGTAAGATATGTCAACCCTAAAGAAAGTCTAAGCAGCAACTTGTCTCCAGTGAAGACCGATGCTAAATTTCATTTTGTATCATTGTCAAGGCTGTTAGTTTAATAATTAACTCAGGGTCCGAAATTGCGACTCACTGGTCGCCAATGCGACCAAAAATTGAGCACTGGCGACTAAATTTTCAGAACTGGTCGCAGCTGGCGACTCGCGTTTTGTCCGATCACTAAAGAAAAGCACGACACAACTTTTGTTTTTAAATCTCTATATTAGGAAATCAATCGGATATGGTAGATAGTATACAACTCACCTTTACATCCCCAGTAAAATAATGTCTACATATTACAAGAAAATTGGATAAAATTGAATGTATTTCGACACGTCAATACTGCGTTTACGGCGCACCATATTGTTTCAGCGGCTTCTTCCAAAACTGGCATCGCAGGCGCCCTTCAACACCGCATGCTTTTCATTTTCCGCGAAAAATGGCGGCAGATGCAAATCAGTTTGAAGGAATTGCGTGAGTTTTTACGTGCAGGAAATGAAGATTCAGCAAAAAGGTTAATCCAAACTTTGAATCCTTCATCAGTTGTTGCTGTAGAGAAAGTGGATTTCACCAAACTGCCGAAGGATATCCTAGGAACTAGCTTAATTCCAGTTATGCGAGTCATTAGTCGAGAATGAAGCACTGTCAATGTTGCACTCAGCAGAGGTTCAGGCACTGGAACGACAAATGCTGCACGGTAGTGGCCTGGTGCGAAAAACATGGCGATCCTTCGATCGTCTTGACAGAATGCAAAAGGAAGATCGTTTTGGACATAGAGCAAAGAACCAAACGGCAGTTTTTCCGTCGGGTACATTTCTTCTTCAAAAGGTAGAGATAAGAGAGGGTACATAGTTGACTTGAAACATTTGGCAGTCACATGAAAGTGTATATGGCTGGCATGATTCGTTCTTCGTGGTTTTTTAGTGGTAGGTGTATAAATAATCAGCGTGTTTGTATTTAATCTTATTTTTTGGCAGAAAAATCGCCGTTGCGGCCCCAAAGGCATTCTCTTCGTTCTAATTCTTAAAAGAAAAATTGGCGACCAGAATTTTCCATCTGGCGTCCAAAATTTTTGGTTTTTGTTTCGCTGCGAAGGAAAAATTTTATTGACATATTTTGCCGACCACATTTTCCCATTTGGCGACTGAAAAAATATGATCAGTCGCCAGTTGGCGCCTGCCTAAAAAAGTTAATTTCGGACCCTGTAACTTGATCACATGTTAACTTGTCACAAAATGGCATGCTAAGATTATACTGTTTACATGTTGGTAGCTGCACTGTTCACAGATTTGAATCATGGATTTCTTCATTTGAATTGTAACCCATTTGATCCAGTTTCCAGCATTTTCAGTCGGTGTTATGGAAAAGTAATAGAACCCTTCTGTTTTCAATTGTTCTTTTAGCTGATTCTTTTAATCCAAAGAGCCAAGAATTGAAGAAAGATGATTCAGCTAAAATCAGATTTGCAGGGAGCAAGCAAAGATTGGATGATGACCAGTCAGATTGTGCTGAAGACATTAGTCGTTTATGTCCTGAAATTCCCAAAGGAAACAACTTTGCCCTTCTTGTCTGTTTACAACAAAAGGCCAAGGTGTGTTTTGTTGCTACAGTTTAATCCCTATTAAACTGCCACCCTCTTTGAAATAGATAGTGGCCACTTAAAGGGGGCAGGTAAAAAGAAAAGAAAAGCCCTCATCGGGATTTGACTGCTGGCCACGTAATAGGGGTGGCTGTTTAATAGGGGTTTGACTGTTTAGAGGTTCTTTTTTTACATAATTATATTATTTCATGTTTGTGATTTACCTTTGAG
The DNA here is from genome assembly GCA_964020085.1 of Micromussa lordhowensis. Lineage (NCBI taxonomy): Eukaryota > Metazoa > Cnidaria > Anthozoa > Scleractinia > Lobophylliidae > Micromussa > Micromussa lordhowensis. The sequence goes on from OZ026606.1 coordinate 13,587,502, forward strand.
TTGAACAAACACAATGTACATTTTCAAATAAAGAAGTTTGTATATATTAATTTTAATATAAGAAAGATTTGAATCTGAAAAAAAAAGATTCGTTACCAGGATTCATGATAAGAAATAAGTATAAGCGTTATCTGGTAAAAAAGTTTTAAAAAGACTATGAGCTTTTGACAGACTGAACTACTGTCTTCAACGGATAAAAAAACATTCATCCATTGAAGACAGCAGTTCAGTCTGTCGAAAGGTCATAGTCTTTTTAAAACTATTTACCAGAGAACACTTATACTTATTTCTGAAAAAAAAAAATGTTACAGTAAACTAATGATTTTCAGTCCATACTGCGCACTCTGGAGAGTTTGTTTGCGTGTGTTGTTTTGTCTCTTGTAAGATATCATAAAATGCAAATATTTCGCAACTACGTACTTACATGAGGTAAATTCAAAGTTTCAAACCAACTGCCATTATGGATGTGAAGCCATCAAAGATTTATGCCTCAATCTTTCTCATATCACTTGATGAAACAATTTCACAGCTTTAAAAATCAATGAAGCTGTTGGAAAAAGATTTTGATAGGCCTCAAAGATAAGGTATGTGATTTCGTAATGAATAACCTGAATTCTCATGCCATTGAGTGGGAACTTATAATGGTTAGAAACATTAGGGTGCTGAGACTGCGCAGTACAGACTGGAAATCATCTTTAAGTAATACTTAGTGTTTTTGCTATAAAATGTGTTTTTGCCATGAAATCTTTGTCATCAGTGTATTGTTACAGTTTTTGCCAATGTTCAAAATAGCTG